>OZ029920.1:14375638-14728138 GCA_964023275.1 Norana najaformis
AAAGCCTGCTCACAAAGGTAAGACGATTCGAAAAGACACAGCATTGTAGCGGCATGACTAAGCAAAACCGGAAAGGAATCTGGCTGCAGATACTTATAAAATTCCTGCAGTGACACTTGCCCGTATTTCGCTTTTAATTCCTCATTGCACTGCAGATCGACCAGTTCCATTTGCATTTCGGCTGGTGCTTCATCAATGCTTACTGAAAACGGAACAGAGAATAACTTGAATAGACAATCATTTGACCGAAAGTCAGAGAAACGTCGTTGAAATTCTGAATGCAGCTGTTTAATTTTATTAGCATACAGTTCATCATTCATACGGCATTTGCGTTGATGTCTTTAATAGATTTGCAGCACGTGAAATAGTAGTAATTACTAGTTCTGACCTGTCGCTCCCACAGCAGTAGTTTCGTTTCAAAACCTCGTACGTGATCAAACATATTTGTGATCAGCTGGTCTCGACCCTGCAGCTTTACATTCAGCAAGTTCAATTCATGAGTGATGTCAACAAGAAATGCTAAATTCTGCTATCCACGCTGGATCAGAAAGTTCTGCAATCTCATTGTCTTTGTGAACCATAAACATTGCAATTTCCTGTCGTATTTCAAAGAATCGTTTAAGAACGTTACCTCTACTTAGCCAGCGAACTTCACAATAATACAGTACGTCGCCATACTCAGCATCAATGTCATCCAAAAAAATTTTGAACTGGCGATGATTAAGTGCATGTGCGCGAATGTAATTTATTGTTTTTGTAACCACCTTCATTACATGATCAAGTTGCACTACATGCCCACAGAGAGCTTCCTGGTGTATAATGCAATGAGAATGAAGAAAAAAATCCTTCAATTCCTTTCTTGGAACGGGTTTTCTGTATAAGACCTTGAAGAACAACATTTTTACCACACATCGCCGGTGCACCGTCAGTAGTCAGATCTTTCATTCGCTGATAATCCAGTTTAAATGTAGCCATAATTTTTTCAATTTCTGTCATAACATCTGTTCCTTTTGTTGTTCCACTTAACGGTAATAATGCCGCCAACTCTTCTGTTATATTCAGATCCTTATCGACTCCTCTAATAAATACAGCCACTGTGAAATGTCTGTCGTGTCTGTACTTTCATCGACAGCAAAAGAGTATGCGATGAAACTTTTTGCTTTCTCAGTTAACTGCAAGTGTATATTATCAGATAACTCTATAATTCGTTCGGCAACAGTATTACGCGACAAGCTTATATTAGAAAAGCACTGCTTCTTATCTGGACACACAATTTCTGCGGCACGCATCATACAATCTTTTATAAATTCTCCATCAACGAACGGTTTTTTCTTCTTGGCAATCTCTTTGGCGATTACATAACTAGCTCTTACTACTGCTTCCGATTCGTTATTGACCTTGTGAAAAAGAGTCTGCTGCTTGTTTAACATTAATTTTAACTCTTGAATTTTATCATCGCGCAGTTTGTCCTTGTATTTTGAATAATCAGCCTCATGTTTTGTTTCGTAATGCCTCTTTAAGTTGTATTCCTTCAAAACTGCTATGTTCTGTCCGCACACTAAACATAGAGGCTTCTTGTTGAACACTATGAATAAATACTTCCTCGTCCAAACCTCATTAAATTCACGACCTTCGTCGGATATATTACGTTTACGTTTAACTGAACGTACATTAACATCACTTGTGCTACCGGTAGCCATGTTTACAAAACCAAAGAACATTTATCTGGGTACTAAAATATATAAATGTAATAAGTAAGGAACAAATAATGTAGAAGGGCCGCAAGCTGCACTTTGCCGCGGGCCACACGATATGCCACAGCGGGCCGCCGCTTTGACACCACTGGCTTAGACTGTGTGCTTATTGTTTCTTTCATTCGTTCGTTCTTTCCTTCTTTCCTTCCTTCCATCCTACCTTCATTCTTTTTATCTTCCTTCTTTCCTTCCTTCCTTCCTTCTTTCCTTCTTTCTTTTCTTCTTCCCTTTATTCCTTCCTAACTTTTTCCTTTCTTCCTTCCTTTCTTCCTTTCTTCCTTCTTTCCTTCTTTCCTTTTTCCTTCTTTCCTTCTTTTTTCTCCTTCCTTCTTTCTTTCGTTCCTTCGTTCCTTCCTTCCTTCCTTTCTTTATTGCTACCATTCTTCCTTTCTTTCTTCCCTCCTTCCTTCCTTCCTTCCTCCCTCCATTCCTTCTTTATCTTCTTCTCTTTCTCTGTTGCATTTCTATTTTCCAAATCCCTCTTTCTTCTGTCACAAAGCCAGAAAGAGATCGATAGCAAAACAGAAAAATCCTTTCCCAATCTCTGACTACTCCTTCTACGATTTTCTCGATGTCGCTTTCTGGCTCCCTATCCCAGTTCCAGTTGGTCCGCGTTTTGTGTCCCTGCTCCAAAAGACACGAGATAGATGCCAATCTATAGACGATACGTTATTCGCACAGGCGCCAAGAAGTGCATCCTAACTGGGTACACTACACTTTTATGTTGATTGATGAATAAGTGCGGATATCTGTAGTGAGAATCTCAGTCTCGAGCTCCAGTGAGGCCCATTACTTTCTGACAGTTATGTATTGTTGTGTCGTGCCAGTCGAATGCAATATTTGGGCCACAAGTCAGGACTCTACAGAGGACAGCAGTGAACGCAGGCGCCAGACAAACGCTGCTCGGAAGCTCTGTGGTCGATTGTGGTCTATGCCTTCGATTATACTTGTTTTTCTATGTGCATGGATTGTCTCTGTCCCTGTGCACGCATGTCTGCTTCTACGTAATTCGCTATATGCCTGTAAAACGTGCATTTCTGTCTGTCTGTCTGTCTGTCTTTATAAATGTATTCTGAATCGTGTATGCATGTCTGTCTGTGTGTCTGTGTGTGTCTGTGTGTGTCTGTGTGTTTGTCTGTGTGTTTGTCTATGTGTGTGTCTGTGTGTCTGTGTGTGTGTCTGTCTGTCTGTTTCTGCAGAGTGAAGTGGAGGTGAAGGAAGGGTGTGATTGAGAGGGAGAGGGAGAGGGAAACGGAAACGGAAACGGAAAGAGAGAGAGAGAGAGAGAAGGAAAGGGAGGAGGAGAGGGAGATTCCGTTGGCGATTAGGGGTCGACCGATGGCCTTTGCTGCCTAGAAGTCCGCATCGGTCGCGAGATGCGATTTAGTTTTGGTCTGGGTCGTTTATAAGATGGAGACGCTGGCTGTCAGTTGCAGATCTAAGTCTTCGAAGAGAAGGTGGAAGAGGAGGAGGAGGAAGCAGAGATACGGAGGCTGATCATCGGCCGCTTTCGAGCGAATCAAGGAGACAGGAAATAGCGACTTGCAGACAATAGGCGTCGTCTTCATCTGGTCTACGTGTCTGTCTTGAGCAGCGATAGAACCTGCTAGAGATGTTGCTTTGCTCTTCTGTCACTCGCCGATTGGCATTCGTCGCATCGAGTGCATAGAAAGAGTCGCTGGTTGTCCGCCGTCGCCATCAGAGGGACTGAGGTCAGAGGTCAGGGTGAAGATGGCCTTCGAAGAATGTGGCACGTGGATAATCAACCACAGCACCTGCCACCTTGGCAACCGTACGACGCCGACCAGACAGGAAGTGACGTTGAGCGTCATCTATGACGTCAGCCTCGAGGTTTTCGTCGACTTCTACGTCATCAGTCTGCTTTGCGTCGTCGGAATCTGCGGGAACATCCTGTCCGTCATCGTGCTCCATCGGGACAAGGAGCGGCGGGAGGCGCTCTTCCTGCTGCAGGGCCTGGCCGTCGCCGATGCCGGTTACCTGGCCGTTGCCCTGATGCGCTACCCCCTCAAGTACATCATCCGCGAGAAGGAGAACTACGACCGTCTGCAGCCCGTCGTCTTTCCCCTCCTCAAGACCTTCCAGACCGTAACGATCTGGATGTTGGTTCTCGTCACGGTTGACCGCTTCACGTGCGTCTGTCGTCCACTGCGCTCCGGCCACCGGTGCCTGTTCACGGGCCGCAGAAGGCGCACCCTGGCCGTGGTCACGTTCGTCGCCGGAGCCCTCTACAATGTCCCTCGTTTCCTCGACAGCTGCGTCATGAAGTGGATCGACGTCTGCACTTCAACCGTGTCGACACGCATGGTATACACCCCGACGTTTCACAATACCCTGTACTACGACATCTACCTGTACGCCATGTACATCTACCTGTTGTACGTCGCCCCTTTGGCTATTCTCGCCTTCATGAACCTCCGTCTCGTGCGCGCCATCAAACTCTCGCGCAGACTGAGCCGCAACCATCACGTGACCGGAACGAGCGCCGTCAAGACGACGGCAGGTGGCGCTGTTGGCGGAAGCGTCGGGGGAGACACGTGCAGTGACGGCAATGCGACGGTCGTGCTCATCGTCGTCGTCATCGTCTTCATCATCTGCGAGACGCCGGAACTGATTCTGAAGATAGTCACGCTCGTTGAACGCCACTTCCGCTACGAGCTGCTGTCGTACGCCCTATTCCGCTTCAATACGTTCAGCGAGCTGCTGATGGTGATTAATTCGTCCGTCAACTTCTTCGTCTATCTGTTCTTCGGTCGCAGGTTTCGCCACATCCTGAGTGATACTCTAAGACTGCCGTTCAAACTGTCATCGAATGGTTCGGCGGCTTCAACACGAGAGACCCTCCCTCTCCAGTACCACCACAACTGCATCCATGCCAGGACCAACAGACGCCACCAGATGCTCTGAGGCTCCACCAGCAGAACAGAACTCTATTTGGACGACATGGCTTGTCTCCTGCCCGCCCCCGCATGTGTTTTCCTCTATGTCTACCTGTGGTCATTCTCTGTGTCTCTGTCTCTCTCTGTGTGTCTCTGTCTCTCTGTCTCTCTCTTACTCTTCTCGCTCTCTTCCTTTAAATAGCTCTTTTGATCTCTCTTTCGCCGTTTCCCTCTCTTTTTCTTTTACTCTTGTTAACGCTATCTTTGTCTAACGCTGTCTTTGTCTTTCTATCTCTCTCCCTCGCACTCTCTGCTTGCATGTTTCTCTCTCATTCTCTTCTCTCTTTACTCTTTCTTACTCTCTCCCTTTGCCCTTTACCTAAGATCATTTAAGACGAGATCTGCCTCCCTCTACATATATTTTGACAGGCAGACAGCCAGACGGTATTCCACAGACAAGCAGACCGAGAAACAGACAGAAAGGCAGGCAGATTATCCGACTTACTTCATGACTGATATGTGAAAGGAACTTCAAAGTTCATCTGTAAAAAGAAAATGTAGAAAGAAGTCTTGGCACGGACTACTCAAGGAGACATTGACTTCATGAATGTTGCCCTTTGACCTTTAAAATCTCAACGCCAAATGGAATTGAATTACGACTGTACCAGAGATGAACTATTTTTCTCATGGGTGCTTACGAAGTTAACAAGAACTGAAACAGACGCTATCCAAGATACAGACAATGAATTTAAGGATTAGTACGTGTAGAATTCATCACTTCAAACTGACTAAAACTATGGTTAGGTTGTATATATATATATAAGCTTACAGAAATTTTGTTTATTTATTTATTTATTTAATAAAAGTTTACATGCAGCGAACTGTAATAAGTTACATAAAAATCACATTATGGTATCGAAGGGCGAAACATGAGAGGCCAAGACACAAAAATCCCAGGCACCCGAACTCCTTGCGACAGCTCAGAGTTTTTGTCGAATGTCATCACAAACAGAAGTTTCCTTGTTTCCTTACTATCCGTTTTCGTTGTTTTTCGCATTTAAAAGATCTTGAATCAGCAAAGATTACATATCTCAGAAATTAATCGTCGTCAGGTAATCGGAGTTAATATTGTGCTGTAATAATATTTAAGGGTATGAGGACGGGGCGAGGGCAGGCCTCCACTATAAAATGTGAGGGCAGATGGGAGTGTAATGCTATGCTGATGAGTCAGCAGTTTTAAGCACCCATATTAACTGGAATGTTTTTACGACATCATATCGATGAGTCGCCTGGTTGTTGACTTGTTGTGCGCGCGTTGATGACGTGCTTGCGATAACTGGGAACGTCTAGCTACCATGCACTGATCACATGCTTCTGACTGTTGGATGCGTCTTACTGCCACACATCGAACGCGTGCTGGGGGTGCTTTGACGTCGGCTGGCGCGCAATTTATTACGTGTGCGCTCGTGACGGAAACGTTGAGCTTACGTTGCATGGACTGACGTGTCACAGACCGGTCTAGACCTGTCTGAACTGGTCTGCTGTCTTGGCGGGTAAAAGCATATAAACACCATCGCAAATGCATTATAGACGAGAACGCGAATAGAACTTGCATCGATAGTCTGTCTCATACTCAGTCAATAATTACGAATGTCGCTGATAGATTAATGCGTACAGAAACTGCATGAACAGTTCAGTTGATTAATTATACATACGAAAATTAAAGACTTTGCGTCTTATCTCGAGTCAGAAATCATAATCTGTCGGTGAAGCCCTGTTAAAATTGTGACCTTAGGGATAGAATTTGTGTGCCTGACAGCGAATTGGGTAAAGCTTGGTGGGACTGCTGGGAAGAACGGGAAAAGGAAGTCAGTCATTCAACCAAGTTTGAAGTGTTACTTTAGTTTTCAATAGAAGGTGTGGGAAGGATGACTCGATAATTGATGAAAATAGGTCAAAATAGGTCATAAGAAACTTTGGATACTTATATACGATCGATTATATATAGCTCGATGGCTCGATAACTAAAAGTAAACAAGGTGGTAAGAATTTTCATCGACATAAAGCACAGTCATCCTTACTTCTGACTGTCCCTCGTATGCGCACTGCTACAGCGCAGTCTAGAAGCTTTGCCTATGTTGGACCCAATAGCTGGAATCGCCTTTCCCGAGAGCTCCGGCTAGTATTCCTCAGTTTGTCTCTTCCGCAGTTTCGCAAGCGCCTGAAGTCTGTATTATTTGCCAGTGGTCTCACTGGTTCGGGTCGGGAGCGCTTCTGCTGAGTCTATTCTTGAAGTGGCGCTTCATAAATGTCAGATTACAATTACTTCTTATATATTTGCTCCCTTTCTGAGCTTATGGATCAGCCAACGCCCCAGTCTCAATAGTGCCGACGCCCTTGATAATAATAATAATAATAATAATAATAATTTAAGAACTTCTATAGCGCCACTGTATAATGCTCAAGGCATCAGTCGATCGTCGCTGCTAATGTGGCAATTGACATGAAACTGTTTTAATTAACACATAAAGTGTTTGATTAGACGACAAATTATGCAATCCTCTATGAAACAAGAAGTATTTGAGAGCTTGTAGAAGCCTCAAGTTACACTTTTGCTTAAATATTCAGTAGCAGCTTCGGTCAAATAATGAGTTAAGCCTATGTAATTGCATGATGCACCTGCTATACATGCAGTTTTAATATGCATATGACCACAATACATGCTGGAGGTCACTATACAATGAGGGTGTGCTACAATGCGCAGACCACCCAAGGAGAACATTAAAACAGTCAGCTACATTACTGTTACCCTGTATTGGCAACAACTAACAGACACTGTTTTTGAAACCCAAAATAAAAGCCAATGTTTAAAGCTTTGGTAGAAGTATCATATTGTTTTGTTGCTTTGATTATTGGTCCAAAAACTGACAAAAACACAATTTAAGTAGGAACGTCATTGGGTTACAAATGACAGACCCAAAAGGGGCCAGAGTCCAGCTTATTTTGGGCAGTCTATTAGAAAACAATACAGATGGAGATTTCAGGTAGTATTCAATATATGTTGTCTAATGGAAGTATCTTAACTATGAGAAAAGAAAATGGGTCATATTTATGACTTCCTAAGCAAATAATGACAGTTACGAACTAAAAATCCAATTTCTCAAATCATTACAAATTACAATCATTTGCCACAATTAGAAAACTACGCAGGTGTTTTCTAAATAAACGCAAATTAGGCAATTTCGAATTTTCAGAGGTAATGTGTTCCATATTGAAGGTTCAATACCTTTGATGTTAAACATCCCGGTTTTTTCTACAAAACTATTAACCAGACTAATCGTTAGCTTTTAGGCCTACAGTTCTTTCTTTAAATATAGTTGATCTATACATATGGCTAGCAGTTATTTTCATTTAGCAGAAGTCATATTTTAGATGCGTCATCCCGCAGACAGTTATACCAACAGAAGAACAGAATTTTTCCGAGGCAGTGCGCAAGGAAAATGCCACATTCGTGAGAACAGATTCCGCTGAGCTGATTTAAAACGAAATGTCAAGTTATATATACATCATGGGTTGTTGACTATATATATATATATATATATATATATATATATATATATATATATATATATATATATATATATATATATATATATATATATATATATATATATATATATATATATATACCTGTGTGCTATTTTTTTAAAAGACCTGTCTGTTTATCTGTGTTTACGAGAGTAATGTTCATGGCTGATCCTAAGGCAACGATCGACTTCATGAGCTCGAAGTCCATCACGCAGTCATTTGCAAAACCATAAACATAAATGGCCTATAGATGTAATGTTTGTTCATTAGTCCAAACTCAAACATTGTTCTATGAATTAGGTAATTATAGACACAATAGTGTACTATATCATGAAATGTTACAACCGTAACGTTCGCTCATTAAATTACAAAATACTTAACTACAGGTAGGACCGACTAGGCCTGAGCATGCACGGTATTTTTAAACTGACAGCCTAATTGTCTAAATGCAATGATTATTGAGCAGATTATATATTGAAATATATAATCGGAATGCACGAGAAACGAAAATATGCATGCACATTTGTAATTTGTAATTGTAAGTGCATTTTTATATTGCGCCTCTTCCAGAAAACTCATCAGAGGTGCTCCCTACCTGAAAAAAATAATCCAACGACTTGTCTAAGGTTCGTGCTTACACGCCGAAGCGAGTGACGTCATATATAGTTATTTAATTAGTGTCTTCTATATTACACCGATGTCTACTGCACCAGGGAAGATACGCAGAGCCCCTAAAGGCGTAATGTAAGTGCTTATGTAATTCATGCATATACACATGCAACTATAGTTGACACAGCGGCCTATTTGGAAAGCGTTCGACTTGTACTGCGGAGAGTATGTTGGAACTACTCGCTCGAGCCTCCCATGGACGCCACCGTTTGACCAAGTCCAGCTGCTTAGATCTATTGATTGATGCTTCGTCGTTTTAATAGTGGCGCTACATAAAATCCAGAAATAAATGACGACCTATATTTCCAAGGTATACACTTGCATGCGCCGACGTGTGGTAACACGCGCCGACTTCAGGATTTGCGTGATCAGGAAAAAAATAGTACAAAGGTTGAAAAGAAAAACAAAGGCACACACAAAGACATGCATAGCTATATATATATATATATATATATATATATATATATATATATATATATATATATATATATATATATATATATATATATATATATATATATCTTTTTCTTCTTCATGTTCTTTGCCCCCGGGCAAATTCGAACTTCCGATGACGCCATTCCTGACGTATGTATAGCTATATAAAAAGCATGCATTTATATATTGTACGGATAATTATATATACATACATGAATACATATATAAATACATACATACGTATACATATATATAAGTACATACATGAAGATATCTGTTGAGCAACTGAGACTGCATCAAACGCGTATTTTCACAGATTACGCCGTAAGACATACATCCATTTAGAATTGCTGATGAGAAATATTAGTAACAATGTGATCATTTTGTCACTCATGTTTAAATGATTGAGTTTCAATATTACACCGATTTAACTAAGCATGTGTTTGACAGGTTCACTAGATGCAGATTCAAGGGTAATAACCCCTGGCCAAAAGCCCTCAGCCAATAACCCCTGTAAATAATTCCTGATGAAAATAATGTCTCAGTTTAAAACCATCCGGCCAATAACCCCCACAACTAATAAATAAACAAATGAATAAAATATTTAACACTCTCTTATATCTTGCAAACATACTTTTCTAATGTTAAATTTAAATAGATAGCAGTTTAGATAAATAAGTCAATAAGAAATGTTGTGTGTGTGATCCAGCACAGATAAATAAGAAAATCTCGGATTTGCAATATTCTGGAATTGTTGTCAGCATATCATTTCCTTGGTGGCCTTGTAGCATGTTCCGCCAGTAGTTGGCTGCTTATGAGTTGCTGCAGTGCCTGCTTCCTTTGCTTCTGCTTATCTCCTATTTGTCCCTCGCATGCGAACAGCTGCGGCCCAGTCCAGAAGCTTTGCCTACGTTGGTCCCACATGCTGGAATCGTGTCCCTCGAGAATTGCGACTTAAGCTCCTTTCTCACCCCCTCTCAGTGTTCCGCTGCAGGCGCCTGAAGACTGTACTGTTCAACAGTGAGTTTACTTTTTCGGGTCGGAAGCACCTCTGTTGAGTTTATCGCTTTATAAATCTCAAATTACAATTACAATTACAAGGTGGTTCAGAAACCGTCAGATGTTCGGATCGTAGCTACCGATGGCTGCTTTACAGTTGCTATGCCATTCTCAATTCAGCTATTTAATTAGCAACTTTTAAAGCGCCTGTTTATCATGCATCTACCAAGGCGCATCAAAACCAAGCCGCATTCGACTCAATAAATATGTCGGCTGATTAAATGCTAATTAAACTTCTAGTGCAAACATTGATTCGAGGTAATCCTGACTTGATGCCAGCTGACTTCATCTGATATTTGCATTAAGCTACACACCGTATAGTTGTTCTGTTGTAATCTGATAGATGGAATGTTTCAAACTTTCATACTTACTAAAGGAAGGCTATAGTTAATTTTAGTAGCAATTAGGCAATCAATCGAGTAATCAGTCAGTCTGAATTGCATCTGGAAATGAGGTCGTTGGCCGGTGGTCTATCCATGCATTCAGTTGATTAATTGAATGAATCTCAGTGGCTTAATTCTTTATTTACAGTAGACTTGTTTCTTAGAGGCTCTCAAATCCTTTTAAATCTTCAATTTCATCTCCATTTTTTTCTCTCAAATCACAAAAGACTTGACTGCAGTATTGATCGTAGAAAATTGTGCCGTCGTAGTTGAGCTGTCATAATCATATATTATAATAATAATAAAATATATAATATATAATATATTACAATAAAAATCCTACCGATGCGGTGTCGTAGAAATTCAGTATATTAATCTTTATGTAAATATTGAAGGAGCATTGTAACATTTTAGTTTTTTACTAGGTCCTATTGGTGTAGGCCTACAATGTTAATTCTACGTAGTAGAATATACTTGATTTCATGCTATATGAGTTACTTCACCAGTACTTTATTTGATCTATTAGCGCATTTTAAATACGCTTTATATACGTAGACGAATTCTAGTGTTATCTTTATTTATTTAGATATGGGGTTTTAAACTGGGGGTTATTTTCCGGGGGGTTATTGCTCATGGGTAAACGGCCAGGGGTTATCGGCCAGTGGTTATAGGCCTGACACACATTATATGCAGGTACACTCGATGCTGTCAGCGCTGGTTCATACAGTTTGTCTCGAACAGGTTTACTTCTTTTCCAGAAGTCCCAGCAACTGCCTTCATCAATATCATCGTGGCTTTTGAAGTTTAATATTTTAATATCTGTGATGTCAGGGTGCTTGTCTTGGCCAAAGATCTTATGCTGTAATGATAATCCGTTAACTTCTATATGGCCACTGTAAAATGGTTAAAACATCAGTCGATGGTCTCTGCTACGTAAAGTCAGTATGCATCCATGCATCCCAAAATCCATGGTAAGTGCTGTAGAAAGTCCAGAGGAAAAGCCAAAGAAACACAGAAACAGCTTGTTGAAAAAGTGAAACATGCACTGGAAAGGAAAAGAGGAGTTTTGAATCGAGATCTAAAGGCTAACATTGACTTTGCAGAGTGAACGTTTGCCGCAACGGTTTTTCAAAGTCTGGGGTCAGCAACAGAAAAGGCATGCCCACTAACAGCTGCCCTTATCCTCACTACAGTTAGGGTAAAATAGTAAGAAGACCCGATCAAGTATCGACAAGTCTTTGGAGTGAACATAGGCGAAAGATAATGAGTTTGGCTGAAATTTAGAACATCATAGACAGTTAACCCGGTCTGGAAAATCATTCTATTTTCTAAGGGTAGCCAATGCAACGATTACCTAATACCTGAATAGATACTCATACCTGACATTTTAGTGATGACTCTAGCCAAAGCGTTTGAACTCTTGAAGCTTCATCAACTTAGCTTTTGAAGTCTATTAAGAAGCGAATTACTATAGTCAAGACGACTGGAGACCAGGGCATTTGCATACAAACCATGGTAGAAAAAGGAATATGGTACCTAGTCCATAGGAAGTCATGAAAGTGATGGTGGGATGATATACTCTATGAGCAAACATGTTCACTGAAGGATAGGCTAGAATCAAATACAACACCCAACGTACGTTCCGATCGACTTTTTTGATAATAGAACAGCAGCCTCGGTGGACACAATTCAGCGATTTAAATTTATTCAGTTGTTGTGTAGAACCAAACAGCTTAGACTTTGGCACAGAAGAACTAAACGACGTCGCTGTTTCTGGAAGCAAATTGCATCAAAACATGCCCCATTCAAAAAGCGGCCTTTGCCAACAAAATACAAAAATGTCAAAATGGTAAGAGTTGATAATTAATTGGTAATCAATCAGAATACATGTATCTGTAAATGCCTATGTGCTTTCATTATAAAGAATTTTTGTTGCACCCGTTCGGTAGAAGTACAAGTACTAAGGTTTCATGTGCAAGTGCAAGTACAAGCAGAAGTACTTAACAACTATGCTTGGGTTGTATTCTTTAAACCTAACAAATTATCTGGAAGAAATGAATTTATTTGTACTTGACTTGTATCTAGCAGCGATATTTACGTGAAGGTTTATTTATAACGCAGACAAACTTAGCAAAACGAAACATACGTCATACTTATACACACAGTACAAAGGGTAGACTTGGGCCAATGACCTCGTAAAGGGTGTTTTGAGAAAGCTGCGGCCAGTATATATATGTATATATATAGGTCATTGTTTTGACCCGTGTTTTCACTTTGCACAGGAAAAGGCCTGGGCTGTGTCGTCTTCAGCTGCCAAGCAAGTACAAAGGGTTTGGATTGTTCTTTGGACTTAATCCTAAACAAGGAATTAAAAGCGACTGGTCTGAACTACGCGACAGTTACAATTCAGCCTCGTAGCTGACAGCCAGTTCTTTTCAGCAGCTCTGTAGCTAGTTTTCAATGCAGATTAATCTAATTTAATCAACTATTTCATTAATCTATCCCCCTGAAAGCTAAAGAGGAAGTAAACAAAAAGAAGACGATCTAGATCTCAATTGAGTTCAGATTCTGGTTCCTAGGTCGGTGGTTCAGACGCTGGCCTGTCAGTCAGTCATCAGTCTGTCAGTATGCGCGAGAAGAACTCGGCCGGAAGGTAAAGTCATCGGTCAGTTCTCTATCAGAGGATCAACAAAGAAAACGAGGAAAAGGAAGAGCGTGAGGAGACGAAGTCAGACGAGGAAACGAAAGACGCCGCCATGTACGGAACGTTCCAGAGACTGAAAGCAAGTCTGTCACGACAGGTTTGCCATTTCTTTTCAGTTTGTTTATAGATTGAAGCATAAAAACTTAAACTGGAAAACCCGTAGGGCAGCCGAGAGCTTTCAAGAGAGGCCACGACTATATTTTGGTACTTGCTAACCTCTCTGTAAAGCTGCATGTAAAACATTGCCTATAATCTGGGGCATTGAGTAGGCCATAGACCGACTGACCTAATTCCACTCGATTCTCTTTTGTTAGTTGTTCCAGTGAAGTAAATGATATATTCGATACAGATAAACATACTAATTGCCCCCGCTAAGTCTGCCAAATGTAATCCCAGCCATCGGATTATTCGCTTGCGACTGAAACTGATTCCTTTTATTTCATAATAAAGAAACCGAAGTCGGAAAAGTCGTGACCATATGAAAACTTGTGGGAAAAGTTCAGCATGTAATTACTCTGGCCTCTGGCGCAATTTTTGGTCTCCTGTTGAAAGCCCTTCTATTAAGAGGGCTGCGAACACGGTGATTGCACCAGTGGAGATAGCTACTGCGGGCGACAACGAAGCAGCTGAGAAAACAGATGAACAGGGAATATAGACGAGAACAATTTCTAGACATTCTGAAGAAATTCATTTCCAACTAATTTTCTGCGACCATTTTCTGCTCATCCGCTTATATGTATGTATGTATGTAAGTATGTATTTTCTCACAGGTATATGGAAGAATATATCAGCTTTTGGTTAAAATGTTTTATTTCCTAGGCTATTTACAAGAGTAACATGACTCGCATAGAAACAAGACGTCGACCTTGGGCGCAGATAAACCCAACGAGAAGCCTCTCAAGAAGAAAATCACAATGTTCACCAATAGAAGGTGAAGAAAAACGGCTAAGTAAACGCCAAAAGCGCAAAACGGTTCAAAAGAGCCAAATAAGTCATCGACTTAGGGAGTCTTAGACACGACTAGCCGAAAGAAACTATAGGGAAAAAATCCCGCTCACACAGGACTAAAACGAAAAGTCAGTCTGAGCCAAACATTAACATAAAAAGTCCTATCCTATACATCATATGCAGCATAACCTCCAACCAGAAGGTGAGGAAACCTGTAAGGTTACAGATAAAATCGTTACAAAATATAACTGCTATACAAGAATAGCCTATAGCAGTCAAAATCCAAACAAATATACAATTTAATATCTAAGGAATAATATCCAAGCTGATATACAAACTAATAGCCAAGGAATATAACAATGATCAGAAAGTGTCCAATCATTTAAGCTAACACAGTTACGAATATCCAATCATTTGAGCCAACAGTTTAAGTAGATGGTCGACGCATAGTATCAGAAAGATGATTAATTGTCCAGGGCGATGCTCAGTGTCCAATGAATACTGTTGCAGTTCCAACACCAGCGTAATAGTTTTTGGCTAGAAATGGCCACCTTGCTAAGAATTGTAGGGGTGCTATGATACATATACACCGTGACAAGTGCTGAAAGCTCACATTGCGATGACCATAGCTAAGGCCTTTTTTGATTGTGGAATAGCGAGTTTCGTTGGCCTTCAGTTTGCGACTGAGAAAACACACTGGATTCTCGATCTCATCGATCACCTGAAAACGAAAAGCTCCAGCATAAACCTGCGATGAGTCAACAGCTATACGAAATGGCTTGTCGATATTGGACGGTCGTAAAATAGGGCGTGATGACAAACGCGACTTTAAGCTAACAAAAGCTTTTCCAGCCTCAGCTGAACAACAGAATGGTTAACCCTTTTTACTACCCAGTAAGGCCAAAATAATCTCATAATAATGGGGTAAATATATGCGGTAGTACCCAGCCAAGTCCCAAGAATGATTGCACCTGCATTTTATTTTGTGGTCGAGAAAAGATCAACAAGACTTTAACTTTCTGCACCTTGGGTGAATGACATTCGAAGCAATATCATAAACCCGATTCCAACATTAGCAAAAACACGTTTCTTCAAATTCAGTATTAACCTAGCGTTAGCAATTTTCATTAACACTTTTTTCAAATGAGACATATGTTTTGACCAAGACACACTGAAAATGATTATGTGGGTCTAGATATGCATCATAGAAAGCATCAAAACCTTCGGACGAAACGAGAAAATGATGCAAGAGCATTCTTGAGTCAAAAGGCATGCATTTTAACTGGAAATGTCCATGCGGCGTAACAAATCCCGTAAGTGGAATGGACTCCTTGTCAAAAGGAATTTGCCGATAGTCCTTAGTCATGACCAATTTGGTAAGGAATCTTGCCTTCCCAACCTTATCAATCAAAGTTTCGACTCTAGGCATAGAAAACTGAGCCAGAACTGTGAAAGCATTTCATTTCCGGAAGTCAGTACACCGTCGACCTGACCGATACTGTTTCTGGACAGTCATTGTGGGTGCAGCGGAAGAACTTTCCGATTCCTCCATTATTCTAGACTTCAGAAATTCATCAGTTTCCTGATTCACTCTCGCAAGTTCCTTAAGATGTAACCGATAAGACTTTTAGTGCATCGGTCGGGCTTCAGATGCAAGGTCAATCTCATGTAAAGCCACGTTCATCTTCCCAAGCTTATCATTAAGTACCTGATAAAACGAATGCAACAACTGCAGTAGTTGATAAGCCTGGACTAAATCCAAATGGCACGTGAAAATGGCTTCTGCGATGTCATTTTTCTCAACTACAGACTGACAGGTCAAATTCACAGATAAAATAGAAGAAACCAAATTCAGACCTAAATTATCTTTCATCTCTGGGCTCACAGCATTTCACCAAGTTTACATGAACCACACGATGGCTTTTCCTACGGTCAAGAGAGGCTACCAAGTAATCAACGGGGCCCAGGAGGCATTCCACGACAGTGTACGGTTCACATCTCTTAGGCTGCAATGGTTTACCAATTAATGGCAGCAACAAAAGTATTTGGTCAACTTGTTCTTATGAAACATTCTTAGTATGTTTATGATATCATTCTTTAGATTTTGACTCTGCAAACAAAGCATTTTCATTTGACAATATCACAGAAGCTCGAATTCATTCACGCTTATTCAGAAAGAAGTTCGATTTAGACAAACTATTCAAGACATCATCATTTAACCAGCAATGCTTAATTAAATGCAGCGGACGTTTTACACTTTGGCCAAACAACAAATCAAATACAGAAAAACCAAGTCCCTGCACCAGCACTTTTTGTAGGCAAAGAGAACCCAAGGCAAAACTTCGCCCCAATTACCCGGAAAATCCTCGACAAACCTATTTGTTTGCGTGTGGCGAGGACTAGTTTGCTGTTGAACAATCTGACATTGTTTCAGAAAGATTTGCATCCAATCAGACACAAAATCCGATCCACAATCCGTCAAATTTTCATTCGGAAACACAGAAATGACAGCTTTGTCTGTTATCACCTCCGGTGTGATTTCGCAATGAAAATGCCAAAGGTGCTGTGAAGCCATATCCATCCATGACTGTCATAATAAAATCTATTAGTAGACTTATCGCACACATTCAAAGGACCCACAAAATCCATAGCAAGCCTTGAAAATGGTTCAGAAATTACTGACAGGTTAATTAATGGAGCACGTGCTGTGTTCGTACCTTTACCTAACCTCTGACACAGGTCACAGGTACATCAGTATATCTTCATAGCTTGGCATATTCTGGCCACCTGAAATGTTGCTACAAGCACTCTAGAGTATTCTGACTTCTCAAGTGACCACCTGCAGGAGTATCGTGTGCAATAAAAAGCAACTTTGCGCGCAGTGTATGTAGATGGAACCACAATTTGTGTTAATTCCAAGCCCTGAAATTAACTTATATCGGGCGTAACTTTATCCCCTCCATTTTGTACAAGTGTTTCGTTCAAAATAATACAACTGCTGTCTAGGCGGTTGTTATTATCAACTGTATCCCGCTTTAAAAAGGTATACAAAAATTCAGTATCAGACTGTTGTAACCAAATTAAACTCTCACAGGACCCAGTATCAGTGATTTTACAGTCATTTTCGACCGATCTCTGAAACAAGTAAACCAAAGTATTCTCGTCAGTTGTCTCGCTACAAACATCTTCTCGTCAGTTGTCTCGCTACAAACATCTTCTCGTCAGTTGTCTCGCTACAAACATCTTCTCGTCAGTTGTCTCGCTACAAACATCTTCTCGTCAGTTGTTTCGCTACAAACATCTTCCCGTCAATTGTTTCGCTACAAACATCTTCTCGTCAGTTGTCTCGCTACAAACATCTTCTCGTCAGTTGTCTCGCTACAAACATCTTCTCGTCAGTTGTCTCGCTACAAACATCTTCTCGTCAGTTGTCTCGATACAAACATCTTCCCGTCAATTGTCTCGCTACAAACATCTTCTCGTCAATTGTTTCGCTACAAACATCTTCTCGTCAGTTGTCTCGCAACAAACATCTTCTCGTCAATTGTCTCGCTACAAACATCTTCTCGTCAGTTGTCTCGCAACAAACATCTTCTCGTCAATTGTCTCGTTACAAACATCTTCTCGTCAGTTGTCTCGCTACAAACATCTTCTCGTCAGTTGTCTCGGTACAAACATCTTCTCGTCAGTTGTTTCGCTACAAACATCTTCCCGTCAATTGTTTCGCTACAAACATCTTCTCGTCAGTTGTCTCGCTACAAACATCTTCTCGTCAATTGTCTCGTTACAAACATCTTCTCGTCAGTTGTCTCGCTACAAACATCTTCTCGTCAGTTGTCTCGCTACAAACATCTTCTCGTCAGTTGTTTCGCTACAAACATCTTCCCGTCAATTGTTTCGCTACAAACATCTTCTCGTCAGTTGTTTCGCTACAAACATCTTCTCGTCAGTTGTCTCGCTACAAACATCTTCTCGTCAGTTGTCTCGCTACAAACATCTTCTCGTCAGTTGTCTCGGTACAAACATCTTCTCGTCAGTTGTTTCGCTACAAACATCTTCCCGTCAGTTGTCTCGCAACAAACATCTTCTCGTCAATTGTCTCGCTACAAACATCTTCTCGTCAGTTGTCTCGCTACAAACATCTTCCCGTCAGTTGTCTCGCAACAAACATCTTCTCGTCAATTGTCTCGCTACAAACATCTTCTCGTCAGTTGTTTCGCTACAAACATCTTCCCGTCAGTTGTCTCGCAACAAACATCTTCTCGTCAGTTGTCTCGCTACAAACATCTTCTCGTCAGTTGTCTCGCTACAAACATCTTCTCGTCAGTTGTCTCGCTACAAACATCTTCTCGTCAGTTGTCTCGGTACAAACATCTTCTCGTCAGTTGTTTCGCTACAAACATCTTCCCGTCAGTTGTCTCGCAACAAACATCTTCTCGTCAATTGTCTCGCTACAAACATCTTCTCGTCAGTTGTCTCGCTACAAACATCTTCTCGTCAGTTGTCTCGGTACAAACATCTTCTCGTCAGTTGTTTCGCTACAAACATCTTCTCGTCAGTTGTCTCGCAACAAACATCTTCTCGTCAATTGTCTCGCTACAAACATCTTCTCGTCAGTTGTCTCGCTACAAACATCTTCTCGTCAGTTGTCTCGGTACAAACATCTTCTCGTCAGTTGTTTCGCTACAAACATCTTCCCGTCAATTGTTTCGCTACAAACATCTTCTCGTCAGTTGTCTCGCTACAAACATCTTCTCGTCAGTTGTCTCGCTACAAACATCTTCTCGTCAGTTGTCTCGCTACAAACATCTTCTCGTCAGTTGTTTCGCTACAAACATCTTCCCGTCAATTGTTTCGCTACAAACATCTTCTCGTCAGTTGTCTCGCTACAAACATCTTCTCGTCAGTTGTCTCGCTACAAACATCTTCTCGTCAGTTGTCTCGCTACAAACATCTTCTCGTCAGTTGTCTCGATACAAACATCTTCCCGTCAATTGTCTCGCTACAAACATCTTCTCGTCAATTGTTTCGCTACAAACATCTTCTCGTCAGTTGTCTCGCAACAAACATCTTCTCGTCAATTGTCTCGCTACAAACATCTTCTCGTCAGTTGTCTCGCAACAAACATCTTCTCGTCAATTGTCTCGTTACAAACATCTTCTCGTCAGTTGTCTCGCTACAAACATCTTCTCGTCAGTTGTCTCGGTACAAACATCTTCTCGTCAGTTGTTTCGCTACAAACATCTTCCCGTCAATTGTTTCGCTACAAACATCTTCTCGTCAGTTGTCTCGCTACAAACATCTTCTCGTCAATTGTCTCGCTACAAACATCTTCTCGTCAGTTGTCTCGCTACAAACATCTTCTCGTCAGTTGTCTCGGTACAAACATCTTCTCGTCAGTTGTTTCGCTACAAACATCTTCCCGTCAATTGTTTCGCTACAAACATCTTCTCGTCAGTTGTTTCGCTACAAACATCTTCTCGTCAGTTGTCTCGCTACAAACATCTTCTCGTCAGTTGTCTCGCTACAAACATCTTCTCGTCAGTTGTCTCGGTACAAACATCTTCTCGTCAGTTGTTTCGCTACAAACATCTTCCCGTCAGTTGTCTCGCAACAAACATCTTCTCGTCAATTGTCTCGCTACAAACATCTTCTCGTCAGTTGTCTCGCTACAAACATCTTCCCGTCAGTTGTCTCGCAACAAACATCTTCTCGTCAATTGTCTCGCTACAAACATCTTCTCGTCAGTTGTTTCGCTACAAACATCTTCCCGTCAGTTGTCTCGCAACAAACATCTTCTCGTCAGTTGTCTCGCTACAAACATCTTCTCGTCAGTTGTCTCGCTACAAACATCTTCTCGTCAGTTGTCTCGCTACAAACATCTTCTCGTCAGTTGTCTCGGTACAAACATCTTCTCGTCAGTTGTTTCGCTACAAACATCTTCCCGTCAGTTGTCTCGCAACAAACATCTTCTCGTCAATTGTCTCGCTACAAACATCTTCTCGTCAGTTGTCTCGCTACAAACATCTTCTCGTCAGTTGTCTCGGTACAAACATCTTCTCGTCAGTTGTTTCGCTACAAACATCTTCTCGTCAGTTGTCTCGCAACAAACATCTTCTCGTCAATTGTCTCGCTACAAACATCTTCTCGTCAGTTGTCTCGCTACAAACATCTTCTCGTCAGTTGTCTCGGTACAAACATCTTCTCGTCAGTTGTTTCGCTACAAACATCTTCCCGTCAATTGTTTCGCTACAAACATCTTCTCGTCAGTTGTCTCGCTACAAACATCTTCTCGTCAATTGTCTCGCTACAAACATCTTCTCGTCAGTTGTCTCGCTACAAACATCTTCTCGTCAGTTGTCTCGGTACAAACATCTTCTCGTCAGTTGTTTCGCTACAAACATCTTCCCGTCAATTGTTTCGCTACAAACATCTTCTCGTCAATTGTTTCGCTACAAACATCTTCTCGTCAATTGTTTCGCTACAAACATCTTCTCGTCAGTTGTCTCGCAACAAACATCTTCTCGTCAATTGTCTCGCTACAAACATCTTCTCGTCAGTTGTCTCGCTACAAACATCTTCTCGTCAGTTGTCTCGATACAAACATCTTCTCGTCAATTGTTTCCCTACAAACATCTTCTCGTCAGTTGTCTCGATACAAACATCTTCCCGTCAATTGTCTCGCTACAAACATCTTCTCGTCAATTGTTTCGCTACAAACATCTTCTCGTCAATTGTCTCGCTACAAACATCTTCTCGTCAGTTGTCTCGCTACAAACATCTTCTCGTCAGTTGTCTCGTACAAACATCTTCTCGTCAGTTGTTTCGCTACAAACATCTTCCCGTCAATTGTTTCGCTACAAACATCTTCTCGTCAGTTGTCTCGCTACAAACATCTTCTCGTCAGTTGTCTTGCTACAAACATCTTCTCGTCAGTTGTCTCGGTACAAACATCTTCTCGTCAGTTGTCTCGCTACAAACATCAGATGAACGTTCATTCTGCGTCTGAACACTAAACACAGTTGTATTGCCGTTATCTCTGTCATTGACCGACTTGGACTGGTCTCTAACTGTAACTCTAACACGATGTCATGCGTCGCTTTTTTCAACCTCAGGTCATTACCTATAACAATATACATATATGTATATACCATCGGGAAGTTCGTCGATTTAACAGCAAAGGCTGGTCCCACTGCCAAATTTACTCTCAACACGAATTTCAACTAAAGGTACTTCAAGCGTGACTCCAATAGTTTCATTACTGAGTCTATACTCACCTGTGTCGCAGCAGTCAGCCGAACTGATTCACTCTTTTCTAACCAACCTTTGCAATGAACCTTAATTTCGCAGAAAAATTACGCAACAATGTTTTCCGTTTGAGGAAAACAGAACACCCATGTAATAAAATGGCAAATAATGCTTATCACCCTTAGAATCAGGACAACAAGCTGATACAGCCATTGTCTGGGTTTCAAACTCAGTATCCAACTCAACAGTTTGGGCGTAGTTTATTGGGGTTTTGCTTTGATATTCCCGTTTCTCCTGTAAGCGAACCAGAACGAGATAGCGTGATCAATCTTTTTTTGCAAAAGTCACGGATAATTTGAGACCCAAACTCCTGTTTAAATTTGCCATTTTTCGAGAAAGAAAATTTGTTCGGAAACTTCCTGGCTTTTGTCTCCAATTTTATCCAAATCCAACAATTACTTGCCTTTCCCCGCTACTGGCTCCCCAAATATCTCAAATGGAAATGGCTTGTAAAGAATGGCTTATTTATCAGCCAATTTAGCCGCTTCCATGAGGATTTTCGATTTTTGTCAATAATCCATTTATGTGGCCCCACTGACAGACAATTTACACACTGTTCAAGTTTGACTATTTACAAAATGTTCAAGTTTGAAAACCTCTAAAGTTCTGCGTAAGTCATTTAAAGCTTCTTCCCCTCCTAGCCACCGTTGAAATGGCATCAAAACCGGGAATGCAAAATTTTAATAGGTTTCCAATGTTCCTTTCACCGTAGTTTGAAACCGCTTTCTGTAGTATTCTGGAACTCGGGAGAACGCCGTTAGCAAAGCCTGCCTCAGTATGTCGTAGTCCTTACAATCAACATTCGACAATAATTCGGAAAACACTTTCTGTGCCATTTTCGTCAATTGCTAGTGCAGTATGCAGTCCATTTGTCTTTTGGAAACTTAAAAATGGTCGTAGCCTCCTAAAATACTAACAAGTAGTACTGGCGTGACCAGTGACGCCACCCGCAAAATTTTAGTTTCTCGAATGTATGTAGGTATGTATGCTTGTTCGTTTATATGTATGTATGCATCTATATGTCTGTGTATGTGTGTATGTATGTATGTATGTTTGTTTGTTTGTATGTATGTTTGTACGTATGTATTTATCTATGTTTGTATGCATGTATGTGTTTGTATGTATGTATGTATGTTTGTATGTATGGTATGTATGTTTGTATCTATGTATGTCTGTATGTATATTTGAATCTATGTATGCATGTACATATGTATGTATGTATGTATGTATGTATGTATGCGACGTTAGGCGTTAACGACTTTGAGAAATTAATTTAGAAAAACCATTATCGCATCAAAGAAATATAGTAACTGCCGATGGCAAAATTTCAGAATGTCTCAATATCCTCTCCGCAAACACAGACCCTCTGTGCATAAATTAGGGTTTGTGTGGAGTGTTTCAATCGATGATAGTCTGCACCGAAGCTGAAATGATCCGCGCTTTTCAGGCGCAACTTCCTCCTCCCTCCTCCTCCTCCTCCTCCTCGTCCTCCTCCTCGTCCTCCTCCTTCTACCTGTAAGACGAATCGTTTATGCCTAAGCAATTCTCTAATATACAAATGCAATGCACACATCCGCATATATATATATATATACGTATACAAGAACATATGTTGTTACATACAACTAAATAATAGCATGTCAGTATATAGACCATATTTATATATATAGCTAATAAACATATTGATATATTTAGGCCTAAAGTTAGGCCTACGTTTACTTTATTATATATGGATGTATAATTTTATGTACTGCAATATACTTAGACGTTTGTGTTAACAGTCCCTGTGGTAGTGTGTCTGCCTGTATCTTCTGTTCTGTTTTATTCTTATAGTACCATGTAAGTACATGGCATTGTATCGTATCATCCACCTGTATAGCGCGTGACCATAATTCAGGAAGGCCTGCATATTATGTCTAAGCTTAGTAGTCGCGTGTATTATAGGCCTGTTCGCGTCCCTGTGTGCCTTCGCATGCGTCTTAATCCATAACAAGTGAAGTAATCGCATAGTGCTGCTATATATCTAGAGTCGACGACGAGGCAGAAAAATACGTCCATTTGCTAACATTGCCATAGCATTTCCTCTTCCCATCCGTTTCTTATGTCATGCCACAAATTGCAGTTGGCCCCACAGCCGCCTACGTAAACGCCACTGCAGGGTGGCTGCTCAGGATATATCGCGTGTTAGGAGATTCACATAAATCATCTTCAGAGAGAGAGAGAAAAAGAGACAGAGAAGAGAAAGAGAGACAGACAGACAGACAGAGACAGAGAAGAGAAAGAGAGACAGACAGACAGACAGAGAAAAAGAGAGACAGAGACGGAGAAGAGAAAGAGAGACAGACAGAGAGACAGACAGAGACAGAGACAGAGACAGACAGAAGACAGAGGCAGAGACAGAGACAGACAGACAGAGAGCCAGAAAGCCAGAGAGACAGAGACAGAGAGACAGAGATAGACAGAGAGAGACAGAGAGAGAGGCAGAGGCAGAGGCAGAGGCAGAGCATCGACCGACATACATGAAGAGTCAACATCGGCGTCATATTACTGGATTTATATAGCGCCCGTGTGCGTGACTATCGGAACACATTATCTGGTTTTGCCTTTGACCTCTGATCTCATCAGAAGAACTAGAAACTGTGGTGTGAACTACAAGAGAACTACATTCGAACAGAAAGACATACAGAGAGATACACAGCAACGCAGACAGGCAGGGAGGCATACAGACTAGCAGATAAGTGAACAAACAGTCAGGCAGACTCACACAGGCAGATAGACAGACAACATGGAGGTAGTCTCGGTCTCGGCGTCTCGAAACCGTCATCGAGATGTCTCTAGGATCTGGTCTCGCTCTTGGACACACTGGCCAACGTTTCGTCTTGGGATAGGATATCTTGGGTCTCGTCTCGGTCTTGGAGCAGAGTCTCAGCTCCCGTCGGGGTATCGCCTGTTGAGGTCTTGTGGGACAGGCAAGCGCGCGGACAGGTAGACATTTTGGCCTGTAAACCCCAACGTAATACAACGTTAGGCCTCGTGGATGAAAATATAATTGTGTATGTATCTGGGCTATTTATGTAGCGCATTTTTGAGAAGTAGTCAAGAGTTGTTCTCAATTAAATTAGCACTGAGATGAAACGATGCCGTGACTGCTATTCATTGGCCTAATTCCAAACATCGTTACAAGTATAAACATCGACTTGCAATGTCGTCTGTTGTTAGACACAATATCCGAAGTATACTGGCCTAAATAATTTCTCCTTTATAAGGTTCTTACAAGGCCATATATAAATGTTTAGATGTTCAGAATGCCTTCAGACGGCCCACACTACATGAATTTGTGTTAATTCGTCACAAGTAGTCGCGTCAACATGATGATAAGTAGGACTAACCTACAAATCGAACTCAATTTTGAGCAATGGCCGCCGTCTGCTTTGCGAGAGTCATATAATATTAACGCAAGCAATTAATTTATCTATATAATAATAGCTTTAGACGCGTGTGTGCATGCGTGCGTGGTGCGGCTGTATGTCTGTGATGGTGAACGCTTGCGCGGTCTGGCGAATAATATGAGAACGAGGAAGATTGTTTAATAAACGCGGTATGCGGCAGTAAAGTTCTAAAAAGCAAGACAGTTTTGACAACTACTTTGGTGGCCTGTAGCTAAAGAGGAACAACAGGCGATTTTCCCAGAAGGGGCATTTTTACCGAACCAGCTTGCTGATACTTTGTGCGGAGAGGACAGTGAGTACAGAATTCTTTAGCAACGGGATATCGGTCATTAACGGTTCATATGAAATGCTTGCTTCTCAGAATCCTCGTTGTGCCATTGACTGAAACAAAGTCCACTAACTGCATCTTTTCATATATGAGAACACTAAGAACAATGAAGCTTCTAAGAGCTAATTCAAGTAAGCTTCCAAGAAATACAGTATGTATTAAGAACAAACGAAACAACATATTTAAATATTTTTAACAAATAAATTTTTTTAGAACGGTTACAATATTTAAGAAATTATTTTAAGACAGATCTCTGAAGTTTAAAATTAATAAAATCCTTAAGAAACACTTTACATAGATCTAATGAGCTTAAATAATATCTTAAGTGTTATCATGAGAAACACTTGAAGGACGTCCAAGCAAGATTGCCAGGATGATTTCATAATCTAGCTTAAAGAAATCTCAGGAGCGATTTTGAGAAAGAGCCTTCAATGAATCAAAGAGGTCGCTTCTTCTTCTTACGACTTTCGATCCGACGTTTTAGTTTTTGCAAACATAGTCGGCGTCAGAGGTCGTCGTCGTCGTCGTTGTTGTTGTTGTTGTTGGTGTTGTTGTTGTTGCAGCCGCCTCTTTTCTTAAGTAGGGGAGGATGTGATGTTACACTCAAATCAGATACAAGTGTTCACCTAAAATTATACTATGTACTTACAGCGTAAACTTATATATATATACATTAGTTACCTAAGTGTACACTGTATAACGCTGTTCCAGCTTTCAGTATTCTACCTATCCGTCGATCTATAGCCAAGTTAATTTAAGTAGGCTATTGTAGTATATTACACTGCACAGTAAGTCTAGCCACTATAGAAGTTATTGGAGGTTAGGATGAAGAGGACAGCTAATCGCAGAGAACTGATACCAACACCTGGTTTACATCAGCGGCCCCGGTCAGCGAGTAGTCAGTAGGGCGTCTGATTTATTACTTAGTCCAGAGAGGTAGAGGAATCCTAGATTTCATACAACTGACTCACCAGCCCAATCAGAGAGCTTGCAGAGACAGGCAAGAATACATAAGGCCAAACCTGTACAGATACAGACGCAGATCGAAACGGAGTCAAGCCAGAGGACACGCCGAACCAATACAGCAAGACGGAACCAGTCAGAGAGAGATACGCAGACAGACCGAGCTGAGTAAAGCTGTAGATTTCAGACAAAGAGAATCCTAGCGTCCAATAAAATAGACTATCCGGAGTAACTCCATAACTATTGACCAATGGGAGTCCGACACATATCGCCGGACGAGAGAACCTCAGACAGGATCTATACTAAGGGAGTCTGGTTTGAGATACCATACAGATCAGTCGATTAGCTCTGAGATTCTACCCTCGGAGATAGAACGCAGTTAGAAATGTAGTCGGAGTAGTGTCTAATGTATGATCGACACTACCAGGTAAAATAGAGTAAAGGTTTGTCGTAGGCTAAGGTCGCTTGCTCCTCATCGAACTAGAATCTCGCTTGCGTTATGTCAAACAATCATTCGAAGAACATTCAAGTGCTGAATGACATTCCGAGAATAAAGGATGAAAACTGTACAATGCGAACTGGACGAGATCCTTCATCATAATCGGTAGAAATGAACTCTACCACAGATCCATCGATCCATCAATCCATCCATATATACATGCACACATTCTTCTTTCTTTCCTTCCTTGCTACTTTCCTTCCTTCCTTCCTTCCTTGCTTGCTTCCTTCCTTCTTTCCTTCCGTCCTTGCTTCCTTCCTTCTTTCCTTCCTTCTGTCCGTCCTTTCTTCCTTTCTTCCTTTCTTCCTTCTCCCTTCCGTCTACTTTTATGCCTCTCTACTACTCTAGAGCTTTGTCTCTGTGTAGTTTTTGGTTCATGTTCTTCTTTCACATAATTTATAGTCCTAAACGTACTGTAGTTGTGAAAGACTTAAAAGAAAATAAATTACTATGCATCCCGTGATCCACTGAGGTTTATATAGCCCAGCGTCTAGATGAGTACACATGCTGATATTAGCTTCACGCTCTGAACTTGTATAATTAATTCAGCCATCCAGCACGGTCACGCAAAGGCCCACATTGCACAATATGCACAACAAACAGGTGACTTGTATGGAGCCTTTGCTATGGGTAGCCTATACTGAAGCGGAGCCATAGAGAGCCTATAAAAGGGGCAGTTTAGCATGTAGTTGTTATCACTTATGGCTGAGGCTTTTGTATGTTGTCATATATCAGACTCATATTTGAATCGATCGGATCAGCCATTAAGCAGTTTCCAGCAGAGTCTGGTTTCGGCGTCGAAGGCCGGGCACAGTGTTTGGTCACATGGCTGCAGCTTGCCTTGGCTTAGCAGGCCTTAAAAGGGACTGCGTCATGAATAAACCACAAGAGACCGTACCAAAGCAAGGCCAACCGAACAAAGACACGAATGAACGGAATGGAACTAGATGAAATTGCCCTCGATCCGACGAGGCAGGTAGGATTGCCTGTTGAGCAAACAGGATTGCCTGTTAGGCAGGTAGAATACCCTTTTGGGCAAAAACAGATTAACTATTGGGCAAATATGATTTGCCCAACAGAACTGCCTGCTTGGAAAATAGGATTGCTTGTTGGGCAAATTAGATTGTTTGTTGGGCAGGTGGGATTCCCTGTGGGGCAAAGAGGATTGCCTTTTGGATAGGATACCTATTTAACAGGTAATATTTCTAATTGTGTATGTGCGATTGCCCAGTGGGCAATTCTCCTTGCCCACTGGGCATACCTAGAATTGTCTCTTTCGCAGGTAATATTACCTTTTGGGCAGATAGAGTGCCTCTTGGATTCCTGAGCGTATCGGGTGATTACCTGTAGGGCAGATAGATTGATCTAAGGGCCAACCGCGTCTTGACCACTCAAGAACACGTGTTATATTGATCACCTGTGTAGCTACGAATGTAATGTTGGCGTAAGGGACTTGGACAGATATTGAAAATGAGTCAGTGATGTTTTGGCGATTTCTACATGTCGATGATGTTAGAACCTTTCAGTTAAAGTACTCCTCTTCTCATCAAACAGACTGACATTTGCGGATTTAGCTACAGGCGCCGGGAAGGCGACGGCTCGTCCTCCCACACCTTTTGGTTATATGTCAGCGCCCCTCCGACCAGACACGTGCATGGTGGACTGCCAGAATGTGGCGCCCCTCTGGAAATGCCTTTTCCCCCACACAAGCAATCCTGGAGCCACCACTGCAGTCAAAGACAGAGATACAAAGACAGAAACAGATACAGGCAGACAGTCAGAGATAATAAGAGGAAGAAAAAGAAGAAAACGAAGACAGAGGGACAGCAGCAGAGAGACAGACGGAGACAAAGATGGCGGGTGAGACAAAGATGAGACTTTAAGTTCAGTTTCGTATGTGCGTGGATGTGTGTGCCTGCATATACGTCTATGTATCTGTGTGTGTGTGTGTGTCTGATGTACCCCGATACGATGCACCGTTCTCTATATCCTGGTTCACTCGAATTCTACAAAAAGAGTGACCGAAATCATGTCTATTATCCACGAAACAAATCAATTCTTGTTGTCCGATACTTGCGGCTTTTCCTGCACTCGCTAATAAATTGTCTGAGAAGTTCAGTGCCATGTGATTTATATTAGCATCCTTTACAGTATATAAATATACAACAAATAGAGAGGCACATATATTATATTATGTATATATATATATATATATATATATAACAGGGCCTATATAAAATGTCTCTGGATCCCTGTGGCAATTTCGAGTCTTGCTTAGGACAAACTTTATAAGTAATCGTACATGGTTTTCTGTTTCACAGTAAGACGAGTTCACAATAAAGCATAATACATGTATATCTATCAATTCTGAAGCTGAAGAGCAAAGGCCTGTATGCGTTTCCTTGTATCAAGTCTTAATAAATTATCGGGAGAAAGCTGGGCTTTGTGTAAGTCGGAGTTCTAGATTGGTAGAGAGGAGTGGCTTAAGTCGAATGACGTCTAAATAGGAGATTTGAAAAAAGATTCAATTTTTTGTGTACTAAGACGGGATCATGTACAGGAGTTTCCGCTTAAGGCCGCTGGCCCAGGGTCGTTCTTCTTTCGGCTACTGTCCCGTTTCCATTACAGTATGTCTATAGCAGTTAACTAGTCGCTGCTATTCTTAGATTTCTGATCAACTCGTTTTTCTTATTCGTTTTGTATCTTAAGAACAAGTTCACGTTAATATTCCTCTCATCAAAACATATTCATATTGTAAATTCATATTGTAAATTCATATTGTAAATTCATATTGTAAATTCATATTGTAAATTCATATTGTAAATTCATGTTGTAAATTACCGTGGCATGATTTTTTGTACAGCTATTTTAAAGGTTTCCCCATTGACGATGTAGTACCTCAGTGAAATAGACGTTGCTGTGAATTTGATGATGATGATGATGATGATGATGACGATGACGAGACGATGACGATGACGACGACGACGATGATGATGATGATGATGACAATAACAATCATAATTAGACGTTTTATATGGCGTCGTAGCACGGCCGAAGCCAAAAATGGCGCCGTATACATTAGTTCAAAAATCAACGACGGTCATATGATAGTTTTAAAAAGATGTGTCGAGAGATGGGGCATTCTTTACATGTTCAGGAAGACTGTGCAGGGGGTCCGGTGACAGAGAAGGAGCAATCGCAGAACCTCGTGGAAGACCGCGGAACATGCGCTGAGGACCGCAGTCGATATTGTTACGTTCTGGTTGTCCCCTACTCGTTTGCAGAAGTCGAAAACATAGTCCGAGATAAGGCCATTCAGAGCCTTGTACGTGATTAGGCACAGTTTGTAGGTGATCCACTGAGGAACGCGCAACCAGCGCAAGTTGTCACGCAACAGATCAGTGATGTGAGTGGATGATGTCCCGCCGTAGATGACACGGGCAGCAGAGTTTAGCACCAAATACATCGGCTGTATAGCTGATAAGTCAGCAGATCCAGACGCCATCAGTTGCAGTCTGGCTACACAGTAAATTACTGTGATTTCCACAGAGGGAAATGCAATCTAAATGCACGCAATCTCTTATCAACGGGCACTCTACATTGGCTGGTCGTAACGAGTGCTTCTGTTATTGCAATTTTTTATTAGTACGAATCGGCTGTAATCTTATCTAAATTATTTATGGGCACTGCGAACTGTTAGAATTACTAGCATTATCTTAAATGGAGTAATGTACACTAGAAAATTTATGTGGAGCTCCATCAAGATATTTACTCAAGTGCCTCTGGTTTGTCCGTAGAGGGAATGATATTTCTCGTGGAGTGAAAATGGCATCTCTTCTGTTGAGGCCAAGAAAGACGAAATCTAACGGAAAGCCATTTCAAATAGATCGATCCTCAACCGCTGGACTGGACATCCATGATGTTACATTATGAATGTCCAGGCCAAAGGAACAAACCACTTTATCTCGAACATAAGAATGAAGAGACTGTGCGACGAATAATCTTTCATTTATTCGAATCGTAATCTAATCATAATCCAACAAAAAGTGGAAGATTATGTGAATAAAACCTTCACTGTTGGTCTTCAGCTGTCCAGTGCTAAGATTGACAACCATCTGGAAATTGACCAAGTCTTATTTTAAAAACAGCCCTTTAGCGCCACCGTAGAGGCTTCCTGCGGCTTCATCCGCCGCGCTTCCTTCCCTGTTTTAGCAGGATGGTTCGCGGGTCATCGATCGATGGTCGTTGTTGGAGACAATTGTCTGTCTTTGTTTGAACAACCCAGGACACTTGCGACAGCGTGTGCTTCGACTTCGGCGGGCTGACGCAGCGCAGCCTACGCGAGCTGCAGAGCGTCAGAGGAACGCAGCTATGCGACCGAATAACACACGACTACGGAAGCGTCGAACAGCTTTCCATCCGCCTCGGATCGAATCCAAATAAAGGTAATGACGCGCGCCTCTCGCTCATAACCAATCTACCTTTCATTTCTTTCCTTGTTGAGTTTTACTTTAATTTGACTTTTTTTCTACTCAATCCTTTCTTTTTCAGTTTTTTTCTGTGTAATAATAATAATAATAATAATAATAATAATAATAATAAAATTAATAATATTATTATTAATAACAACAACAACAATAATGCTGATAAGCCGAATTTTAAATAATTATTTAAATAATTATAGTTATTACGCTCGTTAAAAAGCGGTAATTTGTAAAAATAAGAAATTTCTTTATGATAAATACGAGTTCAACTAGAGTAAAATAATAATAATAAAATTTTTAATAATAAAATTTTTAATAATAATAATAATAATAATAATAATAATATCCTTGCGATAGTAGTAGTAATAATAATAACAATAATAATCCTCTGAGGGATCATAAATACCTCGGGGCAAAATAATAATAATAATAATAATAATAATCTGATTTTCCAGATACTCGTTAACAGCTTCTAGCATAATTTTTTATTCATGAGGAGTTACGCTTATCTCTGTCAAAACAAAAACAAAAAACGAATAAGAATAAATTAACGGGTCATACGACAAACGTGAATCAGAGGTGTATATAGGCCCTAGCCTTTCCCAAAACAGTAGATCTTGTAGAAAATAAGAGAAGAAACGAGTGATGTTTACTTAGAATGTTTCCCAGTTCTGACCGATGTCTTCATTGCAAATATCCCATATAATGTCATGCAAGGTACACATCAATCGTAATCGTAATCGTAATTCCGAGATTTCTACAGCGCCCAACGAATGCCACGGCGTGGGGACCAGCTTATTTGCAGGCGCTCAGTCAAAACAAAATCGATAGACAAAAGGGTTCGGTTCCAGGTCAAGATCCAAAAGCCAGACGAAGAGACAGGCAGCCTTAATCAGAAAATGTCATGTCGAAATCCAGAAGGTCTGTTGAAACCTTAGAAAAATGCTTTCTAGAAAATAATTAAGCAAGTAACCTTGTAGCCTTTATTTGCACCTGACAAATGCACATGCGTAACATTGTGCAGAACAATTACATACATGACAGCCTACGTGAGCAAAATGAAAGCGAAGGCAGTAGCCGGGAAATTGCGATTTCCGGGAAGAGATCTCGACGAAACGCACGCATCTTTAATCTTAATTTGAAATATGACACAGGCAGCTGGTCTTCAGAGACGCACGCAGACACTGATTACAGATACCTTGTTTGCTTGTAACACGACTCGTAGGATTAAGCGGAGAGTTGATGAACATTCGTGAACGCCAGAAAGTTTTCGGTGCCAACTACATTGAGCCGAAACCTCCGAAACCGTTCTACCGCTTCATCTGGGAGGCTTTCAACGACTTAACGCTGATCATCCTCACCATTGCAGCCTTTGTGTCGCTTGGTCTGTCCTTCTACCGCGCACCAAAATCATCGGAAGATGGCGGAAGTAAGTAGGAATTCAATGCGAAACATCATATATCAGAGTAATCTAGCATACAATACTTATCTAATTAAACTAGAATATAGCGTGCAATGCTTGCCTTACAACACCAGACACTCGTAATTACGCTGCCGTTGGAGCCATAGCAAGAAATGCCTTAAAATAGATTCTGTTGAAATGAGTCTATTTTCTGCAGATAAAGTAATTATGGGATCCATGTTCCTAATTCTGTTGTATCAGAATTACATGTATATTGAAGCATATTCTAAAGATCCTCCAGTGTAATAACTTGCCGTTATGGTATGAGACGCCAAGATCAGAGGAGAGTGTCAAGTGAACCTATTTGGAGAGTATGGGCCTCAGTAGGTGGCGTGGGAGTGAAAGTAGGCCTACAATTCTACCTCAGATAGTTTGTTTACAGGTATACATACATACATACATTCACCGTTTTTGTGAGGTGCTATATGGTTACCTACCTACATACATATATACATACCTGCATGCATACATACATATATACATACATACATACATTATGAACACACATACATACATTTATATACATACATGCATGCATGCATACATACATACATATATGCTGATGTGTGGTGCTGAAAATTTCCAGCCGTCGATGATCCGACGAAGGATCTGGAGTGGATCGAGGGAGCGGCCATCCTGGCAGCCGTCGTCGTCATCGTCCTTGTGACGGCGATCAACAACTGGTCGAAGGAGAAACAATTTCGCGGTCTCAAGAGAACACTCGCCGACAACCAGACCTTCGCCACTCTCAGGTCCTCGGAGATCGTCCAGCTGCCCAAGTACGAGCTCGTCGTCGGTGACATCTGTCTCTTCAAGTACGGTAAGCTGTCCACTCTCTCGCCATGTAGGGATGGATGGCTGCTGAAGCTGATGAGACTGACGTGAATGATGAAGTTGATCTATATCTTACTGAGGTTAAAGAAATCTCAGGTTTCGCTATTTCTTCCTCAACCTTGCTTTATAACATCCATTTAACTCTAAATCTATTCTAAGTTAATCTTAAAACTTACGCAGCGCCACTGTAGTTCTGCACTAGGCATCATTCGATGGCACTACAAAATAGGTTCGTCATCCGGTCATTTCCAAGGATCATTTAGACTAGAGAGAAAGACAGTCGAAGGAGGATGAGCCTGCTGAAACAAAACCCTCTTGGGTGGAGAACTGAAAGATCATCAAGGACTTAGCAGTGCGGACAGATTGTGAAAGTCTATATCAGATCTTTGACCCTGCAACGGAAAAGCACTGCTGCCTAGAGCAGCATTCACTCGAGGCACGGCAAAAAACACAATCAATCAATCAATCAATCATTGGAGCAATGGTAGTTCTGAGGGGTGAGCATAATATGCATGCATACATAATAGTAATCGTAATCGTAATCGTAATTCCGAAATTTCTATAGCGCCCAAAGAAAGCCACGTCGCGGGGACCAGCTTATTCACAGGCGCGTGCATGTATGAGTCTGGACATTTATATAGCGCCTTTTAACACTTCTTGAAGGCGTAATAAATGTTAACCTGGCCATGCTTTAACCTCAAAACTTCAATAATTATAATTAGTCGCGATGATTCATTATAGAGTTAACTGATGGACTTAACTTATGATTCGTTGGTTTAATTGCTTTTGAGCAGTATCTCTTAAAGAGGCGCTATACAAATTTGCAACTACAACTACAGCTCGTTGATTTAATGGATTAATTTGGACAGGAGACACAGTTCCCGCCGATGGGTTGATCATCCAAAGCAACGATGTCAAAGTGGACGAAAGCTCTCTGACTGGGGAGACGGATTTGGTCAAGAAAGGGGTGAACTTTGACCCTCTGCTTTTCTCCGGTCAGTCAAATACCAATCCTAGCAAAGTCCTCCGCCTCAACTTAAGCACTGACTTTGCCTTCTGGCATAGCTGCCACTCCTACCTGCCCTCCAACTTCAAACCGAATCTTAACTCTAACTCGCAGCCCATTAACTTTACCCCAGTTTCACCTTGAAGCAATGTCCCAATAACTTCAACCCGCAGCCAAATTTTAACCCGCACCAAACTCTGACCTAAACCTCATCTTCAACCAGATCCATCTTCAACCAGAGCCCCATAACTTTATCTAGTTTAATCTATCTTGTATAATCTAATCTTATCTAATGATTTCTATAGCGCCAATACAATAATGACGCAGCATCAGTCGATGACACTACAAAACAGATCGTATCTAATGACTTCTATAGCGCTATTACAATAATGCATACAACATCAATCGATCTCTTCAAGTGAAACTGTAATTAAAAACGTAATCCGTTGGAGAAGCCCTGGTCGAAGTTCGAGAGGTCAGGGAAACCAGAAGTCAGACCCACAACTGTTCAACCATATCCTTGTCCCTAGCTAATTCGTCCCTAACTAGTCCTATGCATGGTCAGTGGGGGACCTGTGCTTGTTGTGCTTCAGGGTCTCATGTCATGGAAGGCAGTGGTCGAATGGTTGTCATCGCCGTCGGAGTCAATTCACTGTCCGGTCGTGTCATGATGCTTATGGGAGGAACCGCCATCAAAAAGGTTACTTCTCCCTGTGCATGGGCATTTGTTAAGCGCCTTTGTTGAACCTCTTATTAGTGGAAATGTAAATTCTGCGTCTAAATGATAATCCGTCTCATTTCTATCTTTTCTATATTCTGTAAAACTCCATTTTGAAACCTCAGTAGAACCCTGATCCGAAGTAATTCGAAGGTTGGAAACTGCAATGGGAATCGTCTGTTTAGACGATGCTGCCCTCGAATGCATGCATCCAACTCCACACATTAATATCCTTCTGTTTATTGACCTGATTGCAGCCTGGCTTTGGTGCGCCATTGGTTGATGTGCTTTAGACACCGGCGCGTCAGAAATTACCAATTACTACTAGTAATAATTAATTCTTTGGCTTTAGTTCATCTGATGTATCTAAACTACGAATATAATCCCATCAGCTGATTGCTACAGCGCACGGCTCTGATGCACAAGGTACAGATCGATGGCGCTTCCTAATTTATACCTTTAGCTGAAAATCCGAAGAACGTCAATGCATTGTGTGCTATCGTACATGGGATCGAGTTAGTCACGGGCAACAAACCTCGAGGTATTTGTCAATGTTACTGGGAATTGGTCGAAGTGTAGTTTGTCCTCGGAAGCAAATCTGCCTCGGATAAGAGATTGGAACTGAATTGTTCGTCGTAAATTCTCTCTAAGAAATTGCGCTTTCATTGTTAATCTAGCGCAAGAAAAGTGAAGCCGTCAACGGACTAAAGAAGATGGACGCGGACAGCTGTAGTACAGAGCAGGAGGAGGAGCGGAAAGGGGAGGATGAGGACGAAGAAGAGGGCGATGAGGAGTTCGGCGTCAAGTCTGTTTTACGAAACAAATTGGATAAACTGGCAATGCAGATTGGATATGCAGGCAAGCAAGCGATCGTTGCACATATATACTACGCAGTCGTTAATTCGCTTACTTTTGATTAGGACTGTAGAAAATTAAATAGACCACACAATTCCTGTTTCTCCTGTAGGGAAGAAAGGATCGTTTGCTATGCTACGGGTGCAGCTAACGGCCCAATGTTCGCTTGTTCCCCTGTATATCTATACAGAAACTGGGGCTTGTTTTTCACAATCAAAATCTTTCATGCTCTAAATATCCGTGTGAAAGTTTTCAGACGCCGGTGTTTCGGGTGACACAGTTTTGTCCTAACTCCTCTTAATTTGCTTATCTTTCTTGCTATTTCTTACACCATACGCTCTTGATAGGCCGGGTAAGTCAGGGCCGAGGGCCGAATAAAAAGCCGGCGAGGGCCCAATGCACGATAAAAGACTTCCATTGTTCACGTAATCTCACACACGCATCTTCCCTACTACTTTTCCCTACTACTACTTCCCAGCCACAAATTGTGTCCCGAACGCGAATGCAACTGCTAACTTGGTAAGCAAATATGATATAATATAGCATAACACAATTACTACAATACACTATAATATAATATGATATAATAATTTTGCGGCGACAGTTACAAACCGATAAAACCTCACGAACAGAATCGTGATCGAAGTAATAACCCGCTACCTGCAATAACAGTTGTCGTTATTATATTTCAAAGGAAGGCGGAGTGGGGCACTCAGGACCTCCCACCATCAGAGAGAGCTGTGTAATCTTTTACACTGTAAATCCGAAATAAATCGAGTAACGGTTACTAGGGTTTTGGTTCATAACAAAGTTTGTTTCACGAAATCGTAACGTAAGCTCGAGATTTCTAAAGCGTCCAACAAAACTAAGGCGCGAGAACCAGCTTATTCACAGACGCTCAGTCAAAAAAATTGATAGGCAGGAAGGCTTCGGTTTCTTGTCAACGTCGAAGAGTCAAGCATGCATACAAAGTGATAGCAAGTGCCTCAAGCGGGACTTCGGAAGAGTGCTTGTCCAGCATTGTCAGCGCGTTTAATCTGACGGCGTTCTGTGTTTATATTGCGCATTTTCTTGTCGCCATTGACTCAGGTATCGCTGCGGCACTGTCCACACTGGTCGCACTGATTCTGCGATTCTGCATCGATCACTTCCTCATTCATAAGCTTCCTTGGGACCACTCCTACGTCCAGGACTTCGTCAGCTACATCATTATCAGCATTACTATCATCGTCATGGCCATACCTGAAGGATTGCCGCTCGCTGTCATGCTGTCCTTGGCTTACTCCGTTAAGGTAAGAATTCATCGATTCGTTACTAATACCTGCAGGTAAGGCAATGTCAGTAAGAGTAAAGCCAGTTCCTCAGAGAAAATTAATGTTCTACGTGAATAAGAGGATTGTATTTGTATGCCTTTGCATTTAATGATACCGTTATCTAGGCTTAAGTTGTTGGATTAAAACACTGTTACACGTGATACAGATACATGGGAGAAAATGGCAGTGATGTGTGTCTACCTAGATCTACAAGCCTTTTTGTGCATCTAACGTATTTTGCTCATCCATGGTATTTTGATCCCCAAAGGTATTTCGGCCAACTAACATTTTGTTCACCCAGAGTATTTTGCCCATCCAACGAACTTTATTTGTCAAAAGGTGTTTTCCTTTCGAAAGACATTTTACTCATCTAATGCATTTTTCCAACCAAGGGTATTTTGTACACCCAGGGAAAATTGCGCACCCGGTGTGGCATTACGCCATTGCGGCGTTTGACGCGAACCTATTCAATAACATTCACAAATGCTATGTGCTATCGACTTATAGATAAATATCTAAGTGACGTTACAAAGATTCACACGTACACACTTAATACCTACATACACACCTACATATATGTACGTATACAAAGGGTATATGTACAGGCATGCACAAATACATACATACACATACATATACATTAATACATACATACGTTCATACATACATCATACATAAGTACGTTCATGCATAGGCCTACATATATAATAATACACACATACATAATTAATACATACAATAATACATTCATACATACGTACGTGCGTATGTACATACATACATACACACATACATGCATTCATTATACACATACATACATACATACATACATATATACAATAGTACATACATACGTACATATATACATACGTGCATACATACATATGTACATACATTCATACATACGTAGACATGTGCATACACTTATGTACATACATGAACTGGCCTAGTTAGCTACATAAGTAAGCGCGTACGCCAAGGAAGCCTCGGTGCGTGAGGATCCCAGGTTCGCGTTCCGGTCGTGGCTTGTTTCAGAGATTTGAATCTCGGGCTAGTACGGTCCTTGCGCGGGGACCTCAAATGGCGTGTAGCGGTGGTGAAGGATCTCACCCGTGCGCGGGTGGAGGCCATATGGCCGCTATAGAAAAACGTGTACAATTTACAATTTACTTACTGATGTTGTAGAAAATGATGAGTGACAACAATCTAGTTCGTCATCTGGACGCCTGTGAGACGATGGGGAGTGCCACGACCATCTGCTCCGACAAGACCGGAACTCTGACCATGAACCGAATGACCGTCGTCAAGTGCTTCATTTCCGGTCAGTGTGTAATTTGAGAACAGGAAGCCTCAGACTATACATGCAATTATGACGGGGTAAGCTAAGATCAGATGGGGTAGGGTAAGGCAACGCAACGTAAGTAAGACAAAGCAAGGTAAGATAATGTAAGACAGGAATTTTTCGTGGCATTAATACACGTTTTAAATGTAGCCAGAAGACAGCCATGAGTCATCCTGTGTGTAATAGCGCTACATGAAATAGTCTCCACCGTTGTACTCTCTTCTTAGTCGACCAGTAACGAAGGATCAAGAATTAAGTGTTTCAGGTTCCATGGTTACGTTGCAGATGGAGAGTAAAAACAGGTGGAGTGTTCGAAATAAGGCATTCCCAGTTTGGCGGTTGAAAGTGCCGCAGTCAGAGATCCCTAATACTGCAAACTGGGGATTACAAAGGCTTCCTCTTTGTGCATTATGATAAAAGCGCTACAGAGGTCATTATCTCATGTCATATCGTATCATATCATATATTATATATTATACCATACTAGATTAGATTAGATTAGATTAGATGAATATGAGAGTCTGAGTAATTCTTCATTCATTCAGCAAAAAAATTAGAGAATTAGAGGGAAACTTACATAAGATGTTGTTAAAGACGCGATACTCCTAGTAATATTACTAATACTAATACTACTAATACTATTAATACTAATACTACTAATACTAACACTACTAATACTAATACTAAGTAGGTAGGACATTTGTTAACACGACTACTATTACTTCTGTTACTACTTGGCAAGTGGCTACCACAGTGCCCTACCTTAAGTTCCCATTCATTCTTTTGAAACATTTCATAAGAAAAAAATAAACCTAAATGATATCAATATTTTTCTTGTTTCTTCAGATAGAACATTTGACAAGGGAAACGCCTTCAGAGATTTTCCAAAGCATTTGACGGAACTCGTAGCAACCGTGATAACAGTCAACACAAATTTCACTTCGCGAGTCGTATTTGTAAGTTCTGCTTAGCAGCGATTGAGTTGCTTTATCCATAGTCGAAATAACAGTGATAACGACGACGATTACAATAACAACGACGATGATGATGAGGACGACGATGATCCTTTATTGACGATGATGCTAATGATGATGATGACGATTATTATTGTTTTATGACGACAAGGGTGATGATTATGATAATGATAATGACGACGATGACTATGACGACGGCGACGATGACCATGGTGACGATGATCATGATTATGACGATAATGATGATAAAGACGACGACAACGACGATGATGATGAACACGATGATGCTTGTCTTTAGGAAAGCGGATCATCGCGTCTGTACAGTCGGCAGATAGGTAATAAGACGGAGTGTGCCTTGCTCGGCTTCGTCCATGACCTTGGCATTGACTACGAGATCGTCCGACAGCGAATCCCCGAAAATAAATTCCAGAAGGTCTACACTTTCTCGTCGGTTCATAAGAGGATGAGCACCGTCGTTCCGTCTGCAGCAGCACCCGCAACAACAGCAGCAAAGGATGGGCGACATGGCTACATGCTTTTCACAAAAGGAGCATCAGAAATCCTACTTAAGGAGTATGAACAATTTGTCATCATTATCATCGTCTTAATTGCCTACACTGTCCTCACTTTCTATAATATATATTTGTCTCTCTGTCTATATATATCTGTCTATAATACATGTCTATATATACATTTATGTATGTGTCCGTAAATACGCATATATATAGTGAGACAGTTTTCAAGTATATTGAACAAGGTACATGCTCTCTCTCCAAGTGTGCAAAGTATATATACATATGTTTTCACATGTAGAGAGAGCAGAACTAAAGAAATTGGAATATAGAAGTTTAAACAGCGGGAAGATATCGCTTGTTATTTATGTAAAATATATACAGACCTATAGGCGCCTCTGCAAAGGAAATTCTCATAAACTATGCATAAGCTTACTTCACAGGAAATCTTGACTGAATCGACAGAAGATATTGATTGCATAATGCTAATATACTATTTTCTCGTGTACTTGATCATGCATACTGCTTATTCTGGGCATGGTCTCCTCCCGCTATATGATTTATTTATTGCAGTATCAACATACTACTTTGTATGTTTGTGTGAGATGTCCGTCAAAAAGAGACAAACAGAACATACATACATAGAGACAGAGAGGCAAACAGCGAGACTGACGAACATACCAGACACAAAGAAAGGCACACAAAGAAACAGGGAGACCAACAGATAAGCAGACAAAGACAGTCACATACAAACGCAGACATAAGCAGATCAAGAAAAAAGACAAATGCATGACAGAGAGTAAGACAGACACGCGGAGAGAGAGAGAAAGAGAGAGATAGATAGATAGATAGATAGAGAGAGAGAGAGAGAGAGAGAGAGAGAGAGAGAGCAGTTAGAATAATTGAATGTTTGTGTGCTTCTGTGCCTATGTGTTTGTGAGTGAGTGGGTCCCCGTGCATACGCGTATGGGATGTGTGTGTGTGTTTGTACGTGTGTTTCTGATGAATTGGTGTCGGTTGCTGCTGCAGGTGTAGGTGGATCGTCGGTCCAGATGGGGCGGTCGTTCCATTTCCTGTTTCCGATCAGGACAAGATGATCGAAGATGTGGTCGAACCATGGTCCTCGACAGGACTTCGGACCATCTGCATCGCCTACAGAGAATTCGTTCGACGAACAGCGGGTTCGCTTGCCGAGAAATTACATTTAAAGTCAGAGATAATAAAGCGGTCTCACCTTTTTCCGTATATTCTTCCTCTTCAGTGGGCGCCACATGAATCCAGACGTGTAACCAAAAAAATCTGAGATTTCCGTCCTCCAGCTGGGGTTAATCTATATTCCATATGAATTTATTTTGGGGTAAACCAACGACGCCTCACTTGTCATATTTATTATTATTATTATTATTATTATTATTATTATTATTATTATTATTATTATTATTATTATTATTATTATTAATAATATAATGACAGTGATAATGGCGATGATGATGAAGATGATGTTAATAATAATAATAGTTCCTCTGATAAAAAAAATACTAATCCGTCGCATGCATTCAAACTTATTGCCCACTCGGAAAACTTCTGCTTTGATCTGAACTTGCTGGAGCTGTATCTGTCCACTCCTGTCCTCGGTTAGGTTTCTCCCTTGTGGCTCGTGTGCTGGTCGTTGACATTTCGGGTTAGTATCTGTCACTTATTGTAGTTCGACGTTCAGGACATCTTTTGAAACTTAGGCTGGCTCTTGTCAGTAAAGGAAAGGGTTGTCTGGTGTCGTAGACCTACTGCTCTTGTCAGTTAAGGAAAGGGTTGTCTGGTGTCGTGGACCTACTGCTCTTGTCAGTTAAGGAAAGGGTTGTCTGGTGTCGTAGACCTACTGCTCTTGTCATGTTGTCACGTTGTCATGCTCTCTATTCCAGGATCGGCTTGTTGTTGAAACAGACGCGTTATCCGTGAAATGTTCCGTGCTTTACTATTTATCGCTTTCTGTCTGTCTGTCTGTTTGTCTGTCTGTCTGATTGTCCCCGTATATCTGCGTGTTTGTGTATTTCTGTCTGTCTCTCTGTTTCAGCTTGTCTCTCCGTGCAATTTACCTCTCTGTCTACTTCTCCTTCTTTCCCTCCTCTTATCTGAAACTGTGATTATGAATTCCAGACATTCGCTTGTCCTTTATTTATGACCACCATATTGTTAGTTATGATCGCTGAGAGAGGTTTTGTGCTTGTTTTGTCTTCTTTCCAGACGATGTGGCGACATCTGACGACAGCGGTGACCATCGCTGTTACTTTGACCTCGACGATGACCTGAACTGGGACGACGAAGAATCCGTCGTCAGTGACTTAGTCTGTCTGTGCATCGTCGGCATCGAAGACCCTCTCAGGACAGAGGTATAAATAATTCCATCGGATCTTGTCAATCCCGGTCTCATTCAATTACTCTGTATACCACTAAGTCTGCGTCTGTCTGTCTGTGTATGTCTTTGAGTCTCTGAGTGTACACGTGAATCGTAGTTTGTCTTTCTGTGCATGTGCGTATCTGTCGGTGTGTGTTTGTCCTAAGATGAAAAAATACATACCCTTTCTTACTCGTTCCTTTCCTCCTCTTTCCTTCCCTTTCCATGCCTCACCTTACCTTATCTTACCTCATCTAACCGTACCTTACCTTACCTTACCCTACCTAACCCCCCTTACGTTACCTTATCTTACCTTATCCTCCTTTCCCTTTCCTTCCTTTCGCTTGCCTTACTTTACTTCACCTTACCTTACCATAGGTTACCTGTACCGTACATTGACTAAGGGCGTGCGTCCCTTACCTCACCTTACCTTATCTTACCTCACCTAACCTTACCTTACCTCACCTAACCCTCCTTACCTTACCTTATCTTACCTTACCCTTCTTTCCCTTTCCTTCCTTTCGCTTACCTTACTTTACCTTACCTTACCATACTTTACCTGTCCGTACATTGACTGAGGGCGTGTTCTGGTGGGTGTAGGTTCCACGGGCCATTCGTCGGTGCCAGGCGGCAGGTATAACGGTGCGAATGGTGACGGGTGACAACGTCAACACAGCCAGGTCGATCGCCATCAAGTGTGGCATTCTCAACGAGCGAGACAACTTCCTCGTCCTCGAAGGTCCCGAGTTCAATCAACGCATTCGATCGAAACCGCACGGACCAGTAAGTCCGTTTCTACCAAGCAAATCTCGCCATCTAATCTAATCTGATGTAATCCAGTCTAAGCTTAGACTTTTATTGCGCCGTTATCATGTTGCTCAAATCATCAGTCTATTGTCATAATCATTTGGAGTTATAAGTCCAGCTGAAGTCCAATAGGACCGAGAAATTCAAAGGTTTGGAAAACAAATTGTGGTGGGTGTGCAAATTGAAACAGATGGATCTCAAGTTTCTACATGAATAACATGAATGACATGAATGACATGAATGACATGAATGACATGAACGACATGAAGGAACTGACAGAGTGGACAGAATTTGGCTGCAAATACTAAAGCTTCGGATCAGCCACCGAAGAAACCCGAACCCCAAAATTTTTTAACCAAATAATGCAGTCAGTTTTAGTAATCTAGTACTTTACCACTTTGTGGGGTGGCATGAGTGGGAGGAAAACACTGCCTGTATAACTCACTATTTCAATTCTGCTCCACGATCGCTAGACTCTTTTAAAAGGACGCCAGAGAGTTGCACCTCGCTGTAGTTGCACTGAGATCGTTCTGAGTGTCCACAACTCTGCTGACAAACGAATACTTTCCCACTCCCATGATAAATCATTTTTTGTGAAGCTTCAGCTGATTGCCTCTATACCGTCCGTATTCAGCTTATAGGAACTCATCTGGGTCTATAGGATAAGTGCCTTTCAAAATTTCAAAGGTTTCTACAATGTCATTTTTCATCATTCCTCTTACTTGCATGCTTTCAAGCCCAAATTCCTTGGATCTCTTTACCTGTACGGCATGAATCCACATCCATAGTTATCGTTGTTGCCTTTCGCTTCACCTGTTCAGTTAATTAGAAGTCCTTCAGCTTTATTGGGTTTATGAGAGCTTTAATTTCTTCAAAGCCATTTCCTCAGTTATCAAACATGAGGAATTGAAGCTCATCCTCTTCAATACCAGAGAATTACTGTTGAACACTGGACAAGTTGTCCAGCTTCTCTTCTATAAAAACCGACGCGAAACATTTGCTGAAAATTTGAGCCATGAGCTATATCACCTCTCCATTTTGCACTGGTTTCTTCCTTTAGTGGTCCCACTCTTTGACTGGCTTTGCTCTTGGACCGCGCGTATACATAAAAAGATATAGAGATATAAAGATATGTAGAGATATAAAGATATATAGAGATAAAAAAGATATAGATATAGAGATAAATTTTATGTTGGTAGCTGATTCCTCGTCAAATTTCTGCTAACTCTGCCTGATCACATTAAAAGTGCTTTTAGCGCACTTCTTATGTGCTTCCATAGTTCTGCCATCCGTAGACACCTGATATTTTCTCCGCAGATGATATTTCCTTTTGACGAGCTTTTTCACTGATGCAATCGTCAATGTGTGGCTCTTTGCTCATAGTTTATATTCTGCATCTTAAACGCCGAATTGTTAGTCACAGCACTTGTATTTTACAGCAGACTGATTTGTGTTTTTATAAATTAAGAACTTGAAAATTTATTGAATATTTGACCTACTCTTTTTTAATAATTTTTTTTATTTGGAGCGCGTTCACAATTCGAGTGTCTTACTGCATCGACTGTAGGTGGAGCAGAGTCTTATCGATCAGATCTGGCCTCAGCTGAGGGTCCTTGCAAGGTCATCGCCCGAGGACAAGTTTAACCTCGTCAAAGGAATCATGGACAGCAAACTGGACGACACCAGGGAAGTCGTGGCAGTCACGGGTGACGGAACAAACGACGGACCTGCTCTGAAGAAAGCCGATGTCGGATTCGCCATGGTGAGTACCCTGACTTCTTATGCACAGCCTACACCACATGCGTTGAAGGATCTCACCCGATAAATTCACTGAAAAATGAGCAGGGTCGAGGTCATACGGTCGCTAGAGAAAACCGTGTATATTTACATTTACGCATACACGCATACATACATTGAATGAGTGAGTGAGTGAATGGCTGATTGTATGAGTGAGTGAGCGGAGTAGTAAGTCATTCAGTAGGCTTTACTTTCATCTTACAAGCGAACACGCATTAGCCTAAATGCTGTCGAACGATTACACACGTAGTTGGAAAAGAAAGAAATCGCCCCACTTGAACACACTAACACTGACTTTTAGTACTGTAACATTTGAATTTTCCATCTTTAACTTATATAGCGCCAGCAAATATCACACGTTTGTCAGTAGTTTGTTGCACTTCATCCAGAAACAGCGTTCAAAAATAAGACAGCGGAGTCAAAGAGTGTTTGGCCGATTTTGCATTAGTGTAGCAGGTACAGCCTCCTAAACAGATAGGCGATGATGGCAAAAGATCTATTATTGAAAGCTATGCAGATTTAGGTCTTAGCACTCACTATCTGCTGGAACTGAGCCTGCCTTTAGTTTTACAAGCCTAATGTCTTGTAAGTGAGCGCTTATGTAGCTCCTGCGTAGGAGATCCCAACAAATGTCGCCCAGTGGTTTTCATACAGATGAAGGTCTCAAAGTCTTGTGAATCGCTTTAAAGCTAGATGGCGCTGAGCTGAAAGGAAAATCCTCAGTGCATTTAAAACGTTACATGGTGTTTTGAGAATTGAGATTCAATTCAATACAATGCAATGCTATGCAGTTGAAAACTGGATAATGTCCCTTCACAACAGTTCTGAAGTGCACACTGGAGCTGGGCAACAGAAAAAATTAGCAACCAAAACAGAACGAAAGAGCTAAGTTTAAAGTTAGGGATAGGTAAGGTAAGGTAAGAAGAAATTGGTACGTGAATATTCACTGTTACGTATGCCAGACAGGTAGGATACGCAAAGTCTGCTATGCACAGGTTCTAGCACTACTGCTGTTACTGCTGTTGTAGGGTATTGCTGGTACGGATGTGGCAAAGGAGGCTTCGGACATCATTCTGATGGACGACAACTTCTCGAGCATCGTAAAAGCGGTCGTCTGGGGGCGCCACGTGTACGACAGCATCGCCAAGTTCCTCCAGTTTCAACTGACAGTCAACATTGTCGCCGTTACACTCGCATTCCTCGGCGCATGCGTCATCGCAGTCAGTGCAATAGATTAAACCTCTAATTCATTTCTACCAATTCTTCAACAGACCCATCCACCTGTGTACCCATTAATCCACCCACCCACCCACTCGCCCATCCAGCCACATATCTATCCATCCACCCATCTAAACTTTACTCACCCATCCCCATCCAACTACCTACCCACCCAACCATCCACAAAAGTCTCGACACGGACATTTCACGGAACTCTTTCTGTGCTTTCCGTCTGCCTAAGTTTTCGTATTTGAAACTGAACTTAACAATCATCACCGTTTTGTTTTTTGACTGAGTGCAAATTAGATTTTTTTTGGCTCTGAAGAAATACAGAGATAACGACTTTTATCGCCCAAAGAGCTAACTAGAGAAAACTAGTTAAAGGTGCGCCTGTCTGTCTGTCTGTCTGTCTGTATGTATGTCTGTCTGTCTGTCTGTCCGTCCGTTAGTCTGTCTGTTTAATTAAATACTTGATGCATACGTATACAGGATACGCCGCTGAAGGCTGTGCAGATGATGTGGGTGAACCTGCTGCAAGACACACTGGCCTCCCTGTCGCTGGCCACTGAGTTGCCGACCGATGAACTGTTGAAGCGAAAGCCTTACGCTCGTCATCAGAGCATTCTGTCGCTTTCGATGCTCTACAACATCCTCGTCCATTCGGCCTACCAACTGACAGTTCTTCTCTATTTCCTCTTCGCAGGTTCATCCTCTCACTAATTTACCTGTATAATGTTTGTTTAATGCGTCTCCATCTGTATATTGCCGTTTTACGATTCAGCGTAAATTGTCCTAATTACATTACATTACACTTCACCTGTGTATAATGCTACACGGCCGCGGTGTACACAGACAGACAAGTATGTATATGTTTGGGCATTCATTTGGCATCTGTGAAAGACCTCTCTATATAAAACACTTAACCTTTTGTACTATATTTGCTCTCACTGGCGGATCGAGAAGTTCAGATGGGGGGAGGGGCATATTTACCACGGTGGAGTGTGGCGAAATGAAAAACTTTTCGTGTACCTTTTCCTTATGTGTTATTTCGCTTTCATACATTCATCTGAACCCCATCTCTTTATGGTTCCGGTTTTTCAACTTTCTTCGGTTTCCAAGTATTAGCCTATCTTATCCATGTTCAACTTCACAAATTTGTTGGGCAACCCTAACCAGTTTGCGGGATTGGGCACTTCACCTGTATTTAGCCTCAGTGCTAACCTAAGCGCTTGAAAACCATTTTGATCGACCGTGGTCTTCTGTTGTAAGAAACATTTCTGATGAGTTTCTCTTAAAGTTGCGCTATATAAATCTGTGATTGCAATTACAACTACACTTGCAATGAAGTCGTATCTGTTTGAAATCGTGCTTTTGCTGGGATTCCTCAGGCGACACTTTCTTCGACATCGACAGCGGACGAGATGCATCGATGCGTGGAATTCCGACGCAGCATTTCACGTTTGTCTTCAACGTCCTCGTCATGATGACACTCTTCAACGAATTCAACTGCCGCAAACTGAACGGATCTCTGAACGTCTTCAGCGGAATCCATCGAAGCCACCTGTTCCTCGTCATCTGGACGACGACATTCATCCTTCAAGTAAACTTTCATTATTTACTGTATGCCAGTGACCCAGGAAGTGCTTAAAAGTTGTGAGCCAACCTCAACCAAGTACAAAATTATACTTTATATTCGATATAATCTATCAGAATAGGTAGATATCTCCGTTGCCCAAAAATAGTTGTGTGAGCATGCTACTGCCTCGACGTCACAGAGCCAAAACTTGTGTGAGCATCGGCGCCTTTGGCGCCATGGCTCCAGGGCCCTAGCTGTACGCCCCTACTGCAAAAACAAAGCAGAAGTTAGACCTAGGTCTTTCTGCACCTTATCGTATTCATTCATTCAGTAAATTTTAATAACGCCTTCAGAACTGAACGCTGAAGCGCTCCCATCCAGCGCTCCCATCCCAGCCTCGACAAGCGAACATTTCGTAGATCTATCATTAACCCATTATGGACGTTGCCGCATGACTGATTTTTCCAGCCTAAAGCCCACCATCCTATGTGCAAGTAGAGACATGCCTAACTATGTGCTCATTATTCTTTTATTTAACACCCAGGTCGTCATCATTCAGTTCGGTGGCTTCGCTTTCTTCACAGAGAAGCTGAGCGTCGATCAGTGGCTCTGGAGTCTTCTCTTCGGAGTGGGAGAACTCGTCTTCGCTCAGGCAAGTCATAGTATAACTGTTAGGACCCTTATATCTCGGAATACATCTCTAAGTGTTTATACATGTATTTATATTATTATCAGTTTAGTCGAAGAATCTGACCTCATTATAAATAATGCAATCTTCTTATAAATTGTACAGCACTTCATAGAGCTGGCAAAAGTAGCGTTTTAAGCAGGTTGCTGCGTAGGGATATGCTCCTTAACTTTAATATGGATTTACGTAAATAATTGGGTGATAATTGTCTAAGATTTTGTGCAAACGTTATGGTGGATTTTAAATTTAGTTTAGAACTTCGATTCAGAAATAAGTAACATCCGTAGGCCTTTCAGATTCTAAATGCACGTTACTTGCGTCACGTTACGGTGACGATAAAGATAATGATGATGGCGATGATGACGACGATGATGATAATGAACAGAAAACTGTAATCTGTAAAGTGTCGGTGTAGGTCCCTTTAAATGCCACGGCGTTATAACACTGGACACAGAAGGGCGCTGGAAATGAGAATTTATTTCCCGAGGTTCACCACTGAATCTGATGACCGATAGAAAGCGGCCAACCTCCCGGATGAAAACTACCCCGGAGTTGACTGGACCCAGGGTTCAAAGGCTATGGAAGCAAAGGTATAGGTGGGTGGTAGCCCACTTAGATTGGTTCTGGATAGTGGTCTGTTCAGCTGCTGAACCTGCGGAGGTTGCGGTAGGCGATGTGTAGTGTAGGATGCTGCGTACGTGTAAATCATTGTGGCGTCCATGCCATGTAGGCCTATTTACCTCCAACCCAAGAAATCATTGTGGCACCATCTGGACCTGGTTTTTTGTTATCAGATCTTTGGAATCGATAACCGGGCACATCGGCTTATTTCAGGGCATGCCAAATGATGTTGTTGATAACATAATGGTGGAGGGATTGAGGTGGTAGTAGTAGAGGTGGAAGCGGTGGTGGTAGCTGTAGCAGCAATAGTAGTAGTATAAAGGAAGGACGGAAGAAAGGAAGGAAAGAAAAAAGGATAACCGAGTCGATTGCTACTGTTGGTTGTAGTTTGTCGTTATGGTTCGGAATCTGATCGTTCGTTGGCGAAGTCGAAAGGACGAAGAGGGAAAGACGGTGACCGATGAATCCGCCCAAAACAACATCACATTCGTCTGGACAAGCAAGCTCTCGGATAAGCTCATCACATCCACCGATGCATAACAGTGATAATCAAAGGTGCATGCAGCATACGCCCGACTGCAAGAGGTCCATGTACCTGGCGCATAAGCCCGCCATGCAGTTGGCAGAACAGCCCCTACACCGTATCGTACCCACATGTATCCATTCTTCCACCACTGCGCAACTACCCCATCCGTTGACGCTTTTGCTGCATCACTTTCCTCACTCGATCCTTCGCACGAATTTTCTTTATGCAACGGAAAAGATTCGATGCACGACCTTGCTAGCTCCCAGCATCGAGTTGTAGGAACCATGACGATGAAGAACTCAACTGTAGGCCTGTGAAGGCACATAGGAATAAGAACAAAATATGACAAGAACAGCTGACCAGCTCGACCTCAAGTCAAACTAAAGAATTTGAGTAGATGAGTGGCACTGATCTATCACATCAAACATACGACATCTCTGTGGCTCTCACAATCTCCTTTTCTTCTGTCTCTCAGGCTTTTACCACTTCCCTCCATTGTCGTCCTCTGCTCTGTATCTGCTCTTATCTTGGCCACTCCCTTCTGCCCTCCCAAGTTATAATTGCAGTTCTATGTCATTTAGCTTTCGGATGAAGACGAATATCATTCAATTTAAAAACAACAAAACATAAATTTTGAATTGTTTTGATAATGCCTGTTTTCTGCTCTTCAATTCCCATTCTGAGTAGGTATTATGCCTAGGTTTCTAAAGCAACGGTTTGAGCAATAAAAGATGAAGGTTCTCACCTGATTAATTCATTGAAAAACAAACAGGGTTGAGGTCATACAGTCACTACAGAAGTGTGTGCATTTACAGTTTGTTTTACATGTATCATAATCGTAACTGTAAACTCAAAATTTCTGAAGCGCTGCTTAAAAGCTAAGCACAGCACACCAGCTTATTCAACTGTGCTGCATCAAGTCAGTGGGGTTGTCCAACAATGCCATCCATGTCAAGAACCAAGTCTGGTTGCCACAAGACCAAAGAGAGTAGGGGAAAGCAGCTGTTAGGGTGAACTGTTTTTTTTGCAAGGCTTGAGAGGCTTTAAAAGGTGCTGTACAAATGTTCTGATACATTTATTTACATACACAAAGATGTTATCACATTCCTAAATGCACATGCAAAGCCAAACCATATTATATAAACAATCTCTCTACTCCACCCTCTCCATCTTGACTTTTTTCGTGTATCTCTGTCTGTATGTGTGTCTCTTTTCCTCAGACATCTCTCACCTATTCTCTCTTTCTTTCTGTCACCATCCACCTGTCGCTTAAGAATTACTGTACTGATTTTATCGGTTTGATTCAGCAGTTATTGTCCCTGAAAGACTCATAGAAAGCTGAAGAGCAAGATTCTTGATGTCACTGTCTGAGTGAGTTCTCAGCTCATTTAGCTTTGCCTGAAGCAACGTTCTCTGACTGATATCACAGAAAATCTCTCCAACTGTTAGTCTGCCCAAACTGCATTTCTCCACAGTCAATTTACTGATGTCCGTGTTTGCTGCAATGTTTCTAAGAATTGTCAGCCAACGCAAAATGATATCACTTGTTGAATATAAGTCACCGAAGAAAGAATGTGGAACCTAAAAATGGAACAACAAATGCTTTTGTTATGAATCACAAACAAGCCAAAAACCTAGCCTAACAAACACATCAAATTCTGTAACTCTATAACAGCTGTCAGAGTGCTTGGACTGTTGCCATCTGTGCTTTTAACACCATTTATCAGCTTCTTAAAAGCATTTTCGTCATCAGACCTGGCTCTTTTAGAAGCAACACCAACTGAAGAATTGGATTTGGTGTTACCGTGAGAGCCATTCAGCTGCTTACTATGTGGAAGCTAAACCAAACAGTATTAAAAAATGTTGAAAATGAACCAATAAAATCCATAAAACCAACTGAACACTTAAAAACCAAAGTTTATCTCATTTCTAACACATGAAATAGATACAGTGCAATTCGCTTAAGACGAAAACGGATAGGACAAAATATCGCTTAGTACGAAATGAAAACTTAAAGGGGTCATATTTTTAGTGTCCTAGTTTTGTGATGATTTCTTCTCCAGACGGTGACTTTAGAGGGAATGGGCACCTGGATCTCCCAATTACAGCATATGTTTTAAGATTTTTCCTTATATGCCTTGCATCAACAGCGTATAACTACAATTATTTGCAGTATTAACTCACACCAAAGTACCAGTTTCTAGCTACAACTGCTTGTATTTCATCATATTTTTGGGTTTAGGGAGCTAAGCCAAGCATGGCTTGCCTACCCTGATCTCAGCCATGGTGCTCCGTATCTGCCCTTGCATTTAGTACATTATGCACTTCCTACTTGTGTTGGTTAATATGAAGAATGCCAAAATGACTTACAGCGGCTGAAAGTAAATGAAAGGTCATGCTCTTCTGCCACGAGAGATTAGCCAGAAGCTTCAAACTTGCAATCTTCAGTTCGCAAGATGTCTGCGCTCCGGTCAGATCAAACAGTACCTGAACATCAAACTGAAGGAAGCTATCAGTGCACATATCAGTGCAGGTGAAATTGACAAGGGACCTCAGAGCCGCTATACGCACTTTCTCTGGCAGAAAACAGCAATCTGATGAAGCAAAGACCAACAGCGATCTTATACAGTCCTAGTGACAACCAAAACAATTCATCAAAATATTAAACAAAAGTAACAAAGTAGATCCATAATCTTAATGAACATGCATTCACCAAATTTTGTGGAATTTCATGGCCGGAAAGACCAAGCCTCATCATTTTGGTTCATTTAAAAATGTGATCAAATGTCCGATTTGATAGGTTGATTTTTACATTTATATCCAAATTCTAAAACTATCTTCCCAAGTATTTCTATATAATTATGTTATCTTGGCCTAAATGAAGTAAGTTACAAAAACATAACAAAAATAATAATAAGACAATTTACATAGTGCCATAGCATGGCTGAGGCTGAAAAAAGGGGGCTGTACATGTCTATTATAGGCCAACAGTCATCTAGATAATAGTACCCATCCACTGACTTCTGCTGCCTGCTCACTGATGCCTTGGTGTCGGCTTCCATTGCCAACTCTGTTGTTTTGGGATAAAAAAAGTAAATTTGTATAAACTTCTGTTATTTTGATTTACCACTACTCTGTTGCAAATGAATGGGTCCAATTGGGTTGGGTCAGAATTTATGTGGTAATGCTGGGTCGGGTCGGGTCGAATCCAGTGTGCAATGGGTCAGGTTGGGTCGAGTCTTTAAAAAGTTACCCACAGATCACCATCACCATCATATATGTAGCTGACCTGCAGTTGGCACTGGTTTTCTTCACTATTGGCAAGGTTGTTAATTGCAATTAGAGCTGCTTCAATCAGGTCAGCTGCACAGAAATCCTCCTCTGCTTCGTACCTCAACTCCAGAGATTGCACCAAGCAACACAGTGCTCGAAGGCAACCACTTTCACGAAGAACCGCCTTCAATACAAGCAAATAATCCCAAATAACTAATCAGAGTGACAGCAAACGAGATTAAACAGAGATCAGGAGATATCTTGTCTAATATGTGGACAGTTAATGCTTTAAATACTGCAATTATTTCATTACACCTTAATGTGATTGAAACCTTTTGACAAAAAGTTTTAACACAGCAAAAGTTAGCATGAATGCAACTGTAATTAAGTGTGCGACTTGAATTTTTTATTGAAGACTTCATCATTTGGTCTTTCTTACGGGGTTTCATGTTCAATGGTTTCATCGGTTTTGTTTAAATCAAGCGAAATTTTGCTTTGAAACTAAGGCTTAAGAAAGTTTTCATAATAGACAGACAAATTTCTTATTGTCATCTGTCTAACATGTTCCTCAATTTTTTAACCAATTTTATGCGTACTCATATCGTGTATTTATCTTTATGTGTATTAAGCAAGCTCTAAGCAAATTCTACATGCTTATTAGTTAAGCAAAATAACAAGATGGATGTCGCTGAATCAAAATCTACACATTCATAATCTTGCAAGATACATTTTCCATATATGTCTAAATGTTGAGAAGGATCCATGTCTAGGCAGTACCTCACAACTTGTGTAATTTGTGTATTTGTGAGTGTGGTGCCCTCTAGGCATGTTAGTAGCTGAATTTTTATGTCATTGATTAATTTTTTACATCTTGTGAAAGGGTCAAACGTTCATACATGATTCTGTGTGAAGGCGGCCTTGTTTGCAATAGTGATGAGCGCTCTCTTTTTAAAATCATTATTACAGGACTCGATCTCCAAACAGGAAGTCAGTGCTTCAGCATGTTCCTTGCTAAGTGTGTCTTCTGATTCCACAGCAGAAAATTTTGATTCCATTGGTGAAGCTAAAAACCAAACATGACAAATGCATTTCAGAAATGCAACATGCAACTTTAGCAGGCCCATTTTCACTGGCAACTTTAGATACACTCACACATCACAGAATAAAACTATCAATATTCCACATGACTAAATATAAAATAAATGTATAGCGACAGTACGGTCTCGATCCTGCTCGTTTATTTTTGAATTTATCGGGCGAGATCCTTCACCACCGCTGCCCGTTTGAACGAGTGCCACGCCATTCAAGATCTCAGTGTATGGACCGCGTTATACGTATGCAAAATTAAAGACTTCAAACGAAATTTTGCCGCAGTCCAGCCTAATAACCAGAATGTTACCAGTTGAGTAAAAATTCAAAATGCCATGGTTTTACAAACAAGCTTATTGTCGTTAAAATCAACGTAAACCTCGAGACCGTTAGGCCTATATGAAATTGCCAACAGTAGCCTAGCAGCTACTTAACATCTTCATTTATAACAAGATGCAATAAAATGCCGTCAGGCAATTTTACGCATACAGGCAATTTTTTCACTGGATCGAATATGTAAAGTGACGATACAAAGTATAAAGGACCTGTAAATACTGTATCCCGTATTTATAAGTAAGTAAGTAAGTATATTCTTTATTAACCAATAGCTAATCGCACATCGGTTTACAAGTATTTAAGAACACAAGAAAACTTAATATTCATACAACATCCTAACAATAAAACATTTACGTGTTAAATTGTCAGCAGGAGGAATAATACGATCAAGGGTGTGGGGCCGTAGGGAATAACTGAGAAATAAGACGACAAAAATTGCATCAGAAAAAATTAAAGCTGCATTTCCTGACCGCTGAACATACCTGTAATTAAAGAATTTTTACGTCTTTTACGTAATGGTTTCTGAGGATTCTGCCTGAAGTAAATCCACAAAAATGTTCCAGAAACTACAGCAAACAGCCCAACAACCCCAACCCATTTCGCCATGCTTTCTTCAAAAACAATGAAGTTCTATATGCAAAGACCAATGATATCCATGCAACGAGCAATCTAGGTCATGAGTTTACATTAAACAAGAGGTGCAGATAGGCGTGTTGCCAGTCACGTGGGTGGTGTTATTTCACCTCATGATTTAATGCTAGTGGCTCAACCTGCACCAGTAATTGGGATGTTCCCGACTCTACTACTACAAACTGCACAGTGTATGTTGAACGCTGATCCAGTGGAAGATCCTCACTGAATAATTATGCGCCCAATTGTTCCTCTGCAGGGCTACCCCACCTCCACAAAACTCATCCTGTTCGTAATGGTAAGCTCTGCGAATTGTCAAACTCAACCTGAAGCTACTTATTTAGGCTACAGTTTTGCAAAAATACAACTTTGTCAAGTTTAGTAAATTTGATGATTTTTACACTTCAGCTAAGCCTACAAATCAATAGCCGTCGCGGATGCCGATATCATCTTCAATTTATATAGACCCTTTTGCCTATCGATTTTGTTTTGACTGAGCGCCTGTGAATAAGCTGGTTCCCGCGACTTAGCTTTTGTTGAGCGCTGTAGAAATCTCGAGATTACGATTACGATTAGGTAATTGTAACTATTGGGACATCACGGTAGCTCAAGATGTAATGCATCGTCCAGACCTTTATGGTCGTCCGCCGCAATGACCTATTTTAGACCCCTCCCTGCTCTTTTCCGCAAGTTGGCATTACCCTCCCCATCCCCTTTGAGGTGGGACACACTCCAACGGAGTACTAAGGCCTATTGCACTACCAGTTGATCGTGCAGTCTAACAGTGCTACCGGGTACAATCCTCTGATACTGCCATGTCCAGCAAATGGACTCCCAATTGGTCTGACTGCAGTTGGGGTTTAAGGCCAATGCAGTACTAAATAAATGTATACAACAAATTTGGAAGCGGACATTCGCACTAGGAATAACCCCCTTGTCCGCATTTGGGTAACCCTACCTTTTTGTCAACGTAATTAATGGACGACCCCTTACCAATTGAACACAAATTGGCGCATGTTGACAAGTAGACCAAGTGCAATCCAAAAGACGGCATCAATGTAGTTCTATGGTGCCCACGTGTTTATGGCTTAAAGTATCAACCAATAGCGCATCAAATTCAAGCCGAAAATCAGGTAAATATACTGATCAGTCTCCCAAACAGGCAGGCCTTGAGGTTGGTGGGCGTGCTTAGAGTGGGAAATCTCGGATCTTAATGACACCAAAGACACCGAGCTGAACAAACTGTAGTTAGGAATGAGTTCCATCATTCCATCTGAAAAGGCTTGGTTACCCAGAACAAGTGATGTAAACGAAGTCAGGACCTTCAACGTTTTCATTTTATTTATTACTGCTATTGTTAGTTTTCAAACTGTCTTTAACTCACAATGATTGCCTTATTCTGGAGAACCAGAGTAAGGCCAAGACTTACCTGAATATTGGCAAGTTTTGGAAACAGAGTAGTTAGTTACAATGTAAGGTATTGTATGCTAACAGTTTGATCTAACAACTCTGCTTTATAACACTTGTAAACTCTGCAAATAACAAGTCAGTTAAACAGTCGAATTTCCTAGGATCTCGTTATCGTTTGCACATACATGTCCCTGAATGCAAGAACTACGTTGCTACAGCTACTGATCATCACGACAGCACAAGTCACTGACACAAAGGTAAAATGCAATTAGTGCAATACATGCATTGCACCATCTGTCCACTGGCCTCAGAAATCCAAGGCCGCTAGTTCTCACGCTAAATGTCGGCAGAAACATCTTCCATTGATACCACTTGGGTTCAAAGGTTAAATTCATAACTGAGTCATTAAATGCAAATACCTGGGATGGAAGCATTTCCGGAATGGCCGTTATGAATGCCGTTTTTTTATCTCATATGACAGGGTGAAGCACATCGCTTGAAAACGTGCTCATGATTGAGCCACAATTCAATTATTTTAAGAGTATTCCAAGAAACTGTCATTCACAGTCTTTTAGCAATCAACATCTTTAACCAACCTATCAGTAACATTTTTAGAATAGTGTTTGGATAAAAGAAATGCCTGTTGTGATCAAAATGGGATGCAAACAAAGGCCAGTACAGCGCTCTTGCATTCATGCATCGTCTGGCACTAATGTGACCTCTACTACATGTTCCCTTTCAGCTTCAATAAAACAAAAAATTGGTAATCAAAACTCCTGCTGCTTATCCACACACCGATGTCTGACTTTCAGACTTAAAAAGATATATAAGTCCCCATGTAAGTTGTCTTTCCACTAGTTTCTCTAGCTGAAGGACAGTCATGACAACAGCTATTGAACAACCAAACTTCAGTTATAGGTTGCAAAGCTCAATAATAAAACTGAATTCAGGGTTCATTAAGCAATTTGAGTCATATAAATTTGCAGCAACATGGTTCTGTGTATAAGCAACTGACCATTATTACCAATATTATCAACAATATATCTCCAAACACCTCAAAAACAAGGGAAACTAATTGTATTACCACCACAGGAAATACAAAATTTCCATATATATCGTAATATCTCTAATTACCTCATCTCATTACAAGTTACTAATTCACCACAAATGCAAGGCTTTGAAAACAGTGGTAAAAATTTACTTTGCAATCCTGTATTCAATCACCCAAGGTGTGGGTTGCATACCACGTAGCAAATTTTATAATGTAGCTAAATGTTTTAACATAAGTTCAAAGAATCATAAATCAAAGTGCACACAAGTTCACTACATACAACTTGCAACATGCCACAGAAATTTTGCCCCACGAAGATTATATCTGCAACAGTCCTGTATGTCTTAACTAGAAAAAACACTTAAACAAGCCACTCATTTCACACAATTCTTTTAACCCAAGTCATCAGAGTTCACTGGTCCTTAACCAACAGACAAGCTCCAACCAACTCAAAATGCCCTTTACATGCTGCCAATCCACCAAGTAATAAACCGGTTCTCATAAACACATTCTGAGCAGAGTAGATGATTTCAGATCAAACTCCACTGAAAGTCACTAGACCACAGGAAAAAATTTTACACAGTCTGTCCAACTTCCTGAGAAATAAAGGGTTAATTAATTATAAACTACAAACCTCTAACCATGATAAACTATGCAAAAACAAAACACAACCACCTAGAATAAACTATTTTACAGCAAAGGCTGCACTTGAAGAAGTGCGCCGGTAGCAACAGTCCTTTACAACTGTCCACATCCCATGTGAATTCTGGAGTTTGCAAGTGCCGCATAATAACTCAAACTGAATCGGCACAAAATCTAACAACATAGCAGAAACGACATAGCAGAATTAATCCTTTGTTATTTCATTGAAAACTGAACATAACTCAAAAATTTAATGTTTTGCAAAGCATTGTATCACACAATTCTTCTGATGTTAATACTCTGCTTATAGAAGTCTCCTAACATTTATTTGCAGTAGTAATCCTTGATGCAATTACAGGTTCACGGAACAGCAGCTCAGGTTCATTTATTTTATAAACAAAGTTGGACTGCATGCACTCCATCGAATTAAGCTGGGCAAGTAGAACCCAAACTCGCGACTGCTGTTTGTGTCCTGGAAACTCACCACATACTACTCAGAAGTACTAAAAATTAGTTTCTCTGGGTGTCAGCTCAGCCAAAATCACCAACATAACATACAGCAGACACATCAATACATTACAAGGATTACACCAAGCACCAGTCACAAATATTTCCTACAAGTTCAGTGGACAAGCAAATTTAAAACTACATCATCTACAGTTCCTAGTTTCCATGAAAGCAGGTAGTTCTTTCACGTCAAATGTAACTTCTACTTACCAAAACAGCTATGCCAAAATTAACTACTGCCAAACATTACTATGCTCAAACATCTACAGACATCTAATAGCAAAAAACTTTCACAAGAAAAAAAGAATTTAAAATAAAAAACTTGTAAAACGTTTTAAAAAATATTCAACTTCACTTTCTGCTGTCGAAGTCACAAACCCTCCAGGCAGCCCGAGACTAACAGGTTTCATTCATAAACTGTTCCGATTTATAAAAGATATTGTATGGCCCAGACAGGCAAAGCAGACTGAGGTTCACATGATAGCAATTATCCTAAAAAAATGATTACATTTATTGGAAGCAGTTACAGAAAGTGGATTTATAAGTAAGATTGTTTGTCACACATTTGAACCTCTGGATCACAGCAATACAGTGACTCACAGCGATAATGAATTAGGGTATTTTAAGTACTGGTATGGTCTTGTACTACACAAGTTCACATGAGGTAAGTTGAAACAGTTGCTGAAGGATCAGGGAAAAGCCCTCTTCAAGCGATACTATATAAATGCATAAATTTCCTAGTAAATTGCAGCTCAACAGAGGCAACCAAGAAGTAAAACAACAATTAATTCAAAGAGCATCTCTTCGTTATCCATCCAGAAATGTTTTAAAACTGTTACCACTCCGCAAAACACCTGAAAATCAATCGAAAACCAACACATGCATTCCATTCCTAGAAAAATACAAACTTCTAATCTACCGATCAATTCAATAGAAAACTGTCTCTAGTTTCACTGGTTCTGCAAAAAAAATTCTACTTTCACTTAAGTTAGTAACGGGTAACATCCAAATAAACACGACAAAATGACAATGAAAACAATGCAACAACACACAGTTCCTGAAGACGAAGATTATACCAGTATCACAAATAAATTAGGAAATAAACATACACCATCTTTTATATTTGAAAGCTGCCTTGACTCGTTGACCCTCAGCGGACTCTTGAGGGGTCGGTGAGCGAGTTGCCTAAAAGTCCAACTGAATTGGACAGTGGAGGAATGTTACTGGATCAATCCCCAAATGCAGGTAAAGGTCCAATTCCCTCCTGTCTTCAGCTAAGTTTTGCTGCAATAAAAACCCACACATAACATCACAGACACACATACATAAATACAACTGAACCTCCATATAAAATTCTACATTTATTTTTCTGATATAATGCATCAGGGACAGTGACCGTAAATTTAGTTCAGCTGTAGCAATGACAACCACCAGTTCTTGGAGTCACATTAACACCACGTCCGCACCTATATTGGTCGTGTTCTGCCTAATTCTGTCAGTTTCTTCACCTTGAACAAAATTTGATAATTCTCGTGTTAGAATTCTGTTATAACCTTAACATAAGGCACTACTCATATGGCTCCTAAAGACAGCATTATTATAAGGTTCTGGTGTATCTACCATTTAGGTCAAAATGGGTCTTAGCACAGCAGGTATGATAGAGTAGGGTAGGTCCTTGGACACACTATATAAAACAGGCTTTTCTTTCGCAATGTGAATTTCCTTAGAGGTCAATAAAAATCAAAGGAGGAAAGACAAAGTAGTCAACTGACTGGCAAAAAGCTGAGAGAAAAAGGTAATAAAACACAACAAAGAAGAGATCAAAGCCTTTGAAAAGCGAGTATAATTCTACGCAGCTTTGGTACATGTTTCTGTGGTCAATTCACAGTCTGCACCTTATCATAACTCAGAAAGAGAACTTAACAAAACATGAGATCAGATTATTATATGGTAATCACAAAGGAAAATATTAAAAATACATCAATATAAATGGCATAAACTGAGCACTATGAGAGCTGATGGGTGTTTTTCCAATAAATGGGCAACTGCTGTATGATAAAACTGATTTTAAAGTTATAAAAAAATCAAACAAATATAAATGCACTGATTACAGTAAAGCAAAGAACTCCTCAAAAGCATAGTCCATGCTGGCATTGACATATCTAGCACCTTCAAAAGGTCCAGAGGCACCATATCGAAAATACTTAGGCACAACAAGAAACACAAAATGAGAACACAAATTACAATGTATCAGTTAAAAAACGAAAGTCCATACCTTGTCATCTCTTAAGAAACTGTGTGATATCCCACACAACCTTCTTTCGTTTCAGGCCCTTTGACATTCCTCGTTCCACAGTCTCTGAGAAGTCTGGGTCAGACTTATCTTCTGAACTCTGAAACTTTTTCACATCTTTGCTGTCACCTGAAGAAAGCTGGACCAAGCACAACAAAGTCAACTAATTTAATAAAGCCTACCATATTAAAACGCCAGTAAAACTATGGAATGAATTCTGCTGCACAAACTTAATTGAAACATTGCTTGCAAGGTTCAGGAATACTCGACAACTTATTTGTCATCCGACTGATCTAATGTAAGCACTGTGTTAGCAGTTAATTTAGTTTCGTTATCTTCCACTTTTTCCTGAAAGGAAACGGAGGAAGGGAAGACCAAGGAAGAACTGGCCAGAGACCATCAGAGATGACCTTGAATGTTTGGAGATGTTGTGGGACGAGACGGGAGACACAAGATGCACTACAGACAGAATCCTGGACAAAGGCCACCAAGTAAACGATCAGCCGTGCTGTGCAGAGGTGTACAGTAGAAACAGTTCCAGCACAAGGCAGAACAAGGCACTTACATTTTCCTCAGTATATGCCTTACCGTAAGCCTGTCAAGCTCTTTCTGAAGATCCCTGAGTAACTGCTTATGGCTGATCGGATAGGGTACGTTCTCAGTGGCCTTCTTCCTCTGTCAACAAACAAAACACCTTTCACCAACACTTGAAAACTGTTCTCTTTTTCATGGGCTGGACTGGGAGAGCTTCCATATGATAAACCCGGAAGCTCATTATAAAGTCATCTTTAGGAGTCATATCAAGAACCTCCTTAAGACCAGGACAATGTCATAAGTTCATTTTCTAAAGGCGACTTAATCTTGGGATCCATGTGCCAGACCATGTTGTATCAGACTTTGTGTTTTAATGAAGCATATCATAACAAGTCTCCAGTGTACCTTGAAGTGGAGCTGCATAAGGGCTCTAAATGAATGAACAAAATTTGTGTTATTAGTGGGATGCCAATGAGTAACTTGCCAGATGAATTAAAATCAATACCGGTAAGAGCAAAAGTTATCAGAGGAACTGGCATGAGTCTACTAGAAGCCGAGAACACCAGTATGAAGAATGTAGAATGATCAGCCGGTGAGCACTTCATTTGGCTTAGCATCGGTCTGCATCTTTGGTTCTATATGGCCCAAGGATTTCGAACACGTGTCACCCATGTATTCATTGGATGATCCCTACGTGTCTGCACGTGAATGCCAGTAGAGACCGTCTTCAGCCACACGAGCATCATTCCTACACAAACTTGTCATTCTTTTAGAACTTTAACATTAGTCAGGCTAGTGATTGTCATAGTGCACATAAAGCACTACATGTATATGAATAGCCAGATATATATAAACATACCATAGTCCAGTCCCTGAGATGAGAGAGGAGAGTCTTGGTGCCAGTGATGAGATGAGAAGGCACTTCAAGACCTCCTTCACGGCATTCTGACAAAAAACAACCATTTCATAGCAGTGTTGCAGAACTAAACTGTGCCATCCTCACTTTCCTAAGCAATATGCAACAGGCTCAACGAATACAGTGAAACCTTGCGATGGTACACACACTGCAGCAGTCGTTCAGAATTCTCAGGCTCCAACAGAGCATATGCTATCAGGGCCACAGAATAATTCTTACTCTGTCAACTCTGTTTTAATGCAGTCAATGCTATGACTTACAAATTTCATACCTCACTGTTTATCCACTCAGCATACATTACTTTCTAATACAGAAAAAAATTAATTACAATATTACTTCATAAAAATATGACAAAATTATACCTCACAATTCCCATGGTGTGTTTCAAAACATAATAATACTGTATGACCAAAGAATTACAATAAGAAAACTAACAGACTGCCAGCAACCAGATTTTATCCACAAGCTGGTATGACTGGAACAGCTGCTTTGCAAAGCCGCTTTTAAACTGGCCCTATTGCTCCAGTATGGGGTACAAATGTTTCAAAGATAATAATAATTAATAACAATGCATAATACTAAAAAGTATGCACATGACTCACAGTTACCTTTCAAGTTTTCCATGATACTTTTTGCAGCAAACCAGTGCAAAGGTTCAAAGTTTGGAAAATAGTACTTCTGAGGGGTTTTGATTCTCTTCTCAATTTCATAGACTCTACACGCATATATCAGCAATGAAACGACTGCTAAATGAAACCATTATAATAAAAACTCAGTTTAAAAAAATCACTGCCATAAATGAACAGGCTGAAAGGTGTCATTATTACTGTTGACACATACACCAGCCTTTTTATTTGTTGTTTGCTAAAAGCTTCTTCAAAGTGCTGTCTTGCGTTTAGTGGAAGTTTTGACTGACAGATAAAAACACCAGAGAATTCCAGATGAAGGACTGGGATTCAAGCCCTGCACATATTGGTGAAAAGCCAATGCAGTTTAGACGTTACCACATTATTGACTGATCAATGAATCTGAAGCTGATACAATAAGCAGCATAAAAACATATTATTAAAAATAAATAATATACAAATAATAGATGGTTCTTGACAAGAACATTTTCTTCATTCTGTCCTTACTTCCATTCTCCTTACCATTATCATATATTTACCATATACATCATTCGTCTTCAGAAATTCGGTTAAGCCCGTTCATTCAACCTAAACTAAAGACGTGTCTCAATCAACTCGCTTACCCAACGTAGCCTGGCTTTTGGTTTCCCTGAATTTGACCTGGCTTCTCCAACAGATTATGATATTGGACTGAGATTTTGACTTGAAGCGACCATCGACTGATGCCTTGAGAATTATGATAGAGGTCTTCAGATTAGGGATGATTTCTACTTTTGGTAAAAAATTAAACTAATAATAAATAGTAAATTATACAATAAATAACTGTATTACAATAGATTAACTTACAAAAGGTAGAAGGAGGCCAAAGCCAGAGAGCGAAGTGTACTCACTCAAGCTGCAGTTCGATGTTGTAGCTGTGAAGAAAGTTTCCTCCAAAGACAAGGGAGTCCACTGGTGTAAAGACCGCGTGAATCCACGCACTTGGCAGAAACACAGTCTGGCCCTCAGATATTGTGCAGCTGCAAGAAAAGCAGAAATGACAACCACCACTGTTCTTGGAGTGAAAACCCACTAACAAAATCCCTCCATGACTGGTAGGTGATCACACATCAAATATCACACACTATAGATAAGATTACTTGCTTAATTATCATTTGCACAAGCCTCAGCAAACCTCAGAAAACAACCCCTATGCAAACTAAATTTTGAATAATGGCCAATTGAAATCCACTTAATGCTTTATACGAGGAATGGCATAAAACCACAGAGAAAAATTACTCACGAATAACAGACGTCAACAAGATCAGCAAAAAATGTTTCTGGCTGATCAGGAGAGAGCATCCACTTTTCGTACAGGCTGAGGTTGGTTGGCGTTGGTGGAATCAGGTAGAAGATCTTTTCACCCTGTTCAAAAACCAAGACTATCACCATTATTTCTATGCAACATAGACTCCTTCAACACAAAATTAAGTTTGCAAGAGAAATGGTTTCCAGAAAATAAGATTTTATTTTCTAGACCATCACAGAATGTGCCTCTCAGAGTGACTGCATTATGGTGTTGGACACAGGTGGAACAAGAACTGAAGAGAAAGCAAGCCATGAGACTCTAACTCGGCTGTTAGTGCTATTATATTGTAATAAGCTCAATTTACCACTAATTTAATTACCAAATGTTAATTAAGGGAAGTTTCACTAACAAAACTTTGTACTGGTCTGTGTCTATGGATAAGAAATATGTAAATGTATAGTTCCAATTAAGGTATAAGCATACGTGCCAGTGCATGTGCAAAGTGCCATTAATCCAATAAATACATCAATGCTAAAACGAAATGGTCTTAAACTCTAAAGCAGTAAATCCAGATCTAACAGTTAAATTGCTGGAACTTCTGCAAGCTTTGCACACAGAAAAACTAGTAAACTAACATTATGTACAGTAATCTTTGCTAACCTTAGGTAGAGTTAATAACGTACCCGTACAACATGATACCAAACAGAGGAGCCACCAAAGTCAATGTGAAAGTCGGTGTAGCTTTCCTTGACGCCCATCAGACAATAGCGCTGGACTTCAGGCTTTAAGAACATCGAGTCTTCTTCATCTGCAGGCCAACAATTATTTACCCAACTCAGTTCTTTCACAAGGCGAGGAGGATCAACCAGTTTGGCCAACCTACAACAAAAGCTTAGAGATACAGGTCATTTAATGGCGACTTGTCAAACCCAATTACTTAGCACGGCAATACAAGCTAAAGGGTTCAGCATGGCATTACATGTTAAAGGGTTCAAGTAAAGAACAAAAATTAATATCCTTTGCTAGTCAACTTTTACCTTGGAACCACCTTTTAAACATCCTTAAGACTAATTATGACAAGAAAAGCAATTAAAATACTGAAGTAAGGTAATAGAATTACTGAGACCACTGAAGTAAAGTAATTGCTTATTCTGACAAACCCGTGTGAACAGTTCTCCTCGGAATCGTGCAGAGGATCATATTTCAACATGAACTACTATACCACTAAACTCCGTCTAAGAAATTTAAATGAGTAATGCAAGAAGAAGTATGAACATTAAGAAACCTCTCACAAATTTTCCACATGTGGCACCTACTTTGTGTTGCTGAATTCAAGGCTGACGACATTAAGAATCTTGTGTCTTTCTGCACAGCTGAAATAATCCGTCCATTCCCTGAGAAACATTTTATGGTCTTCCTGTTTTGCTACATCAATCACATCAACCTCCCTCATTGAACCTAACAACAAACAAACCAGCTACACATAATTAAATTCAACCATCACTCTATCTGTATCAGTAATTTTGTACAATTGTTAATAAAACTCAAATATTATATATAAAATAAAGTTAAAACTTTAAACAATTATTTGACAGCAACATACTATGCATGCACAGCATAAGTGGTGTGTGATATGGTGGGCTGGTCAGCAGTGCACTTGTTCTGTAATTGAAAGATTGTGGGTTTGAGCCCGCAGCATATTCAGTGTAACCACCCTTGACAAGTGATTCGTGCACGCTTAACTGGGTCACCAAGCAGTACAATTTGGCACTGGCATCAGCTGGATATAAAAAAGCAAGTCCAGCAGTGTACTGTCACCATGTCCAGCATCCTGGGATTTGTCCACTGCCAGGTCAAGAGCCAAAGAGCAGGAAACGGCGCCTTGCATATATTACGCATGGGACAGAGGAGCTTTACTTTACTTAACATACTACACTGTAAGGTATTGATGATAATATACTATAATGTGCAGGATTTGTAGACACCCTCTCAGAAGTGGAACAGAATTACACCGCACTTAACATACTTGTTTAGAACTAAGCTTAAGACTAATCACTTAGATGTATCATTAACAACTGATCATTTTATTTTATTAAGCAACGTAATACTCGTTCCTAATCCAGAGCCTATCGACTTTAAAAGAACTTTCAAAATGCCCATGAGAAGTAATAAGCACAAGATTCTTAGAAATTCTATAGCATTTTTGACATCTGATACTGAAGCAACATCTGGCCCTTTCTGTAATTTCAGCTGTCTCGTGTTCTCAGTTTACTTTCCCCCCTGAAATTTCCACTAAAGAGAATTGTTACAACTGACCTACGTTACTTTCAATGTCATGCACAGAGAATGTTTTAGGTGGAACAAGGAGATCCAGACCATCCTTGACCTCAACAAGTACTGGAGTTGTGAACCCATTCTTCTCCAGGTACTCTGCAGTTGCCTCTCTTCCCTTCAGCGACACAACTGGCAATTCACTGCCACTAAAACCAATTAAACCACACATAACTAGGTGCATTACTAGTGCAATATACAGTAAATAAATTTGCCTACTTATTCAGCAATGCACAAGAAAAAACAGTCAAATCAACGTTTTAATTTTAGAGTTAAAATGAAAAGGTTAACACATCCATTCACTCAGCATATATGACCACACAGACATGGAAGCCAATAGGCTGTGATACACAGTAGCCGACTGGTATGACCCCTTGCCTTGCAATGCGGAGTGTGCAGGGTTTGAGCCTCCTTGAGATGGGTCCAGCGTAGGGACACTGATTGTTATTGCTCAGCACCATCAACTGATGCTTCATCATTACACAATGGAGCTTTATAAATACAGAAATAGTAATAACACAGCAAACTAAGAACAGAAGTCCTTTTTAACTCATGAAGTCCACTGGTTCCATTTGTTGGCCCCAGGAGGAAGTAGGATTGAGTGGGCACCACAAGGCTGACAGTCTATGAACAATTTCTGTCCAAGAAACCGGGCATATGCTGCTTTACTTTACTGCAACTGCCAGTGCTTTACACATAGCACCGTATTGCCACCCAAACCAATTTTTAGTTCAACAGGAACTCGAACAATGACAAATAAGCACATATAGGTCTCAACCACTCCTAACACTCCAGAAGTTAGTTACTTTTAATTAACACAAAAAAAATTCAAGCTCACCTGCAAAAGACTTTTTTCTTGAGATCTTCAATAAATCGCTTGGAACCTGTCCTAATCTTTCCCTAAAAAATTCATATGCACTGTAACTCAAGCCAACATCACCATGTATCAAGTAAATGTAAATCTCCAAAATTTCTCAGTGCCACACAAAAGCTGTCAGGCAGACCAGCTTATTTACCTGCTCTACATCAAATCAAGTCAGCAAAAGCCAGGTTGTTGAGTCAGTTTTGGAGCCATGTCAGAATCCAGGGGCCGGGCCAGAGGAGAGGTTATGAGGGTTAGGACGTTAATGAGGTTATTACAGGTTAAAAGGGAAGCATTTATGATGGTAACAGTAGTTGTAGGATAGTGCAGGATAAGATAAAGGATAGGACAATTGAAAAGTTTGGTTCTCAGTTTTGACCAGAAATGCCCAGCACCAAAACTGCTCTGATATATTTTGCTGAGATCAGTACAACTACTCCTGCTGAAGAAAACTGACTGGCAATATAGTTTTAAAATTAACAAACTAATAAATGTTTTAGAACAATTGCCTTTATGCCTTTTGTTTCATATTACTACTATTTCATGCTACTAAAAAATCAAAACTTCTTAGGCAGTACAAGTCCTTCTCTTATAAATTACTATACAGAAATATTTCTGGAAATTACCAATTTTCAGGATGGAGATAAGATACAAATTGTGTTTTTTTCCAATGAAAGATAAGACCTGAACTGATTACATTCATGTGACCAATAAATTATTTCAATCCATCTATCATGCAGAGGATCATATTTCATGTTTGCAAAATTAATACAGTCAGAACAAAAGAAATTTAATATATGATGGTTTGCTCACTACCTCACTTTCCTCTGGCTCTTGATGAACCTCCAGACATGTTAAATGTCGCTGTTTTACTGGAAAAAAAACATATTAAACCAAACAATGCCCAAAAATCATACACATTCCATAATTTGAAAGGAATTCACCAACTCCATTTAATAACAGTTTTTACACTGTATATGTGGACACTTGTGCTGCAAGTGGCTGCAGTCAGTGAATAACTGTACATGTACGGTGCCCTTTTTTCGGCCTAGGCCAAACTACTACGCTCTATAAATCATTTTCTTATTATTATCATCATTATTATTATTATTACATTATTATTACACAGCATCTCTTGTAGAACAAACTACTCAGGGGCAATCAGCCCTGAGAAATGTAAAGCTGTGAATGTCAGCAACGTGCTAGGTTCACTAAAGAACATGGAAGAAGGCATTTGAAGTACATTTTACATACATTTCCAAAACTCCATTGATCGGCCTTTATCAAGTTGACAGCTGAAATGTAAATGTCTCCACACATTCAATTCTTACTTGTCCTCCATAACAATCACCCTCAGCTGCATGACATCGAACAGATTATCACCACTTTAAGCTGTGCAAATACTTAGTTTACAGAGATAGATGTGGAGCCCACGCTGTGACCCTATTTTCTGACTCTGACCCAAACGCTAGGAATGACTGGCATGGTTTCCAGGCAGCAAGTTACTCACGTATCAATGGACCATGATGGGGTTGACAACGTGGACAGAAGTACTTGTCAATAAAAGAAGCAACATCCTCTGGCACATCCACACAACTGTAATTAAGTCACACAATATTAATCAGGTCTCATGCTAAGATGATTCACACCTCTGCCTACAGATCTAACAATTCTCTCACAGCTCAACCTAATCTATGGAACTTCTAAGTGATTAGTTTAATAACAGGCAGCATATAAAACATCCTCTGCCACACCCACACAAATGTAATTCAATCACACAGTTCTCAGGCTTATGATAATCAACATTTCCGGCTACAGATCTAGCCATACCTCGTGACTCAAAGGACTTACACAGAATTAGCGCAACAATAAGTTTTTAAGAAGCTCTCAAAATGCATTTTGTAACTTCCATACTACATTATGTCAAACACATGCTTATAATATTTATAATCTTGTTACCATACCAAGTACATATGATAAGTGAAGTGATATATAGCATGTCACATGTAATGTATAAAGTCATATTTTTATTAACGTACAGAATACCATGAGTTGATATTATTACATAATTTTTTCTTGCTAAAATTTCCATTAACAGAGCTGGCTAAATTAATTTTAACAAGTAAATGAAGTCAGCTGATAAATGAAGAGAAGTGCTATGAGATCATACTAGCAAACCAATGACCCCGTACAATCTCGTAAATTCTTGTTTTGTTTTGTCAACAAATTACTGGGAAGCGCCATGTCAGGCAGTACAAGATAAGACCTCCTCTTTGTCCGTACTTTGGCCTTACACCGACTCCTCCTACAATAGCCCTGTCGCTTTGGCCTTAATGTGCATCATCTCCGAAACTGAGTAAGCGTCACTCACTGTTCCCGGAACGACGGTCGTTAAAATCAAACTACTTTCTTTCAGGAAATCCGAGCACCGGCCCAGAAACAACTCGTGCCCTTATTGTACTCTATTCCACCTCATTAAAACCCATTGTTGAAGTGATATCAACCGCTACGGGGTTGCGCTTTCAAAGCAACGCCAGGCTCAGTTTTGTCGCCTATTTGGGGCTACGTTGTTTTGGTCACGAACTCTTTGGGAGGGGGAGTGAGGGCGACCTAGAACATGTTAAGGCACAAAAGAAGTCGTCTTTCAAACCAACCAAAGCTCATAGACTAACCTTCCGTGAAACCAGTCGTTACAGCCGTTGCATTCTATCATAAACTGGTCCGTCTTATAAGGTTGTTGACAAATACAGTACAAATCTCCTAGGAATTCTTTTCTTCTTCCTCTCGACGCCATCACCTCAACTCAACCGTCGTTCATCTAGCCAGCTGTAGTGGATTACATATTTATATACAGATTTCCTAGTTGATGACGTATGTTTGGAGCGCCACCTGGTCAATGCGAATGTAAAGGTAACTCAAAATTTCTCCGCGCCATACAAAAGCCGCGTCAGAGAGACAAGTACATGTACAGTCTTATAATTTATATAGCGACCGTATGGCTACCCTGCTCATTTTCAGTGAATTGATCGGGTAAGATCCTTCACCACCGCTGCCCGTTTCAATGGGCGCCACACCATTTAAGGTCCCCTTGTACGGACCGTGCTAGTCCGAGATTCATATATCTGAAATAAGCTTTGATCGGGTTGCGCACCGGGGATCCTTACGCACAGAGGTTCCCTGGCATACGAGTTAACTGATGTAGCTAACTAGGCCAGTGACATCAGCTTATTCACCGGCGTTATTAAACCAAATCAAGTCCGCAAGAGGCAGGTCGGTAGGTGTCAGGTCAGAATCCGGGGGTAGGGGATCAAGCCGGGGAGACAACATGGTGCAACGGTGGAAATCTTTGGTGGTGGTGATCATGGAATGGTACAGAAGCGGAAGCAGTATAGGATGGCTTGAAAGTTCTGTTTTCATTCTTTAGAAAGCTGCAGGAGTAGTGTCCGAAATGATACGCGAGGAAACCAGATGAGCGAACAGGCGGAGGGCTTTCGGGAGTTCTTTCTAAAGAGCTGGCACAGCGTATATAATCTAATCTAATAGCATATCTAATCTAATCTAGTATAATAATCTAATCTAATATAATGACTTCTATAGCGCCGTTATCATAATGCTCAAGGCATCAATCGATGGTCGTTTCAAGTCAAAATGGCAGTCAAAAATCATATACTGTTGGAGAAGCCAGATCGCATTCCGATGGGTCAGAGAAACCAGAAGCCAGGCTGCGGTGGGAAAGCGAGTTGAAAGAGATGTCTTTAGCTTAAACCTCAATGACACCAAAGAACTGACCGAACGAGTAGAACGTGGCAACGAATCCAAAGCCGCGGACCAGCAACCGAGAATGCTCTTGAATCCAACAATGTTCTGGTACGAGGGTCAACAAGAGTTGTAGTGTCCATTGATCGAGGGGAACATATTTTGTTGGTATGGCGGCTGAGTATGGAGCAGAGATGGAATAGCGTAGATTAAGGACCAGCTGCAGAATTTGAAAGTTGAAGATACTGGAGGCCGAGAAAGATAGTGGAAGAACGAGTAAATGTAAATGTAGGCCCCTACACTTTTTTCTATAGCGACAGTGAGGCCCCGATCCTTGTCAATGTGTCAATGAATTGATCGGGTGAGAGTAGATTTGGGCGGTTGGATAGTGACTAGCTGGCGAATGTGAATGTAAATGCACACGTTTTTCTAAAGCGACCGTATGGCCTGCTCATTTTTCATTGAATTAATCGGGTGAGATCCTTCACCACCACTGCCCGTTTGAAAACCGTTTCAAACCCGTGGACCAGCCACGCCATCTAAAGTACCCTTGTACGGACCGAGCTAGAACGAGACTCAATAAGCCACGGCCGGGACGCCACGGTTCAGAGGCTCCTTGATGTACGCTTAACCCTTGAAGCTAACCAGGCCAGTGGGCTCAAAGGCGTAGCAATAGACTGTGCAGGTTGTGCAAAGCACAAGGGCCCACGAGACCAGGGGCCCCTGTGCCCCCAAAGGGCCAAGACCTGGTTACTCAATTACTTAAAGCAATATAGCCAAAGTTCAGTTTGCACAAGTGGCCTCGGAAGGCTAGCTACGCCATGGAGGGCGTTGTAGGTATGAATTACGATGTTGTAGTGAATGCGCTAATGGGACCTTAAGCAACTGCAGTGATTTGAACACTGGGTTATGTGGTGGTGTTTGGGAGTTTTGTAATTGCACGGTCAAGAGCATTCTGAATTGTTTGTAGGTGTTTCATTTGAGATGAGCAAATGTTATAGAAGAGGAAGTTGCAGTAGTCAAGTTTGGAGTGAACAAATCAGGTGGCTATTGTGCAGGCATTTTTATGGTCAAGTATGAGGCGAAATCAGGGAAGGTCACCAACATGTCGGCCCGATTTAGCATTTAGTGAGAGATAACGGAGTGATGTGGTAGTAAAAACAAAGTTTTTTCTCGAAAATGATTTCGAGATTGCGGATCGGAGAAGTGTAAATCGCGTGTGAAGTGAAATCCTTTGGAAATAGGTCCGGATAATAGGTTAGATTGATTGGTTAGTTAATTGTTCACAAAGACCAGTTGTGAGAAATTCTGTTTGAAAGGTTGACGCATAGAATATAGCCTACTCATTATCTTCACTCTGTACTGAATCCCAAGATCTGGCTCTATTTGACCAGGTCCTCTGGCTGTCTAATTCTGACTATTCCGTGGACAAGAACAGCTCTCGGCAGGCGTGCCTTTTCTGTCGCTGGCCCTAGACGCTGGAACTCTCTTCCGGTAAATGTTCGCTCGGCAAAGTCTGTTGTGGCCTTCGGATCTCCACTAAAAACTCACCTCTTCCTGGACTTATTTCCTCCGTAGGCTGAATATATGTCTTCTGGACTCCTCTTAGGATTTTCGACTCGGACTCACCATGGAATTTGATTTGGACAATGATTTTGTTTAGCAGCGACCATCGACTGATGCCTTGAGCATTATTACATTGACGCTATAGAAGTTCTTAGACTAGAATGTTGGTGGCCATCTGGTGATGACGTTATGTAGATGATGTATTACGTCTGAAAATGAGTGAGAGGAGGAAGATATGAAGAGTTACAAGCATGGAGGTTATACTTCTTACACTCAGAGTATATATCATTGGTTACAAGTGTTGTCAGCATAGAGGTTATGACCTACAGAGGATGAGGTGAAAGACTCAGGTTGCACAGGAATTATTGTTGTAGAAACTTAGAAAATATTACGGTAATTCTGTGGATAGTTTTAGACCCAACCCTCAAGTTATTCTATTTGCCATAATTTATACCCCACATTCAGCCTGACTCAACCATGACCTCACGGCACGCTTACAACCAACTCGAAATTCTTTCTAGCCCCTTCTTAGTAACAAGTGAGTGTCAAGAAAGCACCAGACAGTACTACCCTCTCAAAACCCCCTAGCTTTGGATCTCACCCGATAAATTCATAGAAAATAAGCAGGGTTGAGGCCATACGCTAATTGTAGAAAAACGTGTAAATTTAGCCTGGGAACACAAGCGTCTACTGTGGGACAGCTGCTGCCGTTAACTAGGGAGCCATATATACCGGTAATCAATAAACAATTTCCCGGCAAAGCGACTGTTAGCTCAAATCCACTTGTCAGTCCATCACTCATCGACCTAACCATTCTGGCCTTGCTTGTATATCAGCTCGACATCATTCTAACCCATCTTTCCAGCCAAACTCCTGTTCCTTCTGTTCAAATGTGCACGCTCTTGCGTAAGCAAGCAAGCAAGCAAGCAAGCATGCATGTATGTATGTGTACACAGGGCTACACAAATAAAGTGCACATTTCTTTCCCACACTTCAATAAGACATTCTCCAACACAATTCATGCACTGAATTCGGCAGCGTTTGTGGGAAATTTCACCTTTTATTACTGTTAATCGTGACTTGCCACCAATTGCTATAGATTGGTGGATTTTCCACCCCTACCACTGCCATTCCAAAGATGGGTGGAACTGTCCACACGACACCAATTGTTATTTTTATAGGGCACAGCTCCCTTCTGATATATATATACATATATATTTTATATATATAAGCATATATATATATATAACCCATGACTACAGCCCTATATCACCCAGTAGTTAAAAGCTATTCCAAGATAAATAAGTAAAATCATTAACACAGTACATTTGTAAAAGCATTTTTTATTTCAGTATCTTACAGAGTCAAGTGCTTAGAACAAAAACCATTACTTGGCAACAGAACTAGCACAGAAACCAGAAAATGCTTGGCGAATACTATCATTTAGTCAACTCAATCCACATTTATTTTCAAACGGTGCATCTGCTATTAAAACCTTATTGTAGCAACAGAACAAAGATCAGACCATTTGAACATCAGTACTATACATTCATTTAAGATCCAGCCAAACAAAAATGTGCATGACACATATATTGCAGAAAATCAATCCACCTGTGACTATAAAACAGTTAGTTACTCCTCGTGTAAAGCCCACTGCAGATGGATGGATGCATGTCAACATAATGTGTATGCCCTCTCATTAGTTGGATGTAAACAGATGGTACCAGGTGCCAACTTCAAGCTTATTTCCTGGAAGATATCCATAAGGACTCCTCCTTGAACTTTTTGTCTTGCATATTAGGACTTGGCTCTTAAATCAGTAAACCTGCATATTACGGGCATGGTGGCCGATTGGTTAGAGCACTCGGCTCGTAATGCAGAGAGTAGGGTTTGAGCCTCCCCAGGCAGTTACTGTGTAGCAACCTTGAGCAAGTCCTTCACTCACAATTGCTCAGCGCCATCGACTGATGCTAAGTCATTAGATAGTGATGCTTAATAAATTCAGAAATAATAATAATAATAATGAAGAGGAATCACAAGCGTTATAACAACGTTGTTTCATAACATGAGATCACAACTTTTCTATGCCACTATCAATAGCTATTTAGAGCCTAAGCCGAATACAAAAGAATGTAAGAACCATTGACTCTTTTCAATACAGCTGCAAAAACTGCTGCTGGAGGATATGTACCAGTTTATCAGCTGATGCGGAAACACAGCCTGAGGCTGTTCTACAATCATACCTCAATTGGTAAGATTACAAAATACAAAAAAAGGAAAACTTCTGAATCATGTATACTAACAGTTTTAATACTTCTGGGCACATGTCCTACCACTTGCTTTTCACCTGAACGATGTAACAATATTTTAACAAATTATTCAACAATACTGATACTTTACAAATGTTTGTAAATTGAAACGTTCAACAACAGCAAACAACAAGCTATACAACAAATGCTTGAAAAAACACAGTTTACCTGATGATCAACAAGACAGCTGCAACTCAAAACTCATTGTATACCTCATGTTTAAAAATGGGTAAAATTGCACAGTTTAGTCTGATACTGTTTTTCTCTTGTTTGAAGAAATAAACACTTGATAGCAACAATAAACCTCACCAGGAGACACATGTCTCGTGTAGAACACACCGAGATCATCCATTAAGACTAAAAGCTGTCAAACAAACCAATAAAACTCACGATGGACGAACAACATCACATAGCGCAAACTGCTGCATCTGTCAATGTAAAGTAATCGAAAAAGTGTAACATCATATTTGCAGCATTGTCCAATCCAGTTTAGCTAACAAGTGAGAAGATTTAGCAACATGATGCTCAGATTCAGGGTAAGTTGTAACTTCCAAAAACACCGGAAAATCTAGGAATACACCACTGCTTTAAAGCAGCTTGGAAAATCAAAAGATTGTCAAACAAAGCAACTTCATTTCCACTCAATCCTTTAACCAATTTCTTTCGAGGTTCTGTAGAAAGTAGAGTATAGCATCCTCGATGTTCTTTCCTGATCGGTCTTTCAGAAGAAGAAAGTTTTTCAGAGCAGCTGGCAGAGGCAGTTGCTTAATGCTAATGACAACTGATCTGCCACAAATGCACCTGGACAGGTGGCGTCGAATAACAATACGACACAGTTCTGAAAGGCTTCTTAAGGTGCACTGTTTCTGCTGAAGCCAGTCACACAGTCTTCTCACACGACCCTCTGGGATTGTAATTTCTGGGACAAATGGCACCACGTCAGAGTTATGATTTTCACAGAAGTCTGACCTTATTTCTGCTGGGATGAGCCATAGTTCATGACCAAGGTTGTATCCGGCCTGGACCATAAGAACAGCAAGACTCTCACAGTCCAGTCTCAGTCGACTGATGCAGCTAGCCATTAGAGTCAGACCACTTCGATCATGGACATCCAGCCTTGCGCCGTGGTAAATGAGGAGTGGTGCAATCTCACTTTTGTTATGTGTCATGATGTTCAACTGAAGTGGAGTGTAGCCAGCTGTGTTGACATGGTTGATCTTCGCTCCATTTCGAATCAACAAAGCAGCCATGTCCAGATGGTCCTTGTAGGCTGCAATGTGAAGGGCTGACCCATACCTGCAGTCTCGACCTGATCCACTGTTAACCTTTGCACCATAGTGTAGCAGAAGTTCAACTTTGGCATCACACCCATAAAGTGCAGCCAGATAAAGGGGCGAGCACTGCTTCTTGTTTAGAGCATTGACGTTGGCTCCACATTTACACAAGAGCTCCACTATCTCCCGCTGAACCTCACACGCGGAAGACTTGCACCTGACAGCAAGGTGCAGTGGACGCTCGCACTTTCTGTCCTCTGCATTTGGATCAGCACTGTAGCTCAGCAGAAGTCGCACTTTCTCATAATCTGGTGCCTCACAAGCAAAGTGCAGAGCACTGGCACCTTCGACTTTCAATGGTGTCTTGTGAGTTGTAGGGATCTCAGGACGTTGGTTTGCATTACAGCCTCTCTGTAGAAGACACTGAAGAATCTCTGGAGTTCCAGCTCTGGTTGCTGTAACTACAGGTGGCTCGTCACATGACTCGAAATTAACTGCTGAGCAGTCGAGTCGAAAACGTACAAAGCATTTCTTGCAGATGTCTGCTCGGTGCTTGATAAGGAATCGAACAACTGGGAGACTACAAGAGCAGATCGCGTTGTAGAGAGGCGTCTTATGGTCTCGGCCAAATGCATTGACATCAATTGTGTGGCAGGAAAACAACTTCTCTACCTCGTAGATCTTTCCAGATCTACAGGCCTTCAGAAATTTCTCTTGAATGAGACTACTAGTATTCTGCATGAAAAAGAAAAAGATTTCATAAAATGCATTATTTGAAAGTCATCATAACAAAACTCTAGATCATCTCTATAAACAGACACGTTTAAGACAACATATACACCACCAAACAACTACAATATTTATAACATGCGCTACTCGAGCATATTGCGGTGACACTTAAATAATGAGATGGCATCAAATGACAGGCCTATTGTTTGTTTTTTATATGCGCTACATAAGCTTTAAACTGCGATTCAAACGTTCAAATCGCTAAAAAAACAGCAGACAACAAGGGGTCTCCTGTACTGGATAGTAGGCCTATAATGAGATTCGATCAAATTAAATCACATCAATCAAGAAAATTTCCAAATCCTGCGTTTAACTAAATACACTGCGGAGGTAAACACATCACAAGCGCAGAGTAATTTATGACGTCTGGAGAGGTTTTACCAAAGATGTTGATTCCCTTATTAACATCTTTGGGTTTTACTATCTGCAAAAACGATTCAAACGGTAAGTAATCAAGATTTTATTCTTAAATCAGTCGAAACGCGATTAGTGTTCGTGAGAACATTTAATAAAATCATAGAACAGCCTACCTTCTTCGAATTCATAGTCTTCTCTCACCCAAACTTTCCTACTCGATCGTTCTCGGTCATTTTGTATTCGACTGGTAAACATGCGCCCGCGTTTACTGACCTCCTAGATTCAGTCTAAAGATGATGCCACATTCCCCGGATACATTTCAGAAATTGTAATGGATAGGTCCATATAAGTTTACTACTATTGGGTATAAAAATACTATTAGGCCTAATGTCTAGGGGTCTATAGATTTTCTTAATCCTTGTTGCTGCTAAAAATACAAATCCGCTAAAAAGGAGTAGAATCTAATGCCAAAAAACAGTTAAAGTGAAGGATTGCTACTATTAGGTTCCATTAGACTTTAAAATAGCTAGGCCTATAGCTTATAAACTAACAACTCCCTAAATTTCTAACAAAATTACCATTATACAGGATTATGATGATTATACGGCATGGAATCTACCAAACGTACTACACTTTCCGCCATCACAGTCGTAATAAGCCTAGATCAATCTCCACTAATGTACGATCTTGAACGGTCTTTTTGTCATTATCCCATGGATTTGGAATAGGACCTGCCTCATCCATTTTGTTTTGATTGAGCGCCTGTGATTAAGCTCGTTCCTACGACTTAGCTCTTTCGGCGCTCCCCAGACAGTGGCTATCAGCGGGCCAACAGCTGGCTTGCTTTGTATCAATTGTGGCAACTCAGGGCGGGTTTAACAATCTGCTACCCCTAGGCCAAGCTTTATTGCTGTTAGTGTTTTTTAAGTTTCACTTTTTCAATTTTTTTACAGCAATTACATTGTGAATAAAAATAATTATAAACAATATATTGTCTTTAATATCATAACATTATAATAATATTTATTTATTGTCGTCTGGCTCGCAGTTTTAAATTAAATGTTCAGTTTTAATTTTTAGTTTTGTCACCCTCTGGAATGTGTCGCCCATAGGCCATGGCCTCGTTTGTCCGGGTTTTTCCTTTAGTAAACCCGCCACTGGTGGCAACTTGGGGACAGCTATAAGTCCAGCGGGGGTCCAACGTGCAAGGCTGCCAGGTTAAGAAAACGGAGCTAACCATTACAAGGTGCTATGGTAACTATAAACAATTATTACAATACTGTATGTAGAGTAGGATTACTTATTCAACGAGGCAAGTGCAGTGTGTATAAACATAGGCCTGGTTGATTTAAGAGGTCCGCATCGTAGGCTATCTAAGATAACGGCTAAATGTAAATGGTTGTCTATGCCATGGCCTCGACCCTGATCCTTTTCATTGACCTTATCACTTCCGCTGCCCGTTTGCATGGATACCACGGCATTTAAAACCCCCTTATGGATCGTGCTTTCCCGAGATTAAAATCTCTGAAATATAGCCGCTAGTGGTCATTACTGACCACTGAAACTGTTGGAGGTTTCGCGCAGTTTGATAGTTTGACGAATGATATGGGTCCTTCTTACATCGATGTTACGTGATGGACCTGGAAATATAAGCTGGAATTCGTAACTGTCACAGAATGCGCTATAATTATACTTTACATGTGCGGTGGTGTACGACAATCGTTGTTAATTATGACAAATGATCGACGAGTCTGTATCTGGCAAGTTGCAGATAGACACTGTGAACAATTGACACTGTAAACAATTGACACTGTGAATAATTGACACTGTAAACAATTGACACTGTGAACAATTGACACTGTAAACAATTGACACTGTGAACCATTGAAAACAGAAACTCATATCTGTCAACTAGTTGTAAACGAATTCACGACAGTACCCTGCAGCTGGCAGAAATCAAAAGATTACCCACTTGTAAAACCGCCTCTGCCGTACTCAGACGGTGCCAGTCCCAAGCCTGGAAAAGGACCGTGACGCTAATCATCTTCGCTATGACACAGCATCGTTAAACAGAATTACCAACACCCAGAGCCATCTATACAGACACCCGCTCGGTCGCCTGAAGTTCGATCCTTCCTTTATGTTCGGTCTCTGGGGCCGTTACTTCGTTTACGTACAGTATCTTACAGCCATTGAATTATTATCGGTATACGAGTGACCTCGTCAGTGTATCGGTGGTAGCCTCTGGGCCACTGTGGTGGCTTGAGTTTTGAACAGTTGTATAATATGCGAGAATCTCGGAAAGTGTGGCATCACCTTTAACTGCATGCGTAGCACACGGGCGACCTTGACCGAATTGCGCAAGCCAACCGTAAACGGCTACCTGGAAACGGCAGGTGCTTCCGGTAAGAACGTCAGTGCAGACCAGTTTCCAGTGATGTATAATAGCGCTTCAGTATGCTACAAGCTTCGTCGCAAGAGGACTCTCAGTCAACACGATTGCCTCGGGCACGTAGACCTACGCCGTTTCGCGTTATAGGCACTTGTAGGAAAAACATCTACCGGTCGGTGGAAATTAACTGACATCCAGTGGCCATGAGTTACGAGTTGGTGTACCAGACAAAGCTAACCAAGGCCCGAATTTAAGCCAACACCACCGCAAGTGAACGTTTGCGTCCAAGGCAGAGCAACCTAAGATATTGGCGCTGCGAAATTTCGGAGATTTACGTTTGCTCCAAATAACTATTACCCGGTCATTACATCAAACACAGAGCTCTCCCGCTAAGCAACGCAACTCCATCCGATTGGAAATGATAATATTTATCTCTGTACGTTTTCAGCGTTATACACACTTGTCAGGTAGACAGACACCTAGTTTAATTAAGTAACTGACTTAAAATAAGACGCACGTGGCTGCAAGCTAATCGAGAAGGCCTCTGATCAACACTTCCTGGATTAGGGACAGACAGACAGACAAAGACTACTAGACCAATACTGACAAAACGACAAACATAAAATACAACGCCAGACATTAGTCCGACATAGACTCGTGTAAAACTGCAGCTATTTTTGTGTACTGACAGCCATAGATGCCCCAAATGCCCAACAAATTTTGTCAGTTTAGCCAGTGTCTGCTGCTTCCAGACATCATATTAAGCTAAACTGTGCTCACAATTTTGGTTTCTTTCATCATTAGACAATTTTCTGTCTTGGGTCCTCTTCAGATTTCTGATACCATCCAACTTTCTCATACAAAATAAAGAAAAAAGTTAACAATAATACCAGGTATACCACTGGAAGCTGAAAACATAAACGAAAACAAAAGAACTCGATAGGCTAGCAAAGACACGTTTTATTGGATGCGGGGTCAATGAGTTCGGACACGGCCACTCATGATCTGTTTTATTAATAACAAAACAAATCTCTCTTTGTTGCGGAGGACAAACATGCCAAGCTGTCAATTCTAATTCTCCAGCTTTTGGAGATGTGTTATGAGTAATCTGAGGACAAGCTACAACAAAGCTGACAGCAGAATATCAATGGAGGCTGGCAAGTCAAACCCAGTACCACTTAGGGGTCTTCAGTCCAGTAGGACCCATCTGCTCTGATTTGAGCAAATTCTCCTCAGAATACTGGATCAACATCAGGCTATGAAGATACAGCTGTTCGCGAGGTCTTTAGATGCATGTCTCACATCACATTGTCCATCAAAGATGTACCACCAGCAGCAGGGGAACAATTTGCTCTCGCTCACTGGCAGCGCTCAGTTCAGCTCGACAAGCTGTGCTTCTTTACGTATCGCAGACGAGCATTTTCCAGAAGCTCCTTCTTGCGCTCTTCGAATGATCGCTGGCGATCCTGAGGCTTCTTGGCAAACGTAGAAGCAGAGAAGTTGCTAAAGCTGCTGTTTGATGTCTGCAATTTGCATTCAAATTTCAGTTTGTTACATATTTATTTCAAATTTATGTTGCTAGTTATAAAAATTTTGTCAGTGTGGCATTGGGGTAGAATATGGACACTGTTTGAACAGACCTCATGCAAAGGAGAGACTAGTGTTACTGAGGACTGTCAGTGAAACAAACTCTGCTCCATACCCTCCCCACAGAGCTTTCAAGCAGCCATCTACAATATAAAGGACGCTTGAACGCGAGTCACAAACCCATCAGACATAGGTATATTCATAGCCTTAGGTCTAAGTACGTAGGCACCGCCTAAGAGGCAGTTGGTGGCTCGACAGGCAATGAAATTGACGCTGACCATGGGGCTGCAGGCAAACAAAATTGATACTCAATTTATGATCTGTTTTTAATGACTAGGTTAGTTTATCATACATTGTTAATTGTTCTTATGTATGTAATGGTTTTGTATTCATCACAATAACCTGGAGTACAGTTCTCAAAATTTGGACAGTCTCTGGCAGCTGTTGTCATCGCCCTAAGCTATTGGGGAGCAACAGGTGATTTCTTCCACAAGGAATATTTTTGCCAAACTATAGCACTGATGTTTTGCATGGGATAAGCTAAAAACCTTGGTTTTCCTCCAGTTAACTGTATGATGGATGGAACACCAATGCACAAGGCACTAGTAATTTAACTGTTACCTTCAATTTATAAACAACTGATTAAAGTATTGTGTGCCAATGATTGACATCTTTCCAATAGAAACTGGTAATGCATAAAAATATGAAACAGTTAGTTCAGGAAATGAGAAAGCATTACATGGATCCTGATGGAGGAAATTACCTCCACTAAAAGAGAATTTATTATAAGACATTGTCAAATGCAGATCATTGCAAATTCGGTCATTCAGCCACAAAAAGAGGAACATTCAGATGTCTTACTGATGTAGGTTGGACCCGTGGTTTGTGAGGTGAAGAGGCACAGCAGGGACATACAGGGGAGCTGGCCCTGTCTGCTTCTATTGCCGGTTCCTCAGGGCTAAACACAACCCTTCCCTCCAGAATATTTGTTATTGTCAGATCAATATCTTTTGTCAGAGCTACAAACAAACAAAATACCACCACTGGTACAATTTTTATGAGCAACGAATACGAATAGCTAACATAATCAAAGGCATTCAATCGACTTTTGAGCCATTACTTCTTAGCAGATTCTATGCGGGCAGACTGAAGAAGGAGACTGACAATACTCCATATTTGATGCAACTTATTGAGAGCATGACAGGTATTAACCTAGAAGAAAGCGATGAGCAACTATTTACTTACACTGTATAAGTTATGAGATTAGATTAGATGCCTCGAAGAACAGAGAACCAAGAAAAGAAAATACTACAAACCGAGGTCCTTGCGAATGGCTTCTACAGGTACGTGAGGAAGAACAACCTTCACCTGGCTGACCATAAGATCCACCTCAGAAGCAGGACCACCTGCAGGAGTTGGCGCCACTGATCGGTGGTCAGCAGAGCCTGCAGCACAAGCATCACATCAACCGCAAAGATCAATAAAACAAGATACGAGCCCAGCACAGGAATCTAAATAACATAAAACTTGTTTTCTTCGTAAAGTCAATGCCACAGTAATCCCCTTCATGCTTTTGTCAGCAGAAGTATCTAGTGGAGCAATGCCACCTATGCTGGTCCTACTTTGGTGTGGTCTGTGTTTTGTACATCGTAAGCAGCCTTTAACTTTGATCAGTCACAACATGAGATCAGTGACATTTCTGCCTCACTGTAATCTTAACTGCACATTTATAGCACCTTGGCAAGAAAAATCTTTTGAAGTGTTCCTGTCATGACAGTGTAAGACCAAGACCAAATAGTATCATCTTTAGCTGGAGGCAAACTAAAGGCAATAGAGTCAAGAAGCTTATGTTGCTGACTGCATGGCAGTCTGTTGCAGAATGATGTGCTCATCACCACAAAGCATAAGGATCTTAAACTCAGTGCATCTTCTCAAGGCAACCAATGCAGCTTGTCCCACATGAAGTTAGATAAATTTATGACCAAACTTTGGAATTACACCACTCGGAGCTTAAAGAAAACTAATTTGACAGTGGCTTGGCACAGTTCGAAGTAGCTTTCCTAGGGCAATCCAGACCTCTGGCTTTCATTTAACTCTGCTGTTAATGACCAGCCAAACAACCACTGCTATATTTACCTGATGGTGGTAGCTGCTGTGAAAAGTATTGGCGTTTAATGTACTCCATCTTATCACTGCTTGTAAAATTCGTTGGTTCAACGTTCAGAGATTCAGCCATTGCACACTGAACTCGCTTTGCAAACTCCTGTGGAGTCTCATCATCCGTCTGAGACATTTCTGGCAGGTACCTAATAACAAGTATTACTTTATTATTATTATAGTTGTTGTTGTTGTCTGTACTTATATAGCTCCACTATCTAATGATAAGAGATGATGCTAAATAAATGTCAGTGAAGGACTTTTCCAAGGTATGAACACAGCTACTGTCTTTACAGAGGTGAAAACCTGTAAAATTTTACATTACATAGTGAATAAAAACCTAATTGTTTAACATATCACATCAGATGCATAAAAACTTTCACAAGAAAACAGAACAGCTGGTTACTGTAGCATCACAGACCAGCATTAAATGAAAACAACAGTTGTTGAGCTAGTCACAAAATCCAAGAAACTGCCTCCATCATCTGGAGTTAATTCTTTCCCAAGCTGCATAAATAGTCAACCAAAGTGAAGTCTCTCATGTTCATAGACGCAGGTAATTCCTTGACTTATGCCAATAATACAGGACAAATCCGCAATTAATGACCAAGAAACTATTGCATCAGTCAAAACTGATTCTGTCTCTTGCCAAGCTTACGCCGTTACCATATAATAGTGCCTGTTGATGAAGGCAAGCATGTGCAGACAACTTGCCCAAGATTTTTACACGGTATCTGTACAGTAGGCTTGAACCCGAGACCTTAGACAACAGGTCAAGTGAGCTATTGATAAGATCACCACGTCACAAGTTGTATGTAAATCCGCTACAGTAAACTAGATCAGTTCACAGCTCAACAATATCAAATACTGTCTCACCTAAGATGAAAAACAGAAAACGGCACAAAAAGGAACCATAAAAGGTCGGCCCACCATTTGCTATTCAGCACAGACTGCAAAAAGACACAAGTTATTAGCACAGAATGTTTTAAGAAATCACAGGAAATCAAGCTACACAATAAACCCTTTTTATCTGACAAACACAAAACGAAATAAAGCTGTTAAACATTTACTGCTTTTATAAAAATTTCAGAGTAAATGAGTACTTTCACATCAACATGTTCAACATCATCATAATCATTACTGTTATTGTGGCAAAGAGACCTCTTAATTACTGGTTTTATCACAGACTGATCTGAAATAACTTTTATATTTCAGTAATGTGACGAAAATATTTCTTTTCTGAAAATCGACACAATGTTTAAGTACTTATATCTTCAAATGACAATAATTTTCACAAACTGGTTTTATCACAGACTCATCTGAAATAATTTTTATATGTTCAGTCATGCTGCGAAATTATTTTCTTTCCTGAAAATCGACACAATGTTTAAGTACTTATATCTTCAAACGACAATAATTTTCACAAACTAAACAATTCTGTAGACTTACAGGTGCCACATAGATCAGAGGACGTTTCAGCTGAACAGTGACCTTCAGATTAAAAACAAACACTCAAAATGTAACATACAGTCTATCAACACTCGTAGTTAAACCATAAACAGACTGTTGCCAGATGCATAATCAAAATTAACATAGTATCGAATCAATTCAACATACAAACAACATGTAACGTACATGTATTAAAGTTCAAAGCGTTATGCCAATATCTTGTAACTGTATAAATGGTGTAATGCAAATCCTTTAAGATTAGAATAGCCAGTGCTATTCACATGTCAAGGTTAATAATTAACTTTTACTGACATGTCAGGCTAACTACAGTAAATCTTTTCTCAGTATGCAGAACTTTTAAATAGTTTCATAAGATAAACTTACCGGCTGGACATTCTGCTCAAGTGAGAACGGCCAAACACTGCAAAAAGCAAGCAGAAACAAATTTTAATAGCATCATTAGAATTTCTCTAAGTTAAAAATTATTCAGATCATGGGAACCAATAACTTTTCGGGGTAGAAATCATTTGATTGCATCTAAAACAAGCAGCTGTCTGTTTCTCTGTGATCAATTATTCACCTGGAATGCTCTCTACTTCACGCTAATTTAGCGTTCTGCTAACAGTTTCTTTCAAATGAATAGCATAACCTGAAGCTCCTCCTTCTACCATTTCAACCACCAGTTGTGAAGGTGTCAAACATCATAAACACAGGCATTAATAGAGCAGAAAAATTAATGTTACAATAAAATGTAAATGCAAAGGTAACGCTAACACAGAAAAACACACACAGGTAATACCAAAGCAACTCAGCAGTTGAATGCGCTATGTTCGGAGTTCCCTAACACCAATATATTGGTACTGCTAGAATTTGTCGATGTTCAACTTCTCCCTTGTGAACAGTCATTACCACCCTGGCTCACTGCTGCATAACTGAATCTTGATGGCATTTAACCCTACACTTGATGTTGTCTTAACAGGTAAAGAAAAAAAATACATGCAACCACACCCATTCAAAACAGCATCTCGAATTATATAGAATATATATAGAATCCAAGACATCAGTCTCTGAACATACAAGAATTATTGTTTAAACTATGAACTTCTATGGCAAACATTGGCCCTTTAAAACATATTACAAAGGCGATAAAGCTACCAACATGCATGACATTAGCCAATTCAGGTATCAAAAATCAGAACAACTAAAACACTTATTTGTATAAACTAAAAACTATTCTGAAAAAAGTATACAGAAAAGCACTTGATAACAAAACATGTGAGTAAAGAAACTTTCTTCAGCTAAAAGAAGAAACACAAATGGTGCAGCACTGACCTAAACTTCAGTAAACCAGCTCTGCCATTAGTAGTCGCACCTTCAGGAAAGGCAAGCAACGGAATTGAAGAATCTGCAACAGAATATGTCTACACATTTTACATGCAATTACACGAACGAACATACTGAGAATATTCTAATGAAACAGCCACAGCAGTGAGAACAATCACAAGACTGCAGAGGAAAATTACCCACCCTGGCAATGACGAGATGCGTTCTGTATTAGAGTCTCACGACCGTGCTTGGCTCCCATGTCTTGATAGCCCAACAACCATACAAGGACGTTGGGGAGGTCCCAAATGCTTGGCTGAAAAAAAACAATATCCACCTACTGAGTATCACTATTCTCTCAATGTAAAACAATCAAGCAGCAAGCCTCAGAACAGAAATCATAGTACACCTGGTACTTCAAGGTTCTGGATAGAAATCAACTGAACAAGGGATGGAACAGAACTAGAAAAGAAAGATGTGTCTGAGTTAATAGCACTGTAGAAGACCAGTCATTTACACCATTTTCTGCTCATTCCACAGTTCATCCTCTGCTAATGGCATATATAGTAGCTTTGGTAACTTTGGTATTAGAATCACACCATCAAAAATATCACCTTGTCACCTTGTGCTGTCAGCTCTTTGAGCTCTAGCGACCGTCATGATCAATCTTCTCCATTTCTTTCTTTCCAATGTCGCGTCCCTTAGTTGTGCCAAGTTCATTCCAGTTGCTTCGTGTATCTTGTCCATCCATTTTTTCCTTGGTCTCCCTTGTTTTCTCTTTCCCTCTCCACAAGCCAGCATCATTTCTTTTTCCAATCCATCTGATCTCATAACATGTTCAAAGAATCTCAGCTTTGATTTTAGCACTGTTTGTTGTAACGTCTCATCTTGCTCAATTCCAATCGCCTTGCGTACCCATTCATTAGTCCTTTTCTCCGTCCATGATGTTCTCAGCATCTTCCTCCATATCCACATTTCACAAGCATTGATTTTTTTCTCTATTTTCTTGGTCATTGTCCACGTCTCACTGCCGTATGTTACTGTTGGTATAATCAAGGCCCTCACCAATCTTTTTTTCGTGTCTGTGCTCACATGTTTGTCTTTCCATATTTTTTCTAGTCCATTCATTGCGGCTTTTCCAATCGCCACCCTTCGGTTTATTTCCATATCGCACTTTCCTTCTCTTTCTACTACTGATCCCAAGAATGTAAAGCTTGTTACCGTCTCTAATTCCTCTCCATCCACCATAAAACTGCCCTCCTCAGCTGTTGTCATGATCTTCGTTTTCTTTATATTGAAGTATAGTCCTGCTTTCTCGCTCTCTCTCTTCAGCCTTCTTATCAGTTCTACCAGATCTGTTTTTTTACCTGCTAATAGTGTTGTGTCATCTGCGTATCTCAGATTATTCAGTGTTCTTCCCGCTATCTTTACTCCCTCTTTTGCTCCATCCATTTCCGCCATCCTCATTATCCTTTCTGCATATAGGTTAAATAGGAATGGGGACAGAATGCATCCCTGCCTCACTCCTTTCTTTATTTTGATTCTTTCAGTATCTCCAAATTCAGTTCTTATTACCGCAATCTGTTCTTCGTACAATCCCTTGAGAAGTTGTATCAAAAATATCACAAGACATTAAACAAGTGATGTGAATCTTTAGAAAGTGCAATGTTTTTATTTTTAACCAAATTTTATCACATATAAAAACACCTAAGAATTATTCAAGTGATTTGCCTTTGTTAAGAAATTTATAGATTAGATTTCACACCCAAAACACATAATGTCACAGCGCAACAGTATTTATCCATTGATGGAGTGAAAGGGTACCCACTCAAAATGGATGCAGGTACCCGGGCCACATTTTACCAAAATTTTTATACCTCTATTCATAACATTATCAGTAACTCACCATGACATTTGGTTTAACCAGTTCAATGGCAACATGATCAAACGGTGTCAAGTAATTGCTCACGATAATACGCGACCTTGTACTTCTATTCTCAAGGTCCTGTTGGATAACTATCAGGCCCAAAACTCCACACATGACTCGCAACACAAAACTGAAAATAAACATCAACAGCTGGCCAGAAAATCTACACAGAAATTTACACATAGTCAATAAATTGGCTCATGGCTATTTTGATGATGATGAAGAGTTCTCGGCCCAAAGGCAGGTTCATTGGCTTTATGCCACCCAGAAATGAGATGAGTGAGGTGGTGTTCCGTTGCCTTCCTCACAGACAATTGTGGGTGAGCAACTTGTCCAAGGTCGCTACACAGTGGTTTGAGGCAGAATCGAACCCACGACCCTCCGGTTACGAGGCAACGACCATACCATTACACCATCGTGTCCCACTATTAGCACTTGGTTATCTCATCTACTCATAATTCAACCAAGTTATAGAATAAGGTCAAGCAAGTCTTGATGAAACCCATGCAAAGCCTAGAAAACCAGAAAAGGAATCCAGCTAATAAGTTCTGAAAGAGAAAAACTTAAACTGATAATAATAACTAAGACCAAACAGTTAAAAACTGTCAGAAGACATTTAGAAAACTGTCCAGATGTTTATTTAATGCTTGTTTCAACTTACAAGAGCAGCATGACAAAGAAATAAGAAATTTTAGAGAACTACAATAAAATCATGTGAATACATAAGTTGGGAACAGGAATGAGCACCACATAAGTAATAATGTATGTGGCTGATCTCAAAACGACTAAACAGTTTTCAGTTTAGTTCCATATGTAAACTTCATACTTGATATAATGACATACACAAACATATAGTCAAGCCATGAATTTTATTCATGGCATGATTATCTATTTTGGTGAAAACTGCTCAGAGCTTGACTGTGTTTACAATTTTGAATAGTCTGAAGGCAGAAAACCTTTAACATAAAGGGACCATACCATCGAACAACAGAAGTCTTTGGCAGAATGCAAGCCACTATATAAACATGGAAGCCAACGAAGAATCGAAGAACAGTCAGTAGGAGGCCAATCGGAAAATACAGTATCACAAGAATCCAGTTTGACTCTGATGGACACCTACAATAAACCAAAGTTAACTGATCATAACCAGCGATCTAACTTGAACTTATGTAACAGTCTGTGCAGATTCCAAATTCTTGGATGCCACCGTGCGTAAGTCGGTAGGTTTACGTATGGCATGGGCTATGGATTTCGAATATATACACAGAGACACTCATGAGTCCTAATACCAAAACACCTTACCCATTAATTGCAGATATGTATAGGACCCAAGTCAATTCATAAGCATCCATGTCTAGAGATTACTTGCAGATTTTAAATGCCGCATAAAACGTACGGGCTGGATTTACAACTTGCCTCCTCGCGTCGAACAGATTGTCTATAGTCACTGACGATGGCGTCATCTTGTTGCTTTATGTAGACTGTAATCTTCAAACTTCTAGGCTCCTTGATTACGCGGAATTAACTGCTGTCAGTATGAAAATAATAATTCTCAAGCAACCGTCATGCTACAAAGTACAACAATTCCCCTCCCTCTCTACCACCATCTTTAGTTTCCTAACACGCAGGTCGCCACTTCCGGTTATATTGTGTTTATTATTTCTATGATAATAAATAGTAACTTCTATCGCGCTGGCTTTTAAAGCACAAATCAACAGATTGCGCTGACTTAGCAAACCTAGCATGAGCCGGCATCAATGTAATTGACACAAATAAGATGATTAACGTCTGCAATTTTTATTCGAGTGTAAGTTTTTTGTGTGTTTGTTTCCAGTGGGTCTATTTCACTAGCCATAAAAGGTTTTGTCGTTGTGGCAATCATTAGGGCAGAAAAGGATGTTGTTGACAATACAAGCAATTAACATGTCAAGGAAAAACTACATGGTGATACTGAAGTGTGCCCACAAAATCAACTCTGCTCCAATTACATCTTGCAGACTCATCAAGCAGCCAAGAAAGGAATAAGGAATTATCGCGGGATGTACAATTCACTTTTCCTCAATATTGACACAACCCAGATAAATCGCCTACAAGCTATCCAGAATGCTCTCGCACGTGCTGTCACCAAAACCCCCAAACACCATCACATCACCCCTGTTCTCAAATCACTGCACTGGCTTAAAATACCAGAACGAATAGAGTACAAAGTCTTATCCCTCACCTACAACACACTTCAAACCTCCCAACCCTCCTATCTTCGTCAATTATTTACTATCCAACCACTCCGTTCAACCCGCTCCTCATCTGTCCTAACACTTCTTCGCCCTCCCGTCACCTCATCCTTAAAATTTGGAAATCGCTCGATAGCCATAGCTGCCCCACCCCTTTGGAATAAACTCCCGCCAGAATTGCGACAGTTGTCTGGTCAATCATACGAACTCACCAACATTTTACCTTTTCAACCTACATCAGAGACCGAAATACTAAATCTGCTAAAATCTCTTCCAAACAAACAATGTGAACTTGACCCTATACCTACCTCCTTATTGAAAGACTGTGCATCTGTCCTTGTTCCAATTATTACCAAAATAGTTAACCTCTCCCTCTCTACTGGAAATTTTCCCCTTCTTTTTAAACACTCTCTTGTTACCCCTCTTCTCAAGAAATCATCTCTCGACAAGGAAATCCTTTCTAACTACCGGCCTGTTTCTAACCTGACTTTCATCTCCAAATTAACTGAACGGATTGTCCTCTCTCGAATCAATGACTATTTAGCTTCTAACTCACTCGTTAACCCACACCAGTCTGGTTTTACTAAACGCCACTCAACCGAAACTCTGCTGACATCTCTCTACAACAAGCTTGTTTCTGCCATTTCTCATCAACAGGTTTCTTGCCTCTGTCTCCTCGATATCTCTGCAGCCTTCGACACCATAGATCACAATATCTTACTCCACCGACTTTCAACCTGGTTTGGTTTTGCTGACACTGCTCTCCTATGGATACAGTCTTATCTCTCCTCCCGCTCTTTCTCTGTTAAAACTTCGGAAGCCTCTTCTAAGTCATGCCCTCTCACTTGCGGAGTTCCACAAGGCTCCGTTCTTGGACCTCTTCTGTTTATCCTCTACACTACCCCACTCAGTTCACTCATTAAAGCATCCTCCGTTGACCATCACCTCTATGCTGATGACACCCAACTATTCATCTCTTTCTCTCCAAATTGTTTCAATGAATTTACAGATCATATTCTTTGTGTGGTTAAACAAATCTCCTCTTGGATGACATCTAATCTCTTATGCCTGAACCCATCTAAAACTGAATTCATACTTATCGGCCTACGTGACCAGCTCAAGAAAATTCCTGACCCCTCTATCTCCCTCAGCCTGGACTCTGCCTCCACCCACACCTTTAATACTAACTCTTCTGTCCGTAATTTAGGTGTTATTTTCGACCAGAACCTTACTTTTTCTGATCATATCACCCATCTTTCCCGCTCTTGCTTTATGCATATCCGCGACCTTCGCAGAATCCGTCCTATGCTTGACTTCAAAACCGCATCTATCATTGCCACATCCATAGTCCATGCAAAACTTGACTACTGCAATTCACTTTTCCTCAATATTGACACAACCCAGATAAATCGCCTACAAGCTATCCAGAATGCTCTCGCACGTGCTGTCACCAAAACCCCCAAACACCATCACATCACCCCTGTTCTCAAATCACTGCACTGGCTTAAAATACCAGAACGAATAGAGTACAAAGTCTTATCCCTCACCTACAACACACTTCAAACCTCCCAACCCTCCTATCTTCGTCAATTATTTACTATCCAACCACTCCGTTCAACCCGCTCCTCATCTGTCCTAACACTTCTTCGCCCTCCCGTCACCTCATCCTTAAAATTTGGAAATCGCTCGATAGCCATAGCTGCCCCACCCCTTTGGAATAAACTCCCGCCAGAATTGCGACAGTTGTCTGGTCAATCATACGAACTCACCAACATTTCACCTCTTTCAGTTTCTGCGCAGGTCTTTCACTCAAGACTGAAAACACTTCTTTTCCAGAAATCTTATCCTGATTCTTCCTCTTCCTCTTATCTCTCTTCTCGCTTCAATTTCAAACATCATCCACCGTAGCCGTCCGACTGTCTGAGTGCCTGACTCCTGGATCTTGACCCTTTTGCCTATCGATTTTGTTTTGACTGAGCGCCTGTGAATAAGCTGGTTCCCGCAACTTAGCTTTCGTTGAGCGCTGTAGAAATCTCGAGATTACGATTACGATTACGATTACAAAAGAGCCTACGACATTAGCTCATATGGGACGCTGTAAAGTGGAACTCTTTCTCTGTCATACTATGGCTGCCGATCGTATGGAAAATTGTTAACGAAAATGATAATTTCTTGGCTACTTGTCGCCTTGTAGGATTCTTCACGAGGATAGGCGACTCTATACCTAAGCATAGACGTTTACGGGGCTATGAGCAAAATAAGCAATGTATGAGTTTACCCAAGGAGTATATATAAAGGTCTGTTTTGGAATGCCTAAACGTGCCACGCGTCAATAGGCCTGAGCAGCCATATGCTGCCGATTGTTAGTCTTTATGACGAATATACTAAACGGATTACAACTAACATCTGTGCTGTAACTCACACCAGACTACACCGATTTTAATCGTATTAATTAATAAGGTAATTTGTGTTATATTTTATTCGTCATACTAAAGAAAAAGCAAGCAGGTCTGAAATCATGTATACATTAGGCTCTATATTTAGATCAGTTTGTCCATTATAACAGCCCATAATTGTCATTGTAAATTGTAACGAGAAATTTGTATAGCGCCACTCAAAAACTAATGAGACACTCTAGATTACTACTGTTTAATAGGTAGGCGGTTGAGAGGGATGGGGCATATTAATTAGTTGTATTATGTTGGGTAACTTTTAAGTGAATCGTTTAGGCCTACTACCTATAGCATCACGTATAGGGCTACTATATAGGCTAACCACCATATGCCTATAGCTTACGATCGATGTGTAGGTAATTATATATATATATATATATATATATATATATATATATATATATATATATATATATATATATATATATATATATATATATATATATTCCAATACAGACATCATGACTAATATTCGGCCTGTCGTTGTCTGTCGATTAAATACATAGGGCTATACATACAAAATAATCCTACGTACGCGTGACGTAATAAGCGAATTTCGTTGCCACAGAGACGTCATCCTAAGAATCCTCCTCCTACAATGGCGGAATTGGGGGAAGAGGACAAATATGAGGAGTACAACTACGACGCGGATAAGTACATGCCTGGGGGAGGCAGCGGGAAGGGCCGGTCGCGGAGGGAGGCGGAAGAGCACACGAATCGACCAGATCCTGGAGGACATACTCGCAAGACAGTGCAGAAGCTCATCAACAGCCACGAAAAGGAGAAGGAGCACCAGCTGAAGACATCAGCAGCCGCATCCAAACAGCAGCATCATCAGGACAATGCACCGGTGGCATCCAAAGCATCAGAGGGAGATGGAACCGAGAAAACTCCGGATGCACACGATTAAGGGATAGCATATGTATGTCCACCTGGACGCTCGTGTAGCATGATAAGGCCCAGTCAGTCAGTCAGTCAGTCAGTCAGTCAGTCAGTCAGTCAGTCAGTCAGTCAGATAGATTACTACTGTTTAATAGATAGACCTGTCTGTTAGTATCTTTCAGGCTTACGAGAAATGTAGGCGTTTGAGAGGCATGGGGCGTAATAATTAGTTATGTTATTTTGGGTACTTTTATACTTTTATGTGAATCTATAAATCAGTCAGTCAGTCAGTCAGTCAGTCAGTCAGTCAGTCAGTCAGTCAGTCAGTCAGTCAGTCAGTCAGTCAGTCAGCAGTTGATTGAGTTTTGGTAGCATTTCTAGCTTACTGCTTGGATTATAAAGATTATTTAATCGTATTTCAAAAGTCAGATTTGCTTCATTTCAAGTGTTTTCAATTTCAGATTGTGTAGAACCAGACACGATGCGAATGGGCCTACAACTTCAATCACATTTGCCTATATAACATGGCTGGCTGCTCAAGCACAGCCCCGCTACTCAGTGGTGCATATCCTATAGACCGAAAATTAGTAATAATTTAGTATTGATATGGTTTGCAAACGTATTACTCTATTTGGACGAGTTATAATATTAAACTCATTGTGATAAAATGGAAATTCAGCGAGGTTGGGTTACATCGTGGACTTCATATGATTTTTAAATACAGACCTACAAAATTAAAAATGAGAAACTTACACGCTAAACTTAAATGGCGTGTCATGCAGTCATGGAAATAAAAGAACATACGAGTGATTTTTAAGCTTCTTTTAACTATAGGCCTACTGAATCCGTTGGTTGGGCTGTAAGTGGGTGCGTGAGCCCGTGGCCGGTGACTCTTCTAGTTTCTGTGCAGTGTTTCTCCTAATGACATTTAACATTTAACCATATCCCACAAGTGAGACGTAGGAAGGCGCTCATTTCCTTTTCTAGGTCCTTAAGCCGACAATGGACGAGTCCCAATGTCCTGGACACGGGGCCAGTTATATCGCAGGACTTTTCGTTTACTTCCTAGCTTACCTGTACCTGTACCGAATTATATAGCTTGGTGACAGAGGCACGGTGTGCGCAAACATCTTCCCAGGGTCAGTACACGGAGTCGAACCCGCGACCGCATATAACTGACCAAACATGTTACCGATGGACCGCCACACTATGCTAGCATAGGTGGCGCTGTTGTGAGGTAGGCCTACTTAAGTGTCTAGATAAATAACTAACTGACAATAAATGCAAATGTAAATTGTTTTATATAGCGACCATGTGGCCTCGACCGTGCTCATTTTGCAATAAATTGATCGGGTGAGATCCTTCAGTAGGCGTAGTAGCTTCCGGTGTGGTGTTGTTTTGAAGGATCTCGTCCGACTAATTCATTGAAAAATGAGCAGAGACGAGGCTATACGATCGCTACAGAAAAACGGGTACATTTGCATTCGTTGATAACACTATACATTGTCTAATTTAACACAAAAGGGAAGTTTATGCCTAGTTTCAAATTTGACTTGACAAGTTTCCCAGAAAAAAATTAGTAACTTTTGCCAGCACACATTCATGCAAGTCATTAGAAGTATAGGCCTAGACATCTTGTAAAGATTTCGTGTTTCTAGTGGCACGCTTATATTCAGCTTTTGTGCTCCTTTGGCATCATATAGGCCTAGGCCTATTGATCCCTGGCTGGACCGTCCACGTGCTACCCAAAGATCATAAATAACTATAGATTTGTTCTTCAAGGCAGTAAGGTCGTCATCTCAATAATGTTTATAGTGTGATGCAGTGCTTTTCAAACAGTGATCATCCGCAGCTTGACATTTAGCATAAGCAATCTAATTGTCATCTATGGCACTATCACGAGCACATGAACACCCAACTTCACCGTTTGTGAACATAGTTTAGGAATAAATATCGCTTAGAAACATGTTAGTAGCATAACAATAGAAAGCGAGATGTGCTTTATCCCACCTTAGACGAAGACGCTTTAAAAACAATAGACGGAGTTTTATCTAATCGTAATCGTAATCGTAATTCCGAGATTTCTACAGCGCCCAACGAAAGCCGCGCCGCGGGGACCAGCTTATCCACAGGCGCTCAGTCAAAACAAAATCGATAAGCAAAAGGGTCCGGTTCCAGGTCAAGATCCAAAAGTCAGATGGAGAGACAGCGTGGGCTTTTGTATCTTGACCTGGAACCTACTCGCACCACTCAGCAAAAGTCAGCATTGCTGCACGGCCTAAATTATGAGTATACTCCAAGCGCATTCCGTTACCTTCTGGAATGAGACCTTGGCCACTTCAGACTTTCGACTGAGCACAAAACTGGTTCAGAATAGCGCTGCAATACTCTGTTAACTTAATCTCGTGAGATTTTTGCGTAACAATGTTGCTGAGCAACCGTTATGTTTCAAGATGGCGATGATCCGCAGTTCTTAGTTGTTTTGAATTGGAGTGTAAATACATTTGTGCTTTAGAAAAATTGAATGAATTGATGGACGGAATAGGGTCTTTGCAGTTGGCGTAAGTTTGGCAAGTTTTGTTGGATCTTATGAATATTATTATATTCTGTAATTGCATCTGAACTTGTCATTTGTCGCTCATCTTTTATTGTCACGAAAATTCGGTCGTGGAGTTTTTAAAGATTAGTGTTATTTGCAAACATTTATGATACGATTTCTTGTTTGTGTATCCACGATTTTATAATAGAAGCCGTATCACCTTTTCAGTAAAATGTTTGCTTTTGACGCCTACTGACTTGTAATTGTGTAAGTGTTTTAAGGTTTCGTGGCAGTTTTCAAGAAATGGCTTTTTAAATAATTAAGTAATAATTAATTACACTCGTTTCTTTGAATAATGTTATGTTCTTAAACAATTTTAATGCAATATTCTTTACCTCTTTAATAAGTAATTGTTGCCATTATCTTTACTCAGAAACTGATATCAGGTGTGGGAGGAGTCAGTGCAGATCCTTAATTTCTGCTTATAATTTTTGATCAGTTTGAATTTTATTAGTATTGATTTTGAACTTATTGTTAGTCATTAGTTTTCATTTTTATGTATCTGTTTATTTTGTTATTATTAAAAAATTGCATGCTTTGATTGGTTATTTTCTAGGTGGACAAAAGGTTACAAGGGAAACCGTGCAGAATACATCAATCAGGATGTCATCTGCTTCAAATGTGGTGACATCATCAAATTCTATGGTGAGGATGGACACATTTCAGTCTATAGTGCACCACCCGGTGAGAGCATTGGTCCACTGGCTGTACATGGCATCAACAAACTGTTTGCATACTCAGAAAATGCAATTAAACCCAGGATATTTGTTCTGCAGTATCCGTCATTCCTCAGAGTGGCAACCCTACCAGGTATGTACCATTTTGACATTTTGACAACATTACCATTTATCTGACTGTTGTTTAAAAACTACTAAAGAAACATCCCATATATGTCTGTATTTCTGTTCATATGTTTGTTTCTTTGTATGTAAACTGGGTCATTGTTTATCTTCTGAGTGACTTGGCCATCATAAAAGGGAAGCTGGCAACGCAGGGTGTGCATTGCAGGAGGGTGATATGAGTGAGGTGATGGTGTAATGTAAGTTGCCTTGACTGTGCTATTGACAAGAGGGAAAGAGAGAGGGGTAGGAGGAAAAGAAGGGTTTGGGGTACAAGGAGAGGATGAAGTGATGTAAGGGCCTTGAATATTGGCAATGAGGGAAGGAATACATGCTGCTGATGCAAGAATGAGTTATTGTGAAATAGTCATAGTTTTGTTAATTTTTTGTAGATGGTGCTCAGTTGGAATTTCTTTCGCTGACATTTTCTGTCAGTGACTATCTTGCCACTGTATCTGGGGTCCCCGATTACCAGATGATAATATGGTCAGTCTATCCTCTTTCATTGTCTTAATTTAGTTTCTAGTTATCTGACTTGACTAATTATTTTTCAGATGTTTTATGGTTTTTTAGTACAGAAGCAAGTGATGAATCTCTAAATCAGTGATGCATGCAATTTTATGTTCCAATCCTGTCTTTGAGTAATGATTGCGTAGTGTGTGTAATTAGTGTCTAGGAATAAGGCTTCCAGAAGTTTTGGCATTGACCAAAGTAAATACTAGGGTGGCATACTCAGTAAAGTGCTTTGGGCCTGCTGAGTAACCGCTGTGCTAGCGTCGAACAGTTGTTACTTTTCCAGTCACTTGAGCTTTATTTGCTTATGGATGGACTTGTTCTTAAATATTGAACTCTGACATCATTTAGGTTAGCAAAGAGCCTCTATGAGAACTACTTAGTATGTGATATCAAAATGTTTGGTTAACTAACGAAATAAAACTAACTGTTGTAGTCTATATGCAAACCATGTATTTTGCCAAAATTTGATACCAATATATATGGTATGCCAGATTCATGAATACAATTTTAATATAATTTGGCTATTAAAAATAAGCAAATAAGGTAAGCTAGGAGCTGAACCTTACTGAGGTCAGTGCCCTTTTAATCCAGGGGTTCTTAAATTCCTAAAAGAGCTTTGGCTGTGGTCTAACGTAGGAGGTATACAGATCAGACGAAGCTGTTTGTTCAGTCCCTACCTCATGTCACACCCAACTGTGTCTGCTTCAACCCGGGCAATTGGAGGCAGCTGGCCATCTGCACAGCAAAGGAACTCACCGTCTGGAACGTGGAACAAAACAACACAACCTTTATTGTGAAGAAACAGTCAGTTTCAGCTAATTTTGCTTTTCTGCAGATTGTTCTTTTAACAGAAATGTTTCATACATACACATCGAACAAAATTTTAATGAACCGAAGATATTATTTTGTATCTTGCTTCATGTGTTTACATACTTTCTTGCACTTGGTATGCATACAGTATTTTGAAGCAGTTTCTGATGTTGGTATATCTTTTGACCAATGCTTAAAAGTTATGGGCCCTGGATTTATGCCATACTATGTTGTTGGGTTCTGCAAGTGTAGGTAATACATTAAAAGCGTGATGTTATGTTGATTTTGTACCTGTAGTGAATGTGATTCCCAAAGTATGTGTCTTTAGTGAAGTTTTTGGGTCTTCATTGTGATAAAGCAGCAAGACAAAGTAATCATCTTTGTCATCATCATCGTCATTGGCATCGGCAGCAGCAGCAGCAACAACAACAGCAACAACAACAATAACTTAGCGGCAGCATCAGAATCAGAGTTATTCAGACAATTTATATGGTGCCATAACAAAACATTTGAGACAAGGGTGCTTAATAAAGAATATCAAATTCAGAGTGAAATTAGAAGCAGTATCAGTTGTAATTATAGAATTGGTAATAGCTTTTTTATTCTTATGTATTATTTACCTTGTTCTCAGATGTTATGTCCACCGCTTACCTGAAAGGCATTTCCATGGGTAAATACCTAGCAGCTAACTGTCTAACCTGTTAATTGTTAATTGTTCTAGCATTGCGCTGCACAAGTTCAAGATCTTGAGTTCTGCAGGAATTTTATCATAATGCAGAAAGCATCAGTTTGGATGGCTACAGCTTAGGGTTAGATTAGAAGGCCTGTCAGAGGTTAGATTGAGGCCACCATTTCATCCATACCTCCTAAAAGCTGAATGAAGGAGTTTGATATTGGTTCTGATAAATTACCGTCTTGAAGACAGTTCTTTGGATACACTAAGTCTACACTGATGCATCTTTTCAAAGTGCTTGGAAGATTAGATTAACAACTAAGGGGTCGTTCATAAAGGATGCCCACAATATATAACCTACTTTGGACCCCTCCGTCCCCTTGTCCGCCTCTGTCTCCATTTGGGTGACCCATCCCTCCCCCTCTTTGTGGATGTCTACACTCCAGTGGAGTACTAAGGCATAGAATAGGCTATCCTGTTGATCTTGCTAGGTTAAAACTGTGCTATGGGGTAAGGTACTTTGATGCTGTCATATCCAGCAAAGGGACTCCAATTATATCCAATGCATTACAGACTTTTTGTCTGACTGAAATTGGAGTTTAAGGCACATGCTGCACAAAAATAACTGTTTTTTCTCCTTTGTAATCTCAAGATTTCTACATCGCCCAACAAAAGCTAAGTCATGGGAACCAGCTTAGTCACAGCTTTTTAATTTGTCCACGTTTGAGTGATATCTCCCTCCCTGTATTTGCTTACGTCCTACATATACGGATGACCCTAGGAACTATGACGAACTAAGCCTTTTTGTCATTCTTCAGAATGAAGATGTCCAAATAATGAAATGAATCATGTTGGGAATGGCTGATAGCATCATGCCAAATGGAAGACTATGACTTAAATGGATAGGTCGTGGAAGAATGCATAGTTGCAGATTCAATGTGAATGGCTCTGTCTGAAGTGAAATGGAGGAGAAAGACAGACATCTTTGTTGGACTCAAAACAGCTGTGGCAAATAGATGAATAGATATGAGAAAGAAAACACTCAAAGAACAAGAGCAGGAAGATGCCTTATAACTTCATCTGCTAGAATCTGATGCACTATAGATGTTTATTTGTTTATATTTTAATTTGTTAAGAATTTTGTTTTTCTAGAACCAAGATTTGTACATAGTGAGATAAGCTCTTTTTTTGATCTGCTGATAATTTAATTACTGTTTTATGTCGGTGTTAGAATTTAACCAAGATTTTAATAAGGTGTTGTTAGATAAGCTATATTTTGGTTGATATACTAATATATTTAATTCAATATGTCAAAGTGTTGGGTAACACCAGTGGGTCTATTTATTATCAATACAGGTATCTTGTGTGGTTTTGAGATTTTCTGGTGTTCATTAACAAAATTGATTTCACTTTGGTTGTTTTGTGAGACAAGTGCTCTGTATATATGAAAGTTAATATTTTCTTAAGGTTTTTACAAGTTAATTGTAAATTTTGGACCTAAATTGGTGTCAGGCATAGCATACACATGTGAGCGACAGAGCAGTTCAGAGACACTGATACTATGAGACTGTGATGATCAGGTGGTGAAATGTGCGATGAAAACTTTTGAGTTTTTACTGACAATCTGATGCTTGCACATGTCAAATTGAGTCGGCCCATGAGTGCAGTCACTGCACACTGGCAGTGCAATCCAACAAGCTGACTGTACCATGCAAAAAGCTGAACTGTGGGTTGGAATTTGGAATGTTCAGAACCTAGGCAGGAAACAATGTGTGATGGCTTATGCCATCACTAGCCATGATCTTCACATTTGATTAGGCTTGCTTTTACTTAAATATTACTGCCTGCTAATACGTTCTCTTTTCACAAAGCTAATTTACAAAGTGTTGATACAAGCAGCAGTTAAGTTTGCACAGAGCAGACATTTCCTGCACTTTAGGCATGTTCTGAAGTGACACTGTTTAAATTTAGTTGTTACATTAAATTAGAATAAATTGGTTACATGGCAATATAAAGCTGGTCAACAGCGTATCAGAACCATGACCAAAATAATTCAGTTGCTTTAAGCCTTTTTACCTTTGCTGCTGCAACAGAAAAGTGACGCTGCCCGCTGAAGGCAGCAAGGGTGGTCGTGATGAATTAGCATCCCGAGCTTCAAGTCGCAGGTCAAGGGTCAACATCCAGCTCCCACGATCTGCCATTGCTGGAGTTACAGGAGATGATGTGATCAAGTTTGAGGATTATCAGGATGAAAAAGAGCGTGTTGTTCCTGTGAACCTCTGCTGGACAGCCTCGGGAGACCTGATTGTTGGCTGTGCTGGTGGCCAGCTCCTTAAGGTAACTCATTCATAACACAGTATGTAATTGTTGTTAAACTTACTGAACTAGAAAGAAAATTTAGAGGATCATCTGGCTTAGGCGACGAGAAGCATATTTTGAGCTGCTAGCAAAATGGGCAGCTGAAGCTATGTTGCCATATGACACAAAAGTGCCCTTGTCTCTTTCTTAATGCCCTGTTATCTATTTTAAAGAGTAACCATACAAGTTTCATACTTGTGACAGACAGACAGACAGACAGAGATAGGCTGACAGACACACAGACAGACAGACAAAAACACGGACAGAAACACAGACAGACAGACAGGCAGGCAGGCTGACAGATGGACTGGACTGAAGAGACAATTGATAAAATTACAACACAGAAGAAGTGCTGCTTATATTTGCTTTCTCTTTTTTAGGTTGATGCTGAGAATTGCAGTCTTACAGTGCTATCGTTGGTTTCTGCAAAGCCAGAAAGCAGTATTCATGAGGACATCAAAGGGCAAACTGAGGATAGCTCAACCAATATTCAAGAGGGTAGAGACCGTCGTCGAGAAAGCAGACCCACTTTTGAGGTTAAGAAATCCCAAGATTATAGTCCAACTAAACAGGAAGATGACAAAGGCCAAACTGAGGACATTAAGGGTCAGGAAGATGTTAAAGGCGATCAGGAAGAAGAAAAAAGCCAAAACCAACCAGGTTCTTGCTTGTTGTTTAGTCAGTTCTGTGTAGATCTACACAAATGCAATGCAATCAACATGGCTCCATTCGTCTCTTTACTCATTATTTTGCCTCAATACCAAATCTCTGTAGACTCGGCTACCTTTGTGTTGACTGAAGGAGGTTTTAAGCAGAGGTTTAAGTGCTTGACAGAATATAATTACAAATATTTTAAACATTCAGTCAGTCAGTCAGTCAGTCCAACAGTCAGACAGACAGACAGATAGTACAGTAAGTCAGTCTGTTGGCACATTCCACAGGTATGACATTCCGAGTAACTGCATGATAAATCCAGTAATACATACCAACTTTGTTACTTTACTTTACTGTTAGTCCATGTGAATAATGATGTTGATGATGGTAGTAATGATTAGTTAGTATATTTATTGGTAATTTAGGCAAACAGGAGCCTTCAATCAAGGAAGAGGAGAAGAAGGCAGATGCTGCTGATGTCATCTTGCCTGGTTCGTTGAATTGCATTGCTTTGCATCGGAGAGGACTCTTTGTGGCTGGAAATGATGGAATCATCCGAGTCCTTCAGATATCTGCCGATCAATTCTCAGTAGCCGAGCACCAAGTGATTGGGGTTCCCATAACCTCAATGTCCTTTAATCCTTCCCACCATGCACTGGCTGTCGGAAGCACAAAGGTAGGTCGCATTTTTCATCCAACTGTTTCAGTGAGCCAGGCTAGGAAAAGGCCCTATATAAATTTCATTACAGTGCATTACAAGTGCTTAGTGGATCAGACTGAAATAATATTCACAAACCTTAAGCTGCCTCAACTCAGATGCATGCATTCACATGCATCAGACTTTGGCAATGCTATTTATGAAGGCCTAACTCTTTCTTGCATTAACCAGCTCCAATCTGTTTTAAATGCTGCTGCTTGACTGATCAGCAGCATGCCTAGGTTCGGGCGTATATCCATTTTCATGTGGAGGAACAGCACTAGTTACCTATGCAAAAATGTGTTCAGTTTAAGATCTCAATGCTTATGTATAATTGTCTTGCGGGCTGCTTCATTGTATCTTAAGACATGTCAAAGTGTTGACGTGAGCTTTGTGTCTCAGTCTTATCCATCCTTTGCTGCAGATTTATTTCCTCTGCTCGGCAAGGTGACCTGGTTGTACTACCGGCCTAAATGGTCCAGCATAGAAGTTTGGGTCTGGTTGGTCCATCTTTCTGGAATAGGTTGCCTAGCAACCTGCAGCATGAGCCTCTTGACGTTTCTCAGAAAGCCATTTTGTTTAATCGTGGTTTTATATCATCATGTCAGGATGCTTCTGATGAGTTTCTCTTGAAATGGCACTGTTTAATTTGTGTTTATAGTTACAGTTACAATTACAAAAACTATATATGTTCTTTTCTTGTGCTGTTCATTTCCACTTCCTTTTTTCTTGCCACTTGCTCACTGTTAATTAAATCAAAGTGGCAAGCAGATGAATGATTGCATGGCTTTGTGGAGGGATTTATGAATTAATGCATTAATAGATCAATGAATGGATGCTATGAATTCTGCAAGTGAAGCTAGTAATTAATAATTTTCCAGGGATCGATACACTTATGTAATCCAGATGCAATCAGCAACATTAGAGTACTCTTCAACGTACATTACGGGAATTTCCTGGCTGTTTGTGGATTGGCTGCTACCAGCAATTACTGTGTTGTAAGTACTGTGCCATACAAGTACTAGTGATGATGTTGAAGAACAGGAGGATTTGATGATAATGGTGTTATGGTGATAAATTGCTGTTGTTGAGTTTTATAAATGTAATTGCATTATTGGTGTTGATGACAGTCGAATATTTAGCAATCGCGAAGTATACCATGGCCAATCACCAGGTAATAATATTTTTCTTCCACAAAATTGCATTTCTGCAGTTTCTGTGCATATTTATGCAAAGCAATTCACTCTGAAGCTCCTTTGCCAATTACAAAATATGCATGTTTAAGTTTTCACTCCAGTGTGATCCTCTTCCACTATGCCCCCTCTCCATCGATGAACTAGCTCTGTCCTAGAATTTTAAATAAACCAGCTGTAGATGACAACAAAGAGGAAGAAGAAGTTGGAAAAGCAGGAGTGCAGAAGTGAAAGAGAAGAGAGAATAGTAGTAATCATCCTAAGTTACTGCTTTTTAAGGATGTTAACACATTTGTACTTAAGAAGATGTTGAAAAGGCAAGCTCAGCTGCTTTGCTTACTCTGTTAACAAATGCTCTACTTACTTATTTACTTGCATTCTTACTTACTTATTGTTAACTTTCTGGATTATCTGATAATTTACGTTTAGACTCTTCGTGAATCTGGTGAAGTTCAGGTATGGAAGTCGGAGGACGGGCAGTTGGTGGGCTCCGTGCCAATTGGGGTTAAGGTAATGTTTATCACCTCTGCATTACATTCAGAAGCCATGCTAGCCTATGTGAATCTGAAGACTTCTTGCATCTGCTCGAAACAGATTAGACTTATCTATACCTAGGCCTTAGTTTGTCAGATAATAGCAGTCATCAGTAATGTTTCTAATAGGTTTGCGCATTTTGCTTGGCACTAGCTCATTTATGCAATTATACAAAACTTGTCCCATCTACTTAATTTGTCTGATTTTTTATTTGTCAGCTGGGTCTGTGGATTTGACCTAGATTTCACTTGCACTTTTTGGACAATAACTTTACTATTTGCAACAGTAAACCTTATGGAAACTATTTTACTTATTACTTACCTACCTGCCTATTTGTCTACCTACCTGTCTTCCTACCTACCTTCCTGCCTGTTTGACTACCTACCTTCCTAACTACCTGTCTACCTACCTATCCTTATACTTACCTACCTACCTATCCACTTCATACCTATCTCAAAACTGCCCATAACATTTTTAAATTTTGGGCACAGACACATACTTTTTTGTTTAGAACTCCTCTTTGTTTTAACCCTTTTAAAACCAGGATCAAAATAATCTGTATTGATACAGATTGTACATTGCACCACTTTTTGAGCAAATATTTTGAAGCACATTTTAAGCACTACTGATAGCACTACTAGAATTTCTGACACGAGGCTTGGCATGTGTACAGGGTATATGGGTTGTGGAATACACATCAACATGTGGTATGAGTTTGCAACACGTTACTTCACACTTCTGGTATATCACATTATTACATTACATAGCATATACCTGGTTTGACTGTTATGGAAACTGTTAAAGCTTTTGGGGTAAATCTCTTGTTATTCTCCACTTGCTTACTTACTTTCCTTTGTTGTTAGGCTTGTTCCATGGCTACAAGCCCTTTGGCACACATTGCGGTTGTTGGATCGGAGACTGGATATGCCTACATCATTGATCTGAACAAGCTCGATCATCCTAGGATTGTACGCACGATCCACCTTCACCAGAATCCAATACGATGCATTACGTATGTAACTTCTTTATGTACTTGTCGTTATGAAATACATGTGATCGGGAAATGTGAGATTATTTTTTCATTATTTTTATTATATATTAAGCACCACCGTCTAATGATTAAGCATCACTTGATGGCACAGAGCAGTTGTGAGTGAAGGAATTGCTGAAGGTCCTGACACAGTAACTGTATCAGCCGAGTGTTCTGTCCGATTGGCTACCGTACCCCATAAATTATATGCATGTCATAGACTGTAAATAGCTGTGCTACTGGGCCGCTTAACCAGAAAGTGTATTGTTGTACACTGATTGATGCAGTATATCAACAGTTTGCAAACAACATCTTTGTTTTGATTTAAACCTTTTGTTCTGATTGCTTAGATGCTGTTTTTAAGCAGATTTACTTAGAGTCTGAGTTAGCTGTTGTGTGATGTTTTTAGCTTCAATGAAGTTGGTCAAATTTTTTTGACGGGTTCAACAGATGGCAATATATTCATTGTTGATGGAAGGCCTTCGAAGCAGTTTGAACCGATTGGATATGTCCGTAAGTATGCTGCAAAAACATTTACTTCATGTTTTTAAATAAAGGCATTTTTGTTGCGTTGAGTTCAATGTCAAGACTTTTGAATATCCTTGTGACAGGAGCTGGAAAAGAAAATATAAGGGAAAGTTGCCTTTGATTGGAGGAACTTTGTAGGAAAATGGGCTGTTAACATTGACCCTATTGTTCCTGGATGTGAACTCTGCCCACAGTGAGAACTTAACCCCTTTTCATGGGGTGAGGCTTGAGGGGATGCAGTGTCAAGGCTTTCTCATTTAGTTTGGCCATCTGTCTAATATCTTCTTCTTACAGATCTGTCTTTGCATAGACTTCTCATCATCTTCTGGATTTAGATGCTTTACACACTTTTTATCAATGTTTGATAGCCGTTCTCTTGCACAGAAGCTGAATGGTACATGTCTGAGTACATAGCCTGAAAGGGTTTTGAACAAATTTACTGAGTAAATGACTGAGCACTTTGATGGAATAGAGCATTTATACAGTGCCACTTTGAGAGATCTACTGGTGTTGTTAAGTTAAATTATAGGAAACAAGTATGCACTTCTTGTCAGTGCTTGAAACTGACTGCCTGCTGATTGTGTTACAAATTGTATCTGATGCTATCAGCATGTCCTGGTGACACCAAGGGCTTGGCAACTTACATGAAAGATGGAGAAACAAAAGTTGTAGTGACCAGTGATGTTTCCAACACACCGACTTCAAAGTCACCAGCAAACAAGCTCACTTCATTCGTCCTTCCTGCTGATCTTCTCCAAGGTAAAATTACTGCAACAGTGCTTGTTAGTTATCAGGCTGTGTACACTGGGTTTTCAGATTAAATATTTTCATACAAGTTGTTTGTATTTTTCACTGATTTTTATACACTTGACAATGATATTGTAGGATTAATATCTGTTTCCTTTTTTATTGAATAAACACAATCAGTTGATAATATGCCAGTTACATTATTGGTAATTAGGATATAAAATGACAGATATGTGTGCATAATCTCTGACCCAGAGAAATTTGACCAGACCTGTTCAGTGGATTTATATCCCTTTCAAGCAACTATCATTTGACACGTTATGTTATGAATACAGTGCTGGAGAAGCCTTAGGTCAAGATTTTCCTGTTTTTTCTGTGTATGGTGTTCTCAACTGTTTGAAATGGATAATTGCTGCTTGTTATTTAATACTTATTTTAATAGTTAAATTTGTTGTTAGTGTTACTCATGTTTTGTCTTTTAACCAATAACCAAATGTTAACATGACGTGCTTTTTATTTGACAATTTGTGTTTGTAAGACTGCGCTGTAGAAGCCTTAGACCTGATCAGATCAGTTCAGGTTGGACAGAAACGTATTAATCAAGAGACATTCACTGACTGATTACGGTGTTTCAGGTATAGAAAGCTCAAGTATAGAGTTAATTTCTTAATCAGTCACTCTGTTGTTCGGTTTCATGGCAGGTAACCTCTTTGCTGTTTTAACATCATTTTAGACCTGAAATCAAAGCATGCAAGTCTTAAGTGTGACTTTAAAGATGAAGCTATCAATCGCTTGTGCTATAACTTTTCCGAGCCGGTGTTTGGTGTGGTGTTGACGGATGACAATTACATCTACGTCTTAAGTCAAGTGACCAAGCAACTCCAGAAGATCCAAGTACTACAAGAGATACAGAAGAAGGTAAGTGGCTTCAGTGATTCATGTGTTAAGCCATTTGGCAAAATGCCAGCACATGAGTTAAGGACAATGGCTATAAAATAGTGTAGTCCAATTTGCATGGAGTTCTGTAACTTCAGTAACGTTTTCATCTTAATTTGCACCTCTTCAACCTTAAGCCATGCTTTAACTCCATTGAGAGGTTCCCCAAAGGTGCTATATAACATAGAAATATATAGAAATATATACATGCCTAATGTTGGTTTAGAGCAGCATTTTTAAAAGTTTTTTGGGAAGGTGCTGTATAGCTAGCTTGACATGTACAAACATACATGCTGGCGCTTGATTAGAGTCGAAATTAAATCCACACATTTGAGTACATATGCTCAAATGAAATCTAGAATGCATACTTACAGATAGATGGACGACAGGCGGACTGACCGACCGACTGAAAGTCCTGTAAAAAATTCATTACCAGTGATCTTGAAAGTGGAGAAAATCTAAAACATTTGGAGCAGCAATTGAGAATTGCCAGTTCATAACTTTAATTTACCATCTCAAAATGATTTTGCAAAAGAATTTATACAAACTGATTTGTCAACTGCTAAAATAAAGGAATGTAGGCCCTAGAATCAAAATTAGAGTTTGCTGTTGAAGACAATATGCAAATCAAGAGGTATGGTCAGGATTTAGTAGGATCATATGAATAATTTATCTGTTTCACCTCTGCTGACATCAAACCTGTTGAGCAAAACTCAATATTTTCAAACTATCTCTGTTTTCCAACTGTGCATAATTTATTTTCATTTTGAAGGCTTGCTGTTAAGATGCAAATAAATCCAGTAAAAATCTTTGAGTATAAATTTATAAATTATAAAGGGCTTGGCAGGGTGATTGCAATAATCTGTGATGGATTGGGATGCACATGATCCTTTCTGTGTTTTATTACTAGTCCTGAGCACAGGGCCAGTGAGGTTAAGTAGTCCAACCTTGCGGAAGTACAAACATTCTGTAATATGAGGTTAGGTCAGTTTCAAGCCTTGGTAGCCATAAGCTGTTGTTAAACAATGGATACTACATTATTGTCAGTTTGAATGGGGCAACCTGCTGATGAGTGTGATCCAGTAAAGTATTGCCTTGATCGCTGTAATTCTGCCTAAATGTAGATACGTCTGGAGGAAGAAGTTCCAGAGACTGTGGCAAAATCGGTAACATCGATTCACCACAGATTAGTTTAAGAGTTTTGAAGTTTTCTTTCTTCAGTCACAACTGGTTCCTTTGATTGTTTGTTGTGGATTCACATAAATAGATAATTTGTCCTAAATGTTTATTTAGTATTTCACTTTTGCATGTTAATAGATCAGCTGCTTAGCATAATATTTTGGTGTAAATGTTCTTCTTAAATATTATTTTTTTGTTGATTAAAATAAGCATTTTAATGTTATTTTGATGACATGCTGTTTGCCAGATGGGTTTGATGTCAAACATTGACATGAACAATTTACCTTCTGATTGTTTTTATTTTTTTTGACATTTGTTTAAATGTGATATTCTGGAAAATTGTTTGCAACCGTGCTTGCTTGCAGATTTTGTTAACAATGTTTCTTTAAAGCAAATGCCAGGACCATCTATGTGATAGTCCAGTCAAAAGTTGTTAAAAGATCACTGCTTTCTTTATTGGTTTGTGGATAGTTGATGATGCACCACCTGTTTGTTCCTTGTGCATTATTATATATTATATATTATATTATGCTACTCTAATGGATGTTATAAGATTTTCCTGATTTTCTGTGTATGTTGTTCTCAGTTGCTTGAAGTGGATAATGGCAGCTAACTGTTTAACACTTATTTTAATAGTTAAATTTGTTGATAATGTTACTCATGTTTTGTCTTCTAACCAATAACCAAAGACTAACATCGTGTGCTGATTATTGGATAACATTTGTTTGTAAGACTGCCGTGTGCTACCCAGTATATGCAAAGACAAGCCTGGTAAAAACTGTGGAAGGTTTAAAGTTTGTTATGTCTATTCATATTAGATATACCTGTTTAATATAAAATATATATGCCTATATTATGTATTTATTTGTATACATATATTTTAATAAAAATTTAACTGAACCTGAAACTTGGGCATTGACATGGGGGCAGAAGTTATTTCCCTCCAACTCAAAAATTTGGATGCCGAAGATGCTTTTTGGCCCCACTTTAGACCAAGAGGATTCAAATTTTTGGTGTGACTAAGTTTGTGATTTGGCTAAAATGTTAGAGGCCTGGTGGGGAGAGGCAGTCAGTAAACAGATGGAAGTCTGGAAAGTAATCCATTACAGTGTAATAAAAAAGTTCATTAAAAACTGGGTGACAGCAAAAGGTAATCAGCTAACCAGTTCCTGAATTCCTTAAGTACAGTATTATGCTGCGTTTCTGTGTTATTTGGCATGACACTGTTTGTCTGGGGTCACTCATGCATGACAGGTCATTGCGTCACGCCTCGAGTACCGTCGTCGGCGTCAGCAGGTCGTCAGTCCAGCCATCAACATTGACCGACGGCGGCGAATGAGCGTCATTGGAGCAGGGATGGCAGACCAGTTTGGACCAGGACCAATGGGAGGAGGACCAGCTGGAGGATTAGGAACACCAGAAGGAGGAATGAGGATGAGCATGTCTATGTTTGGTCCATCCAGTCAGCCTGGTGCACCGTCGGGAGGATTTTCAGCACCAGAGGGCGCCGGTCGACGCCTCAGCATATTTGGAAGCATGGCTGACCAAGGCCCACCACCAGAACCCCTATTTATCTCCCCAGAACACAAGGAGGTAAACAGACTGTGATATTCCTACCTGTATGGGTGACACTTTAGCAATGTAAAATCTCTTCTGGTGACAGAGAACTGGATTAGTAACAGTTTTGCTGGTACTTGGTAGTCAGTTTCACTTTTACTGCTGTGTCTGGTGTTTTAATACTGGTGTCATGTGGAGTGGTAGTTTAGTGGGAAGCCATGCAACTTTAAGTGAAAAGCTGTTTTTTCATTTGATTGATGTTGATTGGTGTTTTTTTGCTTGTAATAGGAGTTAAGTTAATTGCTTATTTATTACACTTGTCAATCAACAATAGCTCTCAGAGGCCTCAGCAATAAACTACTGCAGTCACGAACCATACTTGTATCCAGTATTGCTTGTGCAAAGTCTGTGAGTTTGCCTTACAATTTTCAGCACTTTCTGGGGATTTTACGAGACCTTTGACCAAAATGATTGGCTGTGAAAGAATGAACAGTGTGTTTTACTGATTGTTAGGTTTGATGCGTCCAAAGCGTTTCAAGCGTCAGGTGTATTAAGTACAGTAACTTTAATGTCACAAGAAACTTGTTTTTGTTTTGAGCTGCAGTGGAAATCCAAATGTTATGTATGCATGATTAGCTTTGAAAGACTTTTTCTGCTTCACTTGGCCAGCTTAAATACTGTAGTTCACTTCTCATTCATATCACTGTGTTACGTTTGTAGAAAAGATGAATGGCTCAACTCTCCCTGACCCAAACCATACTCTGATTTCATTTTGCAAACAATTGAAGATGTGTCTTTTTCCAGCTACCTGTGCTTTTGAAGTGAATTCATAAATTAGTACAATATGATTAATAATAATAATGATAATAACAATGACTCCTAAATATCAACATTTCACACCTGGTTGCCCATCAAACAAAGACTCCAGTTTAAAGTCTTTCTTACGGTTCATGAAGTATTGCATTCAATTCAGCCAACCTATCTCTGCTTCTTACACACGCCTCATCACTCACATGACCTTCACTCACATGACCTTCACTCACATGACCTTCACTCACATGACCTTCACTCACATGACCTTCACTCACATGACCTTACTTTCCCAACGATAATGTCATGGTACAGTGCTTGTCTCTTCTGATGTAAAAGGTCAGCTCATTGGATCTCTTAAAAATCAGACGAGCTTCAATGGTTGAGGGCCAGATGTCGGTGAGCACATTGTCTCGACTGTTTTTGTTACACTAACATACTTCACACTGATGTTGTTTTCTTTGTTTAAGATTAAAATTTTAAATTAATACGAGTCTGAATCTGTTTGTGACAAGCATGATTTTGAAACTGAATGTCTTGTTGACACCATCATGGGTTCTTCATGGTTTCTGCTATGAACAGTTAGTGTTGAGTAAACTTGCTTCAGTTCTGTTCGTTAGTGTTGAGTAAACTTGCTTCAGTTCTGTTCGTTAAATTGTTAGCAGTTTTGTCTTACTAACCATTTATTGCATTTGGATTAGATGATATTTCTGTAATGAGTATTTTGGAAAGGGTTCTATGTTCATGTATTTCTAATAGTATTACCTTTTACAGTGAGTTAAAGCTTATGAGAGGATTTGGATTTGGAATGTCAGAAATCATGTATCATTAGTCTTCAGGTATAGCAGTTATGCATTACATGTTAATCTTGAAACAAAAAATTCTTGTAAAATAGTGTGTATTATAGTTGAGGAGGAGTCTTGTGATTTGACTATCTGAGTGTTATTTACTAGGGCTGATTGGTTCCATCTTACGATGGAAGCTATGCTTGTAAACTGTTTTGCTTGAACGATCGATACTGCGTTTAATTTGTAGTTTGAAGTAGTAGGGAGAAAAGACAAATGAGGATGGTCTGAGGAAGTATGGGGCAGGTTCCGCATTCCCCTACAGTTGCATCTTACGGTTACTGCACTGTGCAAAAACTGTCTTGGTGAATGTCACAAGTCCCCAAATGACCTGGAAAAACAAGCTGGGTCATCTTTTGCCTTATTTGGCAGACAGAGCTAACAAATGAGTGAAGTTTATTTTTAATTAGTGGTACAGTTTTAAACTTTTCTGTTTTGCTCCCTGTCAATTTTAGTTTGAACTTATCACAGGTATGACTTATTAGTCTCTAATTTGTTTGGAATTTGTTTGGTTTGAATTTGTCAGAAGTATAACTTACTAGTTTCTGAAAGAACAGAAATTTCAAGTTTAAAATGGCTTGTGTGGTGTGGTTATCTGATTGGTAGAGTGCTTGTCTGATCATAATCGCAAGCTTGAGATTTCTACAGCACCCAATGAAAGCTAATTCATGGGAACCAGCTTATTCATAGGCGCTCAGTGAAAACAGAATCGATAGGCAGAAAAGGTTCGGTTTATTGTCTAGTGATCCAATGATCAAGGATTTGAACCTGCTGAGCAGGCAATGTTGTTCAAATCTCTTAATGCAAATGACTTGCTTCAGTTTCTGATGAAATTGCAATAGGGAATCATGAAACTGGTCACGATCATGAAAACATCTGAGTCCCTTATTGACAAAGATACGTCAGACATCCTAGCAGCTCAGGAGGCGGTGAGTTAAAACTTGCTCTGCTGAGAGCCTCCAGCTCCCTTTGTTCATTGTTTGAACTTATAGACAAGTGTTTTCGTTCTTTCAAGTGTTTCCTCATGAATTGTTAAGAAGTTAAAATTTTATGTTTCAGATGAAAGTTTATGTATTTGAAATGTGTGGAAATGTTTATTAAGAATATGAAAACACTGTTGAAGCATTCCCACTAATTTCATAGCCTTTTTTAGTGATATGAGAGTAATTGGTTATTAGCAAATATTATTGTGTTTTGAAGTTGGTGTTTGTTTTTGTTTAGCGCTTTTAAATGTGAATGTTTCATGTTCTACATGTACTTTTTCAACATTTTTCTGCAATTGTTTAAAACTTGTTTAAGTGAGTAGTTTATCTGTTGGTTGTTTGCGCTAAGACTCAGATTTTCTGGAGTTCATATTTATGATCTGCAAAAAAAAATTTAAAAACCAAATTCTGATATTTTTTATAAGACCTGCATGACTGGTTGTTAACAGTTTACAACTTCTCTATGACCTCCTTTTTACGATTTTCTATATGACCTGTACCTTGTGAAGTGTTGTTAGTTATGTTGAACATTTACCAGGTATTACCTGTACCTGGTAAAAGTTATCCTTGAGGGATATAACCAGTGTGTTGTGACTGCATATTGAATCATTATGACCCATATCTTTGAGAGGTTTGCTACGTAAGAGGCTAGTCTTATGGATCCAGATGCTTGCATGTGTACACCAACTGTTACGTGTTTCTGATCTCAGGAGAAGAACAAGGATCCCTATTTGGTCGCCAGTGCACAGGTGCCTGGACACCAGCTGCCTGGTGGTTGTCTGCTGATGTCGCTTCATCACAAGTGGTTGGCATCTGGTGGAGGGGATGGCCAGGTCGCCGTCAGGACCGTTGCAGCACTCGTACGTTTCTTTTTCTCTGCTCGTAGAAGTTACTGAGCTTAGAAAATGTAATTAACCAAAACTGCCTGCATAATGTGTGCAGTTATGTGTCATCATTAATGTTGCCTTTCTTTTAATGTGTGATAGGTCCTTTTTACAGCACCTTCTAGCTTTATGGTCGGTGGTGACCAATTAATACATTACAAAAGCTGTAATGACTCATGGTTTGTTAATAAACGCTTTTCATCTGGTTTGAACTAAACTTCAAATCTAGGACATAGAATTTGACACCAGTTCTTAATGAAAGAACAGTATTGCATGTTTTAGCGTGAGCGTTTCTATTACCAAGTGGTGCTTCGTGTTTGGGAAATTGACATGAAAACGTTTTTAGAATAAAGCTGATGTTCATTAAAATTGATTCATTTATGCAAATTCAGCATCGTCGTATATTATTTTTTAAAGGAGATAAAAAAGATGCAATGTAGGATGAACTAAAAATGTATGTCGAGCTGATTCAGGTGGAATATTGGTATTGAATTTAAGGAGGTGCTTGTAGTGAAGCAGTTGGCCTTGAAGATTACACACAGTTTGAGATTAAACACAGTTTGAGAATGCAATCTATGTCAATTCACACAATGAGACCGGGAATCAGACGAGGGCTGCAGAAGTGAAAAGCCAATATATTAATTGCTCAGCCACCATGACACCTAGGAGATATGCAGGTGGAGTGGGGTTCGGTCTGAGTGAAGAGTTTTATGTGCACAGGCCAATTGTTTTCTGTGTGTGTATAGGAGAAGTCTGTTGCTGTCACTGCGCACAACTTCTGGCGCGGTGGAATCCTCAGCTGTGGCTTCTCTCCGGATTCTCAGCTCCTCTTTACGACTGGATATGATGGAACTTTCTGCTGCTTCAAGTGGAAGTCAGTTGCTAAAATACTTGTCTTGTCTAAGGTGCTCACCTGGACTAACATCTCACCTGAAGTGACTGACCATCAGCCGATGCTTTGGGCATTATGATGATGGCGCTATAGAAGTCTTTAGATTAGATTAGATCATCTGTGGCCTGATCTGATCAGCATGTTTTTTTCTAATTGGCAAACTGCCAGGCAGAAATTCTTCAGTGCAAGAATATTTGTATAGTTAAGTTTGGGTGATAGTTCTGTCTCATCAGACACTAGTGTTCAAGGGGAAGTTATCAAGCATTGGTTATACATTATAAAAAGCAGTGTTTCTAACGCAAAGGCAAGTCATTTGAACTGCCTAAAATTCTTGACATTGTGGTTTGTTTTGTCATTTAGTGTACTGTCTAATCCAATCTAATCTTTACTGGCTGGCTTAAGCTGACATGATTCTATTTGAGCTAGTGTCATTCAGTTAATATAATCTAATTTTAATTTATTTTTAATTTTCTTAATTTATTAAAATTAATTAATTAATTATTAATTCATTTAATTAATATAAGAGATGGCCGGGAGACGGGATTTGTGGAGGGATGTCATAGAGAAATCAACGACTGGATCCAGTCCAGAGATGATTACATGACATGACATGAATATAATGTAATATTAATATATTGATAGTCATTTAACCTAGCTCTGCTGTCTGCAAGATTTTTGCACAGGGCACAGTAGCTGATTAGTCAGAGCGTTTAGCTTGCAACATGGAGATTATGGGTTCAAGCCTTCCCAAAGCAGTTTAGGGACCTTGAGCAAGTTCTTCATGCACAGTTGCTCAGCACCATCGATGCTCTGTTGTATGGTCATGTGTGCACTCCTGAACTTTGGAAGGAGGGCAATATCAAATACAGTCATGTATTTGTATTTGTATTTTGTGCCGCAAAACTGCATCATCTTTTACGACTTCTGCAACGGATTTTATAGGAGTGTGTTTTTCAGCTGTTAGCAATTTTGAGAGGTACTTAATAGGCACTCTGTAATTATGAATGTGAAATAATTGTCACATATTTTAAACACAGTGGTCGTTGACAGATACGAGGCAGAGTTTCTTCATGTTTGAGAATTCTTGACCTCTTTCAGTGTTTAGTTTCTGTTATTTTTCTTGTTTGTTTCTTGTCACTGTCCAGCTATACATTCAGCGGTCAGGCTAAGGCTCAGGAGGCAATTGATGAAGCTGCTTCTCTGATGGCCAGGCTCCATGACAGCCAGGTGGTTGAGGACCGTATCCTGGTGCAGATGGAAACTTGGGATCAGAAAGAACCTGTGTCAAAAACCGACAAAGGACAGGTATTACCAACAGTAGTTGCTATTGCTGATGATAATGAGAGGGATAGCGGGAGCAATAATTAATCACATTTTTGAAGTAATAAATGTATATTAAGTAGATTTGTTAAGTGACCAAGTAATATAATTTTAAAGTTTAAAGTAGCATGTTTTACTTTAAGCCTTAGAAAATCAACCTTTGATTACATTGCTAAACCTGTATAGGGCCATCTTTGACTGTTGTGTTTTTCTCTTACTGGCCAACTGTTGCTAGGGCTTAGGTTTGGGACAGCTGTGGGATTGTGCTCTTACAGTTGCTGTGCTCCTTGTAGTTGAAATCGTGTCCCATAAAACGTTTTATTTGACAGCTCACTATCATCATTTGAATCACTTTCACTCAGGCATAAATTTGCGTGACTCTACGCTCTCTGGACATCTTATTCAGATTTGCTGCATGTAATGCTTATGTAAAGATAAATAAATATGGATATTTTTATGTACATAGGTCTGCTGTTCTACATGTGTGTATTTAAGTATGCATGTTTGTACCTGTGCATGTATTAGACTGCTACTGGCATTTAATGCATTTTGGTAGGCTTTCAAAAATACTTATTTCCCTGCCATGTTACTGATAGTGATGTGGCCAGTATGACCTTTGAACTATGACAGTCATTTCATTTAGTTGTTGCATTAAAGATTTTGATGTAAATTACTGCTAGAAATTGGTTGACGAAGAAAAGGAGATTGAAAAGGCGATTGAAAATGATCTAATATACACTCCTGCTCCTCCAGTTCCTGCAGACGATGCCACTTGGCAGGAAATCAAAAGAATCGAGGTGCCATTTACGAAAAATTATTTCTACCGATTTTACTGATTTATCTGACTGATTTGACTAATCTGTGATTTACTTACTGAATTCATTTTATTTTATTTTTTTGTATTTATTGAGGGGTTGTCTGTTTGTCTGTCTGTCTGTCTGTCTGTCCCGACGGACGGGCGGGCTGGTGGGCGGGTGGCGGACAAAACATTTTTTTACAGATGATTTGATTGATTAAAAGATGATGGATCGATCAAAGTTATGAACTAATAATAGTTGAAACAGTCTGAGAAGAAATGCCTTAAGTAAAAGGTACCCTGTGCTAGGAATGGATGATGAGGATGATATTAATTGAATTAATTGATTGAAATTGTTGTCCTGTTGTTTGTGCTTCTCATACTCAGACCACAAATGGCTTTGATCTTTATGTCTCAGTTCCTGTTCATTCTTTTCTTTTAGGCACAAAAAGAAGAAGAGAAGAAGTTTGCTGAAGAGAAGATGAAACTGCGGATTGAGATTCGGGAAATGAGGCGCAAGGTTTGTCAAGTGCAATAATATCAGTTGACAGAATCATTACTTTGCCGGCAAAGTGGTATTGGTGGAATCCTGAATATGTGTATTAATAAATAAATAAATTAATTAATCTTGTACTTATATCATGCTGATTTAGTTCAGTAGCACTTTAGATAGCCTTGTTGCAACATCTTTGAGAGTTTTGTAAAGGCAGTGTATAAGTGTCCTGATTCACTTGGAGAGTGGTGTATGAAAGCTAGTCGTTTGTAAATGTAAATGTACACGCTTTTCTATAGCGACGGTATGGCCTCGACCCTGCTCATTTTTTAGTGCATTAATTGGATGAGATCCTTCACCACCACTGCCCGTTTGAATGGGCACCACACTGCTTAAGGTCCCATTGTACAGACTATGCTAGCCCTAGATTCAAATCTTTGAAATAGGCCACGAGCAGGACGCAAACCAGCATTCTTACATTCATTTGATTTGGTTAGCAGGAGAAGGATCTGAGCAGGTAAGATGCAAGGGCAAGTTTCAGGATGAATACTCCCATCATTTGCATATGTGTTTTTTTGTTTACAGCTGCAGCAGATGATGAGGGAGAATGAGGAAGTGCCGCAGATTGAGAAACTGCCACATCACGAGTTTGACCTGGATGTAGATGAACAGAAGAGGTTGCAGGAGCAGTGCGAGGTTGAAGTTCAAAAGGTCAGTATTGCGTAAAGTTACCATCTTTTGCAGCTTTTCTCCCAATAATTTCGCAGACAAACTGTCAGCACAGCTAAGCAGACAGATGTACTTTCCCAGATGAAGTTTCCAAGTTGTCTTTGCTTTTTAACAGATGCGCGAAGAGAAGGAATTTCAGAACATTGCTAAGATGTACCTGGCAGAGCTCATCCGCAAGGAATGTTGGGAAGAAATGTCAGTGAAAGGTCGAGGCATCGTTGTAAGTGTCTTTATCTGCCTTCACATGACATATGTTGTTGTCTTAACTCTTTGTCTGCCCTCACTTGACATATGTCATTGTCTTAGGTCCTTGTCCACATATATATCACAGTTTTTTTGGTAAAATTTCTTTTACTGTATATTTGTTTTTGTTGTTTCTGACTTGTGTATATTCAGTTCTGTGTGTGAGCCCACAAGTTATGACTTTCTAGTTATCTAAGCACTGTTTGCTTGCTAATGATAACTTTGTTCTAACTGACATAATACCAGTTGCACTACCATAGGTAGTGCACTTGTGAGATACTTAAAAGGCATTATATTAAGCGTCTAGATACATACACTTGGTGCTTTTACGTCATCATCATTTGAATCTTTAATCTTACCTTCATTCTTACAGTCATTCAACACAGGTCTTGAAGTCTACAATTATCCTATGAAGGAACGAACAAAGCTGGAACTTCGAGAACTTGAGATTGTTCAGGCTCAGAGGCGAGTGGAGATAGCAGAGCTAGAGGTAAGTTACGATGTGTCTGTGCAACTGATTTTCTGATTATATCACAACACTTGGCCTTTCTTGATAGCCGGCTCATGATGTTTATACAGAGAAGGTTGACATGTTGTATCTGTTTATCTAGTTGTCTAATGTACCACCTTTGAGCAGCTTTGCTGTGAAGTTCTGACAGTCAAACAGAATTAGAAGTGTTATTAAATGCCATTTGTGAATATTTCATTTTCTGTGAAAATCAAGACAGTTTGGTTTAAGACTCTCTTAGAATGATGTTAGTTGCCATTGCAATGAGACAGTCTGTGTTTCAGTGCAGGTGAACTGAATTTACAGTAACCCTTTAAACAAGAAGCACGAGCACTGGTCCAGGTTAACTGGACTCATTTTGAGCTTTTCTTTCAGTGTACTAGTTATTTGGTTCAGGTTAACTGGACTCATTTTGAGCTTTTCTTTCAGTGTACTAGTTATTTGGTTCAGGTTAACTGGACTCATTTTGAGCTTTTCTTTCAGTGTACTAGTTATTTGGTTCAGGTTAACTGGACTCATTTTGAGCTTTTCTTTCAGTGTACTAGTTATTTGGTCCAGGTTAACTGGACTCATTTTGAGCTTTTCTTTCAGTGTACTAGTTATTTGGTTCAGGTTAACTGGACTCATTTTGAGCTTTTCTTTCAGTGTACTAGTTATTTGGTTCAGGTTAACTGGACTCATTTTGAGCTTTTCTTTCAGTGTACTAGTTATTTGGTTCAGGTTAACTGGACTCATTTTGAGCTTTTCTTTCAGTGTACTAGTTATTTGGTTCAGGTTAACTGGACTCATTTTGAGCTTTTCTTTCAGTGTACTAGTTATTTGGTTCAGGTTAACTGGACTCATTTTGAGCTTTTCTTTCAGTGTACTAGTTATTTGGTTCAGGTTAACTGGACTCATTTTGAGCTTTTCTTTCAGTGTACTAGTTATTTGGTTCAGGTTAACTGGACTCATTTTGAGCTTTTCTTTCAGTGTACTAGTTATTTGGTTCAGGTTAACTGGACTCATTTTGAGCTTTTCTTTCAGTGTACTAGTTATTTGGTTCAGGTTAACTGGACTCATTTTGAACTTTTCTTTCAGTGTAATAGTTATTTGGTTCAGGTTAACTGGACTCATTTTGAGCTTTTCTTTCAGTGTACTAGTTATTTGGTTCAGGTTAACTGGACTCATTTTGAGCTTTTCTTTCAGTGTACTAGTTATTTGGTTCAGGTTAACTGGACTCATTTTGAGCTTTTCTTTCAGTGTACTAGTTATTTGGTTCAGGTTAACTGGACTCATTTTGAGCTTTTCTTTCAGTGTACTAGTTATTTGGTTCAGGTTAACTGGACTCATTTTGAGCTTTTCTTTCAGTGTACTAGTTATTTGGTTCAGGTTAACTGGACTCATTTTGAGCTTTTCTTTCAGTGTACTAGTTATTTGGTTCAGGTTAACTGGACTCATTTTGAGCTTTTCTTTCAGTGTACTAGTTATTTGGTTCAGGTTAACTGGACTCATTTTGAGCTTTTCTTTCAGTGTACTAGTTATTTGGTTCAGGTTAACTGGACTCATTTTGAGCTTTTCTTTCAGTGTACTAGTTATTTGGTTCAGGTTAACTGGACTCCTTTTGACCTTTTTTACAGTTGACTGTAAGTTGCTAATTGAATTCTTTAGGCCAGAAAAGATGTTGCAGATGCCGTGACCAAAGCTGCAAAAGATCCTGCAAGTGTAAGTTATGCTGTTCTAAAACACTAATTGTTGTTTAAGAGCTTGTTAAATTGTCAAAAGTCAGGAATGTCTTTAAAAGTTTTTTAAACCTGTTTTCAGTTCTCAACTAAATCATCTCTGGATATGTTCTCAATTAAAACTTTCTGCTCAGGTCTGGATTTTAAATTTACATCTACTGGATATTCTGATTGTAATTGTAATCAGAAATTTGTATAGCACTGCTTCAAGAGAAACTAATCAAATATCATTAATGACACAACATTCATCTGTTAGTAAACATTGCTCAGATAACTAGAATAGTTGCCAGTGGCAAGCTGGCGCACACACTCAGAGCCATACCAACAGATTCCCAACTGGAGGTTTTTATTTACCAGTATGCGGTCCAGCTGGAGTTGGGAATCTGTTGGTAGGGCTTACTCCAAAATTCTGGTTCTAGCTTGTTTTTAAATTCTGTCATAGACTATTATTCTAATCTGGCTCTTTTGTACAGATCCAGGTACTTTATTTCTATTTTAGCACTCTTTAACTAGTACTCGGTTGGGAGTGCGTATGAGTAAATTGCTATGTACCATAAATGGTAAAATAAATGATTAATGAAAACTGAACAAGCAAGTGATAGAATATTAGTATGAATGATCAAATGACTGATTAAATGAATGAATGCACAATTGAATGATTGCTTGAATTATTGAGTGAATGAAATCTTGCTTCAAAGGTCACTAAACTTTCTCTCCTGCACTTTTGGGACTTGAGGTGCCATTAAATAACAGCTGAATAACTGGAATTTTGCTGTTATGCAAAAAGTAAAGTATGATTTCATTACACTGAAACTATACTTCATTGTTTATTAAAGCACAAACATGGATATTACACTTTTGAGTAAGATTCTTTTTTCTGAAAATGGTTTAAAGTTGTTTCTGTTCAGTTAAACAAGTCAGGTTTTTTTGCAGTGCTACCTAATATTAAAAAAGACCAGAACAGCATCACTCTTGAAGAAGGTTTTTATTTTTGCAGTCCAACTGCAGTACTTCTCTGCATGCCTAACAGGTTGAAATTTCACTGGGAAATGAAAACAAGACACTTTGCATGTTACTAAGGTGCAGTTTGTGGTTTGAAGCTTTGGGTTTTGGGGCCAGGAAGGGCTACTGCATGTGTTAGAATTAGAAGTTTGGGGAAAAGACCTCCCTATGGAGGATGAGTGGGAGGTTCCTCACCGTCCTCCTACGAATTGCACTCTGCACTCTAGTAATAGGATTTACTTTGTAAACAGCATGTCTGTGCTCTGCTATGTTGCCATGGTTACTTATATAGCTATACTTCGCACTTAGCATTTACTCTTCAGCATATTTTAAATTTCACTTAGTGCATGTAATTTGCTGTTTGCATATTATTTACGATTATATGCACTTCATTTGCACTTCAGCTGTGGTCATTAGTGTTATGTCTTCTTCAAGTGTTATTAGTGACGACCAAAAGGGATGTTTTCAGTAAACTGGACAGCTTTGCTATACTTTGAATCTTTTCCAAAGATTTACTAATCTTTTAATGGTTTTATCTGTCAGAAGTTATACATTTCTTAATAATAAAAAATTGTATTGGTTTGGGTATACTCACTTTCAGACGCTTGTTACAGGCAAGTTTACCTTACTTTGTTAATGATAATAATTCATACCTATTCATTAGATAGTTTTAAAATTGTTTATTGCACACCAAATGTAATAAAGTGATCAAAATAGCAAACTGTTGAAGCTAAAAGCAGTTTGACCCACTCTGTACTTGTTAGTTTACTGTCATTTGCATAATAATATTCAGTTATGTTGATGTCTGATATATTCACATCTGGGTCATTTTTGGTGTACCGGTAAGTCAGAGATTTAACTTGATAAGTAACGTACAAACTTCTGGCCTACCCAGAATGCATTGTGCAGGTGACTTTGTGAACAATCACTGGTAACTACAGTTATCACTAGTGCGTAGTAGGTCCAATGTTTGACGACATCTTATGGCATCAAAGGCCGTTGACGTCGCCGTCTTTCTTAATCCAGGCTTGGGACTGGCACTACCCGACTAAAGACAGTGGCGGAGTTCAGTAGTGCATGGAATGGAATATTTCTAGTCATTTTGTGTTGCTGCCTGGTACATAGTCACCTTAGTAGGAAGTTCTTCGGGCTAGTTCAGTTACTGTGTGCAACCTATATGAATAGATAGTACTACTAGTATTGCTTCTTTTGATATGGGTGGCGTGATGGAAGATTGATAATGCTTTTGCCTTTTGCTGCTGGGTCCAAGGTTAGAGTCCTAGTGTATCACATGGAATTATTATCAGGTCTTCAAACAATGAAACTCGCAACAGAAGGTTGTCCAACTGCTAGAATTACTGTATCAGGTTTGCGCACTGGTTGAAATATCCGTCAGCCACATGACTGTGCTTCTGAGGCCTATATTTTGTTAGAGGCCTATAACAAATGGTTATCTTTATGACAACTTCTGAAACTACTGATAGACATGACAAATTGTTTTCAGATCTATGTGTTTCTGAATGTTTAGTAGATTTCCAGACATATGACAGAGGTGCATGCTGACTACCGTATAAGCCAGAGATCTTAAAAATAAGCCACTTTTAACAAGAGCTCCACTTGAACCATGTAGCTAACTCAGCAATAAAATGAGGAATTCGAGGTACGTGGTTTGTGGGAAGATCAGGCAGCAAGGGAGAGGACTGGCCTCTCCTTTCCACTGTCAAGGCTAACAAAGTGAAGCAGCACTAGCATCTCTTCTTTTTTGTAGACTGTCAGTCATTTTGTTTGTTTGTTGTGGTAGACTGAGGATGAGCCAGTGGAGACTGAGGAGGCAAGGCAGCAGCTGCTGAGGGAGAAGAGTGCCATCATGGGCAGCCTTGGTAACCAAAGATTTCACTTGCACTAGACGCAGACTCGGTTGCAGTCTTTTCAGATTTAAGCAGCATTGTTTACTATTTAATCATTTAATTAAATCTATTTAGGTTTGTGTAATGTAAGTTAACATTAAGTGCCTTTCAAGAGCTGCTAAAAGTGCCATATACATATTACTACAATAGAACTCCACATTCATGTATCTGCATGCACGTATGTATTTATGGGCCATGGATAGAGTGCTCGGCTTGTAATGCGGGGAGAGTACGGGTTTGTGCCTTCTCTTAGATGGTTACTATGCAGGGACCTTGGGCAAGTCCTTCATTCAGTACCATCATTGATGCTTAGTCAATAGATAGTGGCATTTAATAAATGCAGAAATAATAATGATAATGTGTGTGTGTGTGTGTGTGTCTGAATATTTGAACAGTGCTTTTCAAGAATCTCTCAGAAGTGCTGGAGCATGGTTATATAGTTATCTAACAGATGTGAATTAGCTGGAAATGTTGATTGTGAATCAGCCGGAACAGTTTGGCTGTATGTAATGCTCTGGTGATCAGTGCATGTGCCTCTGGCACCTACAGTGGTTTGAGCTAAGAGGAGATGCCACATGTGATTTGTTATATATCATTAATTGATGTATTTATGCTTCAACAACAGTGTGGTGTCTCTTGTGGACTGAAGTGTTGTTGCTATTGATGTTTTTGTGGTCTGTTTAGGGTTTGAGGTAGGAGGAGACAGCGATCTCCTTTACAGTCAGTTTGAATTGGTCACCAGGGAACAGAAGCAGAACCAGATTGTACTGCTTCAGGTTAGCTTCGCAGTATTCAGTTAATGATTGTCTCTTCAAGTTGATAACAGTCTCGAAATTGTGCTATCACATAATCTATGACCTGACCTACTATTTACCTCAACGTCTGTTGGTCTTCACTGTGCTACCATAACAATGTGGCATTTATATAATCATTGACCTGACATAGTATTTACCTCAACTGTTTTGTCTCCAGGGAGTGACTATGAATAAGCTCTTTCTTCATGATAGGCTTTTGGTGCCCACTTAAGAAATGTATAAATTGTAACATTATATCACATAACAACAGTCATTAGTCTATGATGTAATGCACTGGTATAGTAATACGACTAAGCTTTAAATAACACCATCTGATAACTGCCTAAAAGGACTGGATAAAATAGAGAAGCTTTATAGAGAATTTAAGTTCTTGGTGAAGAAGAGTTTTTTCTATGTTGTGATTACACAAGTTCATTTGTTGTGGTTTATTTTTGTCTTGAATAGGATGCCATCTATCGAATTCGGACAAAGTTCAATAAGGAATTTGATGAGGTTTTTCTCAGAAAAGAACAGGAAATCGTCAAGATCAAGGAAAAGAACAAGAGAATCAGAAAGATTCTTGAGGATCTAAATTATCCAGACGAAGTCTATGAACCAGAGATGGGGCCCATTGAGAAACCAGAAATGCTGCTCACAACAAATGATGACGAGGTCAGAGGTCACATGTACTTCTTAGTGATGGGTTGTGAACTTCCGCAAAGATCATATTTTGGGCAGTTCATACAATAGTTGGAATATATTTCTCTGCAGTCTCTGCTGCTGTTTGCATGTGATGTTTGTTCGTGATGTTGTGTCTCTGGTTTTTTAAAGTTAAACCTGTGTTTCTTGGCCTGAATAATTCATTCTGATTCTGCTGAGATTTAGTAATTTTGGAGTGAATGGTAAATATTTTATGGCTATGATGATGTTCGTCGCTATTACCATCATCATCTTCTGCATTGTGATTTTCATCAGCCTCATTGTCATTGGTGTCATCATCATATTCATCAGAAATACCCATATGGTTCTTATACACTTACATTTGATGAATTATCTCTCCATGATATTTTATGAATTGTTCATGCTGTCAGAAGCAACCAATATCTTCAAAAGCTTACTTTGGCAAAATTAAGTCTTACATTCGAGGCAAACCAGTAAGGTTTTTATTATGACACCATCACAGACAATATGATGTACAGGTTACTCATCACCTGCTTATTACGTATTTATGAATGGATTGTTGTAAGCAGAAACTCTTATGTGTAGTAGTGTAACTTCACATTTCAAGTTCCCTTGTATGCCAATGCTTGAGTTTCCAAAGAACCAACTTATTCACTGACTTACAGCCAAGGAAAATCCATAAAAGCAAAGACCGGATCAAGTTTGGTTCTGTATTCAGGTCTTTTGAGCCAGTTGAAGCTCTTACGGACAGTTATTGTGAATGTTCTTGGGAACTGATCATATAAACTATTAATGTCACAAAGTGATATCAAAACATGAAATTGGAATTGAATACTGCTCTGCATGTAATTTTTATGGCTTTTATACTGACAGAAGCTCACTTGTGGATTGTGTGATAACAGCTGATAGGTTGAGCATTTTGCTCTGAAATGCAAACTGTGCAAGTTCAAATGCCTTGGCTTGGCTACAATTTGTGAACCTCAGCCTGGCACCCGTTAACTGATGCCTTGTCGTTAGTTAGTGGTACCAGTGATGTATTGGTATACATGTACTTGTTTACATATTTAGGAAAATTAATGAAATCATTAAATTCACTTTAGTTCACTCAGTGACACCTGTTTCCAAAATCTGAGGAAGTTTTCACAGATCACAGAAGCATCACTTCCTATGGTCATGTTGCACAAGATTCAGTTGCTTTTTTGTCAGAAGTTGGTTTCGTGTGTTGATGTGGCATAATTCAAAGTGCATTCTTCACTGATTTCTGCTGAAAGTGCCTGTATAGGTGTATCTGTGTGTGTGTGTTTGTGTGTGTGTGGTGTGTGTATGTGTGTGAGTGAGTATATGTGTGTGTATTAAATTTGAGGTTTTCTAAAGTAACCATAACCAGTGACATGTTCATTTTTAAATGATTTTTAGTGAATTGTTGTTGAGATCCACTATGAATGCTTGTTTTTTAATGGATGCCATGCAGTTTTAGATCTCATGTCGAGTTTCTGCAAGCTGTTATTTTTGACTTGTATTTGATTTGCTCGACAAGTAGGCTCACAGCATTTTTAGAATTGTTGGAAAAATTTGATATGTTTGTACGCATGCATCTATGTACATGTATGTGTGTATCTATGAATTTACGTAGATACACTGTATCTACATTCTGCATACATGCATTCATACATGCATACTCAGTTGTGAGTCTCAATTAAATATATCAAGTAACGTCATCTGGCACAGATTCTGATGTTGTTTTGGCGGAATCCAGAATTAAAGATGAAGACAGTTGTCTGATGTTAAACATACAATTACTAGAGTCCAGGCTTAGTTGTTTTTATCTTTTGTGGCTGTTAGGTGAAGGTGGAGAAGTTTCTGACTCCAGAGCAATGGAAGAAGATGGAAGAGGACCGAAAGATAGAGGAGGAACGGAGACTGAAGGAGAGGGGAGACAACTGGAGAGAGCGTGGACTGGATCAGATGATGGGAGGAGTACTGGAGATTAAGAAAGAAGATGAACTTAAAAAGGTCAGATACTCAGTGAATGCTTACAGTAACTCAATGATTCACTTCATAAACGTTTGATGACCGATTTACTCACAGAGCTGGAAATGGATTTGTTAAACAAATGTCTTACTCACGCATTCACTCGCTCACTCACTCGCTTGTTCGCTCGCTCACTCACTCATGTATATATAGCTACCTACCTTACTTATTTGTTTGCTTACTTACATTTACATGCATGAAATTGCTGTTTGTTGTAGGTAATAACCATATAGCCCAAATATTTTACTAGGGCAAATGAATAAACACTATTGGGAACAGTTAACAAATGGATTAAAAATTAGCCCGATAAATGAACTGTGTGATATTTTCAGGACGTCCCAATTCCACTTTTCATGCAAGAGAAAAAAGAGGAGGAATGGACTGAAGATGAGAGGAGAGCTGTGGATGAATATAAACAAAAAGTCAAAGAACTTGAAGAGGAGCGAGACAAGTTTAGAAAAGTTAGTAACTTGAACATTTCTGTCAAATTCAGGTAAGTAATTTTCTCAGGGCATTACTACATGAATATAGTCATGTTCTCTATAATGCTGTATTAATATTTGTGTTGTTGATGTGTTAGTCATCTTGAACACAATTGTTGCTTATTCATAGTGTTTTTAGTTAAATTAAGTTCAGAAAAGCGACTGCGTTTTTAACTTTATTGTTATCATTATTGTTGAGAACGAGTTTAGTGGATTCCAATGGTCCCTAAGCACTAACTGACTTCATAAACTTTGTCAAATTGACAAATTACGACAGCTGCCATTTTATATTTTCACTATGCTAGGACTAGTCCACTTATGCCTGATGCGAGGTGGACTAACGTTAGTCTGGGCACTGCACATGAAGTCCTTGTCGTGCATACCGATTTTATTTGCTAGATGAATGTAAGCCAGGTGCAATCTGGAAGTAGCATTTACGTCATAATCGTCATGCCTTATTAAGGGCCCAGGTGTTTAATGACTGTGATCTAATCAGATTGAATCAGAGAACTTTTGTAACTATCTAGCAGAGTAAATCCTCACCAGTCATTTCTGTGTGTGATGTGTTTCCATAGCAACTCGAGTTGGAGCTGAAGAAACTGCAGGCAGTTGTGTTGGAAGGAACTCAATCGTTTGACGACATCTTGTATCAGTTATTCATGAAGAAAGTCAAAACCGAATCAGTCATATACCAGGCAGGACTTTTCTGTCTATTTGTTTGTCTTTGTATGTACGTTTGTGGCTGTCTCTGTACTGCTGTCTGTCTGTCTGTATACTGTCTGAAAGGTGCATTGTTGTTAAGCATAATGTGTAGGCCATGAAAATCGAACCTGAGAAACAGACAGTGTTCAGGTATCCTGTTCAGCTAAGTGGGAAAGGATAGTTCTGGCTTCTTAATGTCTTTGTACTCATAGTGTTAATATTTGACCTGCTGAGCAGTTTGTGCATCTCTTTCATATGATGAAGAGTGCTGTTTATATTCCCAATCATCAGTGAACCAAGGGGTAAACTTTTCAAGATTGTGACAGTTGCCAGCGTTAGAGAGAGAAGCTGAAGGATGTGAGGCTGACTTGTTATCTTGTTATCTTAGGAAGAACTGAAGATCCTAAGACTTCGTTATTCTCTGCTGACTGAAGAGGAATTTATGAATTATGAGAAAGAACTGCTCCAGCGCTTGGAGAAAGTAAAGCTTACAGCTGTAAGGCTCACTTACTGATACATTACTGTTTATGATAAGGGTTTGTTAGACATACTTATTTATTTTAATTTATGACATGTAGCATATTGGTAATTTTAATTTTACAGTGTTTCAGAGCTCAATTCCTGATTGCAGGCTTAGCATTTTTTAATTTGAACCAGTTCCTTTGGTTCTCATATCCAGATTTTAATTGTTTCTAAGATCAGGTTGCAAAGTTTAAGCAGTCAAGAAATTCTCATCCTACTTCCTTCATTCCGTGTATTTTTGAAGACAGTTTTTCTCGACTGCTTGTTTATACACTTTCATAGAACTTTGCAGAATTGTGGCACGGGTTGAAGGATTATTCGGCTGAGGTGGAGCCATGACTGCAGTGTTCCACTGAAGGACATCCTTTTAACCTCCTAACTTATTCTGGTACTCACCTACCAACCTCTAAATGATGGAGGGCTGAGTGAGTGCCAGGGACATGGTATTCTATGGACGGTCACCAATCCAAGTACTAGCTGGACTCAGTGGTGCTTACCGGTAACTTTGCTCTGCATGTCAGCATTGCTTCAACAGCACCAAGTGCCCACCCATCTTATTTATAAGTAAGTAAGCTAGCATGTAAGTAAGTACTTAGGTGTAGGTAAGCACGCAAGCAAGAAAATAAGTAAGCCACCATTCAATACTTGATAAATAAACATACACTCTAGTTATCAAACTTTCATCAAACTACTTGGTGTTCAATCAATGACACTGTTCACCTAGCCTTACCTATAACATTGTTTTACACTGTTTACAATCTGGTCAGATTGGGACCATTGCTGAGTGATTTTCTTGAAATGACTGTTAGAACTAGTTTGTCACAATGGGTCATTGTTGTAGCAACTGGCAACACAAACAGTGAATCAGTCCAGGAAGGAGCTGGAAGATTATCGTAATGAGTATGACATCCATGTGGCTGATGACAAAGTGCATGAGCGGATGTTCCGCCGTGAGTTCCAGAACCTTCCGGTTCAGCAAGTCGATCAGCTGTTCAAGCACTACAAGAAGCGACCAAGGCAAGCAAATGTTCTTTGTCTTATGGTATTCAAAGCGTCATGCACAGGAGTGGCCGTTTTCAGCTTTTGCATCTGCTCCTGCACAGTGTCATTCTGTCTCACTAGACTGATCTGCCTCATTTCAGCTGGTATGCTGTGGCTTTCAAACAACTGTTGATTTTTGTATCTGGTGTTCGTTTGACAGTTGTGTACTGTGATACCGGTACGATGGAAGTTGTTAGATGAGAGGGCTTTGCATTTTCCTTCAGATTTTTGTGTTAAAGCAATGAGGGTGATTGAAAACAATGAAAAGTTAAGGTTTATAACACAGATGTGGGTCGTAATTGATCCAAGGGGCTGATTAAGATTTGTGCGATCTCTTTCCCTGCAGAGGCCAGAAGGCCAAAATGTTTGACTCACAGGCCTATGACTTGGCTTCCTCCAATCCATTTTCTGATCGTCCGTCGACTGCAAAGCGCAACGAAGAGGCGCGCTTTGCACTCAACCAGGCAATGGCTGAGCTCAACCATGAAAAGAACATTCCAGATGGAGTGGACAATCAGACGTGGGAACATCTGTGTGCCTATCGAATGGAAAAAGTCGAGAAGGAACTACAGGTTAGCAATAGGAAAGCACAGGTATATATAATATAGAAATGGTTAAGCTTTGTATAAATGTGTAACAGGCAGAAATTATGAATTTATGGGATGAAGTGATAGTAGGGTATGTTTGTTATGACAAAAACAATTAGAAAAATGTCAGTCTGCCAAGTGTGTGGGGTTTTTACATCCGTTATGCCCCTCTGGATCTGCCACCGTCACGTAAATGTAATAGAGACAAGTTTTTCACCAGGAAAGTAAATGGAAGGGAAGGAATAGGGAGGAATGGTTGAAAAGACTGTTGCAGACAGTCAATTGCACTTTTATGAAAAATAATTAGAAGTTTAATAAATTAGATTAAAGAAACTTCTTAAGTGAGTTAGCTCAGACCAGTTTGAAAAGAATTTAGTTAGAGAGTAATTTTAATTAGACTAGCAACTGGTGATGGAGAAACAAGTCAATGTTCATGTATTGCAGATTAAGCAAGAGGCTTTGACGCTTGCTGAGATGCAGGCATTTGTCCAGAAGAGGCAGGAAGAGGAAGATAAACTAAAAATGGAAATTGAAGAAGTCATTGATGCCATTAACAAGTATGTTTACTTATTTTGCTTTAAAAATTGATTGACTGGCAGGCTGGCTGGTTGGCTGTTCTACTCAATAAGAAATCTACTTTCATAATCATTGACTTAAAACCAAGGTTTAGAATCAAATACATTTCCACCTTGACCAAGATTTGAATGCAGCTACAAATAATAGATAAAACAGGTCAGCTGACTAAACCATACAAAAAAGTAGTAAAAAGAGACTGTGGTCTCTGCTATCACTGCATAACACACATTCAGACTAAGTGTCGTGACAGATTAATAATAGTGGCCACAATACCAACAACTTGTTGACAATAACACAACAAAGCAGCAATAACAAAAAGAAAAAGTGATAACAATCAGACAGTATTGAGCTATGGCCAACTGAAGCCAAAGGAGAGGGAACACTACAGGAATCGAAAGTTACCAATAAAAAATGAAAGTTTGCATTTACATGCTGTTCTACATTCCAGCTGGGTACACGTACAGGAGAATCCGTTTGGTACACAGCACTATATTTCAGAGATTTAAATCTCGGGCTAGCATGGTCCATTCATGGGGCCCTTAAATGGCTTGGCACCCATTCAAATGGGCAGTGGTGGTGAAAGATTCTCACCCCATAAATTCGTTGCAAAATGAGCAGGGTTGAGGCCAGGTGGTCGCTATATGATACTGTGTATATTTACATTTACTGTGGTACTCCACTGCTATTAGCTAACCACCTAACCAGGAATTTCAACAAATAAACCATAAAGACTGCTGAAGATAACTGAGATGCATAAGTTAAACACTGTTTTGAAGGGTGCATGAATCTCGACAGATCTTCAATACAAATCTGGAGGTTCAGCTTCTTCTGAAGCAAGGTCAAGTTGAGGTCGACCCAGGGCCTTTCATTCCAAATTTCAAGACAACCTTGCTCATCCATCGTGAAGTTGTCGAAGAACTGAACAAGAAGATACGAGTAAAGTTTCTTTCTTGACTGCAGTTACCACCATGGTCATCTATCTTCAACTCACTTGCCTTGTCTTCCTCTCTCATCTCAGGCTCTTGCCTTCTCTCTTGCTGTCATCACTCTGATCCTTCTTGTCACTGTTATCCTCTAAATCTTTTTATAAATATAATTTTAAATACTGCTTAATCTGTATCATAGTCATCTTTTTTGTGCCATTTATTGTTGTCATCATCATCATCATCAGCAGCAGCAGCAGCAGCAGCACCTTTTCATCATTTCACTTAGGATACCTGTAGCAGATATGAAGGTTTCTGCTGTTCTGCTATAAACTTTTGACTCTGTTTGTAGCAACTTGGTGAGAGCAAGATAGCAAGTATGGTGGAAAGCAAGGATTTTCGTAAAGGAATTGTTGTCCTGGAATGGTGAGTGTATGAAATATTAATCACAATCCAACCCTTTGTATAGCGCCTCTGTAAGAAAACCTCTTACAAGGCACAAATATCGGATTGAATTTCAAAAGTAGTTCCCACATTTTCATCTCTCCACCTCTGCTACACAAATCATGTTTATGCAGCAGAGGTAAAAGCACCTTTGTGAGGTTCTTAAAGGTGCTACCTAAGTGTTTACAATGATGTCATACATGCATGCCTACATAAATATATACGTACATATGAATGCTAACAAGACATGGATTTGTTGAATAAATGAACTGGTGGAGGTATAAATAAGCAAATGGATGATTTTGAACGCATGAAAAATATGGACAGATGGACAGATGTACAGGCTGTTGAAGCATGCTTTTGCTGCTGTTACCCAGGGAACACAAGAAGATGAAAATGGAGATGGAAGATCTGAAGAATCGCATGCGAGACATCATCAACATGAAAGTCACTCGAGAAATCCAAGCAGTCAGCGAAACAATAATCAGAAAATTTGTTTATCAGTCAACTTAATAAATGACAGATTTTTCATTTGATGGATTGCTTGACTCCCCAAGAATCCTTATAGATTTGATCAGTCGTTTGAAGTTTTCTTGATATCTGTAATCATGTTTTTGTGCTAATTCATTCATTGATTTCCTAATTTATACACCAAATTGTGATCAAATGGTTATGTTTTCTCTCCAGTTCCTTGAGTCAGAGGACTATGACGCACTGAAAAACCAAGAAATAGCAACGCTGGAACAGACGATTGCAATGCAGAAGAAGGTATCATATGCTTCTGCTTCTCGGTCTCTGTCTTTTGCATTCTTTCCATATTTTCCCATTGTTCCTTTTTCTCTGTCTGCATTTTGCCTGTGGGTGTTCTTTGGTAAACGGGAGTGCATGATAGTATAGTGTTTAGCATGCTGGAATGTCAACCGAAATATCGGGTTCATATCCCCACCAGGGCAGAAAGTTGTTTCAAAATTTCTGCTGCACTTGCCCCCCATAGCAAACTCAGCTGTAAAATGAGTACACTGACTGTACACTGATGGGAAGATCAGGTAGCAAGGGAGAGGACTGAGCCAGATGTTGAAAATAAAACAACATTTTGTGTTGTCAAAGTTTTATAATGCAATTTCTGCCATGGGATTGACATATTTTTTCGTTAAGCAATATTGTTGTGTTATCAGGTTCATGATAAAGGAACTAATTTACAATACAAACCATTGATGCTGGAAAGGACTCAGCAAGTTTTCATGTTAATCAGTATTTTGTTAAACTGTGTAATGTTAAGTGTTTTCACTGACATGTATTACTGTACCATCAATGACACTTTCAGAGTTGCAAGTCTCTTGTAATGAAATTGAATGCTGTTTTCTGACGATAGCATCACGAGCGACGTGTAAAGGAAAAGAAGAAAGCACTGAAGAGTGTTAAGAAATCAATTCTGCAGATGTTGGAGAAAAACAGTGACCTTGAAGCTGAGCTGGAACGACTGAATGTAACAGTCAACGAACGAAGACACATACATGAAGTCAATCGTAAGAACTCCTCGCCTTTCTGTTAAATCGTCACTCTGCCGTTCATTCCTACCAATTTCATTTATCATTAATTTTCATTAGAACTTTATATTTATTATTGCAAAAAATTATTTTATTGATTAGCTGATTTAGTACTTGTCATAAGATTGTGGTGTTATTTATTTAAATAACTAGCATGTGTTGGCATGCATGAAATTTCTAGTTTTGACGTATTTTTCACTATTTCTTGGGCATATCTGCACCTCAGATTCAGATTTACAGACTTTGTGTGCACAATGTGTTTTAATAAAATAAATAGTAAATAAATGTCTTTTCTGTAGTCCCTTAATTGAGAAATGCCATCTGAATTGGTTTTGCAGCTGAGAAGCTGAACGACATGGACCGTGAGGATCGTTACAGGGACATTGTCCAGAGGCGTAAGCTGATTGACCTGGCAAAGGCCCAGGCACAGGAGATTGCCATGCTCCGCACTGAACTCGAAAGGCTTCGCATGCGTACCTTCCCAGCGCTTGTCCAACTTGACCGCTAGGCAGTCGTCTGTCTCTGCACTAAAGGAACATTTTGTGAACTTTGAGTTTACTGGCTGTGACTTGAGCGTTTTCCTTATTTAATGGTTTTGAAAGACTTCCAGAATTTGTCAGTGTATGCTATCAGTACCGATATATTAAAAAATTTATTGTTCTGAATTTATTTGTAGTTGTACTTCTAATTGTAATCTGACATTTACAAAGTGCCATTTCAAGAATAAACTTATCAGAGACACTCCCGACCTGTGCCTGTGAGACCATATGGGGGGTGTGGCTAGGGCAAAATATCCCATGGGTATGTATGGAGTTTACCAAAGAACAGGAAATGAGGGGAGGGTAGAGGAGAGGCCAATGCAGGGGTTTATTGTTCCTCTACCCAACGTTTGCCTTCATAATCACTGCAATAGGTGATGTGTTTGTAAGAAAATTAAACCACATCGTAGTTTTCTTGATAAAAATATATTACAAAGAAATAGCACCATAAGAAATCAGTTCTGACTACGAAAACTCTACCTACTCTGACGCTGGAATATGCTTCCTTAAAATTAGCTACGTACAGACACACTAGGTTTGCAGTGTTTCAGCATGCAGGACAATTCTCTACTAACATATTCAGATCAAATCTTGGTAAATGTATAAGAATCTGTGTTCTCAGCCCAAGATACCAATTGGCAAGGGTAAATTTTCACAGGTTCTTGCAATACAAAGCACACAAAAGCTTTTCTGCCTCAATATAAATGCAGAAGATTTCTAGAAATCAAAATATCACTTACTGAAACAATGATTAGGTCATTTAAATAGTTCTAATCTCTCTGACATGGACGGAATACTGAAGGGCAATTTAACTGTAGTCACTCTTTCCATTAATATATGGAGATTAATACACAGCGTCTTTTAAGAATCTGTTGAAACACAGTATACATGGACATCTAACATCTAAAAATAAACAACCTATGAGAGAATGTATCCAGAGCCTGGCTCAAGTGCAAGAGTTGTACAGTAGGAAATTGTTTCAGACAGATGGACTAACAAGAATAGTGTGCTTGAGCTGATGTGGATATTCCATTGTTCTGCTACAGCATTCTACCTCCTGCTATTTAGCATTTTCACTTGGCAGCTGCAGTTTTATAGGATTTGCTGTGCTGTTTGATTCATTTTTTAATATACAAAAGCGTGAATACACCAAATCTTACTTTCAAGTTGCTGCATATGGTACTTACATGGCAAATACAAAGTGCACTTTAAAGCAGCTGATGGATGGCAGTGTTTGCAATGTCTGTCTCTTGGTCTTTTTGTCTGTCTGAATGTCTGTCTGTCTTGTTTGTCTGTCTTTGTCTTTCAGTCAGTGTATTCTTTCACTTTACACTCATACACTCTATTTTCATGATACTGACTCACATAACTCCTGTAAGTCGTGACTATGTTTACAAATTCATAGAGAAATAAACATATGGCATAATAAACATCCACCATAAACAGTAACTACTGTAAATCCCACATTTATTATGATAATAATCTCATTAATATCTTTTCAGCTCCTGTTCCGAGCAGACGTTCATTCGTGTATGAGACGCTCTTGTCTTCAGTTACTAAAACTTTCGATCTTTGCCTAAAAGTCAAAAAGGTTCATGAACTTTTACAAAGCCAAGTCTTCTGTACAAACTTAAATTCAACACCAAAATGCAAATTTACACAAATTAAACTATGAAGCAGTTGGCAAAGGTGAGCAACATCTAAACCTGTCCTCTAATTCGATCATTTACCTTATGTAGGCTGATACACAACTCTTTTCTCGCTAAGTTTTAGTGTGGTTGGTATGCAGTGTGATTGAAATGTTTTGCGGTAAAGTAAGACAAGAACTCTTCTGTATTCAGTCAAAACTGAAACCATCTTGTTTGGTGGTAATTTGTAATTGTGATTGTAATTTTAGATGTATAAAGCACCTCTAAGAGGATAAACTCAACAGAGGTGCTGTAGATGTGGTGTAATATTGGAAGGGTTCAGTGGGTGTGCTGCTGAGAATTGGCACTGTAGAAATGTCCATTTACATTACATTACTAGTTTCCCCAGTGACTTTTCATTTTACAGACTTCTTGGATTTCCACAAATCCGAAAGACACCAAAAGTGGGAAAGTAAATCCTCAAACAACTCTCCCCTGCTGCCACATGTATATAAGTATGTATCTGGTTACCTACTTACCTCTTTGCATAGCACCTTTCATGAAACTCTCAAAAGTGAAAGGTAAAAAAGCTGAAACATGGCTATGCAACAGATCAAAAACTTTGGTAAGTCCGTGCATTTAATAAACCAGCAACACATAATATAGCTGAAGTCATACCTTGATCTGCAACAACGTTGATTCTTGCACTGGCCTGAGCAATGCCATGTTCATTTTGGGCAATGCACGTATAATCGCCCTCATGATGCTTCTTCAAGTTGATGATCTGGAGCCAACCAGTGATCTGCCACTTCTCAGGACCACCTCGCATGTTCACCGATATATCCAGGTCATCACCTGGAAGTAAATCAGTCATTTGCCTGGGGTTAAAACATCACTGCATTGCTCATTGTCAATTTAGGGCATTTGTTTTGCATCAGCAAAGATTACAAAGGCAGGACAGTGTGATAATCTTGGTAATTTTAAATGGCATACTCTGCCGAGCATGTACAGCCTAGTCCATGATGTGACAGGCTGCTTTCTCTTGGGCTATCCTCCAAACTATAGGGAACTTGAGATCCACTTGTGAAAGATTCTTCTCTGTGACCCAATTCCACATGGTTGTTGGTCAACTACAAGGTCTTCTTCATCTGCCTGGGGTCTTGTTCGTCATCACCCAACAGGCTATCCGATGATCCTCATCTTTGAAGTTGAGTCTGTGGAGGCTGAGACTGCTGTGGCTGTCATTCTGTTCCTAATCTATGTTAATAATTCAAACCTCATTTGTCTAATCACTTCTACAGCTCAGATGAATAAATTATTTGCCAGCACAACAGAAACAATACATAGGAGAAAAGAGTAACATTTCAAGCTGCAGGCAAACAGTGTCAGCCATGTAAAATGCCTTTAAATTTACCATAAACATACTTCAGTAATATGGAAAACAGCAACTCATGACTACATGAGTTCTACAGTTTGAGCACAATTACATGATTGTCTTAATATGCTTGTAACAATCTACAAGCTAGTGAAGTCTTTTATTTTCACTTCAAGAATTAGCAAGGTGGACATTACCTGTAATGACTGAAAACTGATAAACTAAGAATAACCACAGATCAACTCTCCATCTCCTGCCAAGAACTGGGATCCTACTATTCACAAGGAAAACGATTACAAAATTCAGCTGATAAGGACTCCAAGGCAAAGCAGAAGAAAGAGAAACAAGCAGAATCTAGGTTCGCAATGGCTTTACTTGCATCACATGACATGAATTATTTTACGTCTTCTGGCTGAAGAGAATACATCAATTTTCAGAACCACAAACAGTTATTTACACACGGTAAAGAGATTTACAGACATAATAATAATTTATGTAATATAAAGGAGATTACAAACATAAACAGTTAACTACACAGTATAAAGTAATTTACAGGCAGACATTTATGTTAACCATGCGAGTAGCAGATGATAAAGCAGTGTAAGTTAAATTACGTTTTGAAGATAAAATGTTTTTTGCAAGAGTAAACAGCGATTTTCTGAATGAAAATAGTGCTATACCAATTATACTTATTAATATTAGCACTTTTGGGAGGTGCTTGAAAGGTGCTTTATAAATGTATGTTACAATACATTGCATTACAATGTAAGATAAACGTCATTTTATAAGTCATGAGCATTGATTTACAGTGATTACATATTGTAAACGGTGATTTAGTTAACTGCTAGTCTTACTGGGCAGGTAGATGGTCTGTCCGTCAACACGGGTCCAGGTCCACTCAATGGTTGGAATTGGAAAACCCTTTGCCTCACAGAGGACTGCAATGTTTGATCCAGTTGTATTCTTCACGTGTTCTGGTGGACTCAGAATCACAGGAGCTGACAAGATAATGAAAACAAATTTCACTTGACTCAATAACCTATCATCCGTGAATTCATAGCTGGATTACGTAGCCAGTATTCAGACTACAAACTGCTTAATAAAACTTGACTTGTACCTGCAATCAGTAGAGTTATATTCATTTTATAGCTTATTTTCGGTAAAGAGGTGTCTTCTGGTGCAGTAGATGTTTCAATAAGATTCTTACATAGTCTAGGTTTTAGAATAACTCAGTTGTAGGTGAAAATGCTCAGAGGTAGATATTTCAAGGCCATTGACCAAGATTTGTATTAAATAGAAGAAGGACATATCGATACTCTCAACTCACACGATGACATCAGCCCTACTGAAGGTAATCCATGCAAAGCAACTGCGATAAAGTACCCAAACAGACTGGGAACCCAGTATGTTACTGAAATGGCACCAGTCTTTCTTCGTCGCTGGCCCTGATGCTGGAATTTGCCACCTGTTTCTGTCAGCTCTGCAAATTCTGTGATGTTGTTCACGGCTGCAGTCCCATCTTTTTGGATTCCTTATCCCCAGTGGCTTGTCTTCTAGTCTCAGAGGCCTTGAGCATCTAGCCTGGTTCTGTCCAATGGATTATGCTTTGGAATGTGGTTTTGCTGAGAAGTGACCATTGATTGATGCCTCACGCATTAATGATAGCAATGCTTCAGAAGTTTCCATATTAGAATAGATTAGATAAATCATTAATCATAATAATAATAATAATAATAATAATAATAAATAAAAAATGATAATAATTTAATAATAATAATAAAAAAATAATAATAATAAAACAATAATAATAATAATAATAATATCATCAGCAGCAGCAGCATAACGCCATCATCATCACTGTCACTACCAACTCCCGCCACCATGTATACCCGTATCATCGTCCTCTTCCTCCTCCTCCTCGTCGTCGTTGCCATTGCTGCCACCTGGACAGCGTGACTCACTGCTGGCTACCCCTGCTAGATGCTAACAATGCTCACCCTGTCTTCAACCCTTCCACCCATGTAACTTACCTGTGTCGCAGGGACCCTTGCGGACAATGTTGATCTTGGTCTCCTTCGCCAGAGCGGCTGCCCTCAGCTGGCACAGGTTGTTGTAGGTCGTGTTGTCTGACCCGCACAGGGCGTCCTCCATCCGGCAGTAGCAGATTGCTTCCGGTCCCTGGTCCGTTTCCAGATCCGTTCTCAGACGACACTCGAGGTTGTCTCCGCACTTGCCGTAGTACGGCCGAGACCTGGGCCGCGGAACATTCGGATGGTCGCACAGCTCGAACTCCACCTTTCCACAGACTTCACAGCAACCGCAGCCGTCCTTGACGATTCCGGCCATGCATCCGGTCGGGGTTTTGCACTCCTCCGGGTTACACGAACGGCACTCGTCTGGCAACTCTCGGCCAGACAGCGAGATTTCGCCGTCGTCATCGTAAGCCAGAACGACCGAAAACAACCCGATAAGAAACAACGAAACCAACTTCATTCTCATCTACTCTTCCTTGCGATCCGATGTGTATTTCTTCCACCCAACAAGCGACACTGCTTTTTCGCCTTTTGACACAAATCGGCCAATCTGACGAAGTTTTTCGGCACCAACACAGTTCGACGTCTAGGTCCTAAGGTCCAGCAGCCAACCTCACAGATTGCAGCAGACGAGTATAGCGCCGCCTAGTGGACTCAGCCTACGTGTTTGTACACTTAGTTGCCGCCGCCGTCTTTCTACAGATGCCAGCCCAACATAAAACGCCCAGCCCTCCATTTGGCCGGGAGTACAGAGAAGGCCCAGCCGCCCTCCCCACCCATGAAAGGTAGGCTGCCGCTGCTGCTGATTAGCTGCAGATGTAGATGAGCTTATCGCTGTGCTGGCGGCTGTTGTTGTTGCTGCTGCTGCTGCTGCTGCTGCTGCTGCTGCTGCTGCTGTTGTGGCTGGTGCTCTAGCAACAACGTCAACATCCCCGGAGCAGACAAACTCCACCCAAGTCTAAGACTAGGCCGATGCACTACGAAAGAAATTACTACGGAGCCCGCGGTGGAGGGGGGCTTCCGTGCATCTTTGCTCCCCTCCCGCACGTTAACAGCCGAGGTTAGAACCAGAACAAGAATTTCCTCTCTGTCTGTCTGCCCAGTGGCACCAATCGCGTTACCCTCGGCATTCCTCGGGCGAGTTTGAACGGCAAAGTGTAATACATAATGCGTCTAGCTGCATAAGAGGGTGTAAATAGGCTAATTAAGTAAGAAAGTAAGTAAACAAGGAAGTATGGACGTAAAGGAGGAAGGTAGTAAGGAAGAGAGGAAGGAAGGACGGACGGGTGGATGGTAATAACTAAAGTTTTACGGCGGAATCCATCTGCGATGGCCTGTGTCTGCTATTCTCGTTCGGCCGCTGAATGGTCCGCTGAGCCTCCTTCACTATCGATGTCCTTGGTTAGCTACAGTGGTTACATTACTTTTAATCTCCGAGGGTTCGGCTTCACTTACTTAGACTATGTGGATCGCTTTAAATAAACTAGGCCTATTACACCGTGAAAAGTTAAACGTATTCGGTCAGCCAAGAGCCTGCCAATAATTTCCTAACTTTCTTTGCGGATGAAATTTTCGGTAGGCCTATTAGGCAAAAGTTGGCTGCTTGTGATAAATTTCTCCATCCTAATTCTACACCTTCTGTCCTAAAGTGCTTTCAGCAAGCGACGATTGCTGAGTTTCGTACTCTCGTCTTCTCCTCTCCGAACAAAAGCTCTCTCCGATACCCTATTCCTACGTCTTTCAGAAAGAGCACTTTGGTGTCCCATGTCCAACCATCACGACTCCTATTAACGTCCAACTGGATAAAGGATCCTTTTTGCTCATACCATTGTTCATCCCCTTTTAAAGAAGCTTTTCTTGACCCTGGCGAATACAGGCCACATCATCTTTAAAGTTTTGCATCGAAAATTCTTGGACGGGTGGTTCTGAAGCGTATACACACTCATTTATTTTCAAACTCGCTAATTTCCCCTTTTCATTCAGCATATCGTAAGTTTCACTCGACGCAATCCGCACTTCTTGCTGTTCATGCTGACATCACGCCCTCTATGGGTGTGGACAGGCTGACAGCAATTTGTTCTTCCCATGTCCGCTGCTTTCGATTCTGTCGATCATTCACTTCTTTTGCATCACCTCCAACATTAGTTTGGGATCTCTGGTCCTGCACTGAATTAGTTTGCTACTTATCTCAATACACGAACTCAGTCAATGTACTTAAAGCCTATCGTTACTAGTGTAATGCTTTGCTGATATGTGGTGTCCCGGTGCTTGGCCCTCTGCTGGTCATAATGTAAACCATGCCACTAGGTACGCAACTTGGCAGTCATTCATTGGGATATCATTTCTATATGGATTACATTCAAATTTATGCTTCGTTTGACAGCTTGTCTTATCATTCATCTGTGCAGCTGTTGTCCACTGCCTTTGAGGAGATGCAGTCTTTGATGGCGGTTAATAACTCTTTGTCAACCCGTCAAAAACTGAAAATCTTCTGTTGGACATTCCACAGCAACTCAAAATGTTTGAATGGTGTAAATCTTTAAAACTAGGCAACTCGCTTGCTGAGACGATCGAACTTATCGGGTGAGATCATTACCGGCCCGCATACCGATCGTGGCTCTATTTGAGCAATTTGAATCTCAGGCCAGCACGATCCGTACACGGAGCTTTAAATACGTGGCACCCATTCAGTCTCCCTCGATAAATAACTTAATAAATATAGTTATATAACTGATGGTATACCTATACTTGTGTGTCCATATAAAACTCGATAAATTCAGTATAAAATGAACAGGGCCATACGGTCGCTATGAAAAACGTTTAAAATGTAATATGTAAATGTGCACGTTTTTCTATACCGACTGTATATTTCGGTATAGGAACATTGAACTCTGGCCAACCATAATACTTAAAATCAGTCCTTATTCCTCAGATTTACCATTACATATATTCTGAAAGGTCCTTTGATTGTCTTTCTCTGTTTGAAGTAGCTGGTCCAGCTGAGTGGAACTCTTTACCTGAATCTATTCGAAGATGCTCTTCAATAGATAATTTTAAATTAAAATTTAAGACTCATTTATTCTCTCAGTACTATAACTAATTATTATGTTGTAACGCGTCCTTTGAGTAAGACATTGTTTTATTAAGGCGCGTTATAAATATAAGTTGTATTGTATTGTATTATTGGTCATACATTGAACTAGAAATGTTCTCTTTTTTGGTTGCTGGACCAAAATTCTGGAACTCCCTCCCTGTGTCTGTTCGTTCTGCTCAGTCGCTTCTGTCATTCCGTTCTCAACTTAAAACTTTCCTGTTTCAAATCGCTAATCCACTGTAGGCTGCCTCTCTGTCTTGTGGACTGGCCTTCTGGATACTGATCGAATTGTGGCTTGGCTTTGGTGCGGCATCGGTTGATGCCTTGCGCATTATATATCGGCGCATTAGAAGTTGCTAATTATTATATGTAGCCTACATTAACATTTACATTTTGCAGTGTAAATGATTGAACTTTAACATTTTGCAATTCAAATCATTGTTACACCCATGCAATGCAGGCATACCAGAATAGTATTGCATGATTTTTACTGTATTAATCATTGTACGATATCGTAAGATAGTAAGTTAGTCCTATAAATTTATGGTAAGGCATACTGCAGAAAATCGTTTAACACCTTCGTTGCGTCACAGTGATTTCCCGATTAATCCTGCCATCTGGCGAATATTCGAGTGATATTCTGAAAGCGTAACCGTTGAATATTCGCCAGATGGCCAATGTCATCAGGCAAAATTGATCACCTGTAACACTAACAGAGGCTTTAGAAATGTTGGCGGAGTCAATTCCAAGTCAACCGTCGTTCGTCTCGCATGAGTGACATTGCATGTAGGAATGCATCACGGATAGATGGATGGATTGAAGAGAAACAAGAAGAGGAGGAGGAGACGATAGGTATCACTGACGTCCCTGCACAGTTCTTGCTGTCTTGCTGCAAAAGGCAAGAGCTGCGTCTGGACAATCAATGCTATCACGTCTCTCTTGCCATCGCTTGCTGACATCGAACGCCATCTCGCGATTAAATCGCACATACTTCGCGCCTAGGACATTCGTCAGGGGCGCCTTTAACCTACTGCTGAAATTGAAAAACCGATTGAGTTTAACAAACTATTTGAGAGAGAGAGAGAGAGAGAGAGAGAGAGAGAGAGAGAGACAGACAGACAGACAGACAGACAGACAGACAGACAGACAGACAGACAGACAGACAGACAGACAGACAGAGACAGAGACAGAGACAGAGACAGAGACAGAGACAGAGACAGAGACAGAGAGAGAGACAGAGAGAGAGAGAGAGACAGAGAGAGAGAGACAGAGACAGAGAAAGAGAGAGACCCGCTAGATAGTCTGCATGTAATACAAGGTCGTAAATTTTCAGCGTTGGGTCAGGCCAGGGATCTTTCATCTACCTTTCATAAACACTTGAAAACTGTTCTCCTTCGCACTTCGCAGGTCTGAGCTGAGAGATCACCTGAGTAGAATCAGCGCCATATAAATGCTTTGAAAGAAAGAAAGAATGAATGAATGAAAGTAAAATGCTCAAATGACCATACATCCTATAGTCTAAATTAAAGAAAGTAATAGATACAGTGGCGAATGCACAAAGGGTTAAAATGACGTAGGCCGTTTATGTACACAAATTTGGCGGACTGAAATTTTTATATTTTTTCCTTGTTACCCCCGTGTCCGTCTATTACTTGGCCCCTCATTCAAATCGAGTATCTGGCCCTGGGATGGACGGACAGATGAACCGATGGACGCGAGGAGGAGTGCAAGTACAAATAATGAAGAAGTGTTTGTTGAAGACAACAGATTATCTGTAAATCATGGAAATAATTAAATGTCAAATATTGCTAAGTGCAAAAATGCGAAGCCGTAATCATAGTGTAAAGCAAATTTAGAAGTTAGTGTTAAAAGTTAATGGTTAATGTTAGCATGTAGAAAACGGAGAGAGTAAAGCATGCAACATTTTCAGTCGCTTGCTGAAGGTGACAGAATGTACACCTATAATCGTGTCATACATAATCTAATCTAATCTAGAGACTTCTGTAGCGCCATTATCACGAAGCACTTAATGCACCAGGCACCAATGCAATCGGCGTAACTTCAATAAAAATCTTAGTCAAACCGACGAAAACAATGCTTACCAACATCAGATCCATTCCAAAAAAACGCCACATCATGGAGCAATCCTAAACGGATCATCGACGAAGAAAGGAACAGATCCGGGCGACGAAAAACCTCGCAGCTAGTCGTCGTCATCGTCATCCAATCAGTGGTCGCATCGGTCAGGTGGTCGATCGCGAAGACAACGAACAACCGACGACAACCAGCGACCAAGCCAAACTCACCGACCCCTATCAACCGACCGACCGACCGAGACAGCGAGCGATCCTCCTCCTGCGGCGGCCGAGCTCTGCATCGACCACCGTTGGGCGCACAGCAGAGCCAGTCAGCCGTTGAACAACGGGACTTGAGCGAGTGTACACGGGCGCCATTTTATTGGGCGATTTGCGTTTCCAAGAGATGTTAGTACCGCAGCGGAAGAAGAACGAGACAGACAGACAGACAGACAGGCAGACAGACAGACAGTAGTCAGACAGACAGACAGACAGACAGACAGACAGACAGACAGACAGACAGAGAGTAGGAGATATACAGAAAGGTTTTGTTGTCTGCCTCCGGTCGGCCATATAAAGCGCACCGTAAGACACGCATCGGTTATGACATCGTAAAACCATTTGACGTCGGCTTCTTCCCAAAGCTCCTCCTCCTCCTTCCCAACCACCCTCCGCCTCCTACTCCTCCTCCTACTCCTCTTCCTACTCTTCCTCATCCTCCTTCACCAATCTTTAATGATGGCCATTCCAGTCGATACGTCTCGCTCGCATTTATGGCATCAACCCCTTCCGTTGAACACGACCACCCATAATACATATATGCCTACGTCCATATTCCCACCATACGTATATATATATATATATTACATAAATACACACATGTATATACATATATACAGTACATATAAGTTTTGGTGGTATGAGTGCGCATAAAAAGTGCACAGAAAGTGCACAGCTTTCTATTCGCAGTTTAGGACCAAGAAAGCAAACATAAAAACATTTTCAAGCGTCTTATCCACTTAATTTCTTATGTAGGCCTATGTAGGCTACGTAACAGCATGTATGTATTCATGTATTCATGTACTGTATGTACATACGCTTGTACGTATTTATGTGTGTATGTACTCATGTAACACTATGTATGTATGTATGTATGTATGTATGTATGTATGTATGTATGTATGTATGTATGTATGTATGTATGTATGTATGTATGTATGTATGTATGTATGTATGTATGTACGCATGTATGTATATATGTATGTATGTATGACTGTATATATGGATAGGATTTAGTGATTATGTAATGATTGGTTGATTGATTTAAAATTAGCCAGAATTAAACCATATCTTTTAATTTTAATTCTTTCTCAAACTAGTCTACATATTATGTGTGTGGGTATTTACCATCCAATCACCGCGCTCCACCAGTTCATCCTCTTACCTCACTCTTGTGCGTCCCCCAGTAACCACGTATCTTAAGCACTCTAACGATCCATATACCACACTGCATCTCGACTTTGGAACGACCTCCCTCCTGAATTTAACAAGAATCTCCGTTCCTCTACCCCTTCCATCGATTACCCCACCTTCATCTGTTTCAAGCCCCTCTACCTATTACTCCGCAGGCTTTGCATTCAAAAACAAAGTCCCACCTTTTCAAGAAATTTTACCTTGATCCAGCCAACCCGCCGCCTACCCATTTCTATCGACCTAAGCGCAACCCCTTCTGTCCCCCTTCGCTCTCTGGACTTAAGGCAACGATGCAGCTTTTGTTCTTCACGGGGTATTTTTTTACTACCCCTCGGACTTGACGCAGCGCTCGTGGATGAGCTGGTTCCTTGCGCTTAGCTTTAAAGTAACGCTTGAGAAATTTTTGAGATTACGATTACGATTACATCTGTCTCTGTTTATTTACACGTGTCTGTGTTTGTCTGTGCGTCTCTGTACCTCTGTCCGTTTCTTTCCCTTGTCTAGCTATCTTTTGAATTTGCCGCCATTTCAAGGAAGAACCGAAATGAGGAACTGGAGAGGGAGATTGAGGAGGAAAAGGAGGAGGAAATGGAGAATGAGAAGATGGAGGAGCAGAAGAAGGGAAACCGATGAGGAAGAGCAGTAGCAGTGGCGTCGCTGTGAAGTAGTTCCAATGTTTAACGACATCTTATGCCATCAAAGGCGGTTGACATCGCCCTCCTCCTTTATCCAGGCTTGGGACTGGCACTTCCCGACTAAAGGCAGTGGCGGAGTTAAGCTAGGTATTTTGCTCTAGAGCGAGTGATTGCTTTGCCCCGCCCTCCGAATGGAGTGTCTAAATGTTAACGAAAACAGCAGTTTAGAGAGACGTCATGTGTTGAATATTAATCGACGACATAATATAACGAGTGACACTTGCCAACACTCAAAACAAAACTTTTCTAGCCTTCATCGCTGCAAAGTCTGAGAATTTCACCAGAACTGATGGAAGCAGCTACTTCATTCTGAATGCTATTGTAGACCTGTGAAAGGTTTCGATAAGTCTGAATTCATTTGCCGAAAGAACGTTTACAAGACTCTATGGCCTATAGACTGAGACTGGCAATGTCAACAGTATCTCAAGAGCTTTGGCCAAAGTCCTTTTTGCCCTAACTCCACTGAAGACATGTACAGTACTTGAGCAATCCAGATCTTGTGAGTAGTGCTGTGCCAGACTGATACATTTATTTTTGGAGTTCTATGCGCAATTCAGGAATTTGAGGATTCAGCTGATTCTCGAAAGATTTGTCTTCATAAAGAAGACCAAAGAGACTCTCCAATTTTTGTAATTGTGAAAACGATAGGAAATTTCAACTCCAGTTAGGCCACGGATTTCTTTCAGAGAACAACGCATTTCTTCCTGCATAGGCAATCCAGCATCTGCCGCATTTTCATCAGGCATAGAACGTTTCTTTCCAAATCGTCTGCTCACTGTCACACCCAATTCATTGCACAAGTTCTCAGTATTGCTGAGATCTGTTGCACAGAGGTCAATTTTCCAGTTTTCATTTAGGTTCATCAAAGTTCGCAGATAAATCAGTCCTTTATGAAAGTTTTTTTAATCCGGAGACAACTGAATTCGATCAACTGAAGAGAGAACTTCTGACGATAAGAATAGCCGAGCTATAAACTAGAATTTTTCTGTTCCACTGAGAATTGAACTGGGTATCCATTGGATTCATTGTCTTTGTCGACGATCTTTCGAAGTTGTCAACGATCGGGTTTCTAACCGTAAACTCGCTCGATATGTAGCACTGCGTTAACTAGACACACAGTCTTTGTTTTCAATTGTATATTAATAAAATCAGCAAACAGTTCAATCACGGCAATCTTGAAACGTCAAATTTTCTAAACGCACGAATCTACCAACTATATTTGTAACACCAATTACCAACAAAGAACACGACAGACTATTTGTACCAAATCTTCACGCTCTCTCACAGAACCATTAGCGTCCGCTTTATAGGGTCTATTTCCCACCAAGTAAACGGTTTCTGCTAACGTCAGACATTGCGCTGGAGGAAAATGGAATATTGGTGAAGAGAAGAACGAGAAAGTAAGGGGTAGAACAAAATGTTGCCGTGTGGAGTTGTTGTAGTAGTAGAAGGAGGGGAGGAGTAGGGGAGGAGGAGGAGGCGGAATGGGAAGAGGCGAATGTATTTGAAGCCCTACTGTATAGCAGCTACATAAATACGTGGCAGTTGAGGGAGGAAGGATGCGAGGGAGGGAGGGAGGAAAGAAGGGAAGAATGGAAGGAGAGAGGAATGGAGGGAGGGAAGAGGATAGGGAAGGACGAAGGGAGGGAGGAAAGAAGGGAGGAATGGAGGGAGAGAAGAATGAAGGGAGGGAAGAGGATATGAAAGAACGAAGGGAGGGAGGGAGACAACAATATGGCTGCCTCTAGTCACGGCGTTTATCAAAGGACCGCTGATGCTAATAAAATCTGCACGACTGGTGCAATGAAAGCCTCCAACAAGGACCGGCTGAGTTGAGTGCTGCTGTCAGCTCAGCGTTTGGGTGTCAGTGCGTCTCTGCAAGCAAGCGAATGAGGGCGAAAGTAAGTGAGCACGTCAGCAAGCGAACCAGCGATTAAAGACAGCAAATAAGCAAGCAAAAAGCAGTGTGTACGAGAGAAAGTAAATAAGCAAACAAGTAAGCGACGAGTAAAGGCGTAAGCAAGTAATTAAGGGCGTAAGTAAATGTGCTCGCAATCGAGCTAGCAAGCAAGCAGAGGGTCAGATGTAGCAATGGTGATGCTGATCTAAGTGTCTCATGTATGTCCACATTATTCTTATACTTTCGGGCTATGTATGTGCCGGTCTACGCGTTCCAGTGTTCGTTTCCAAGTCTACTTCGAATTTTGATTTGGTTTTGGACGATATGTGGGCATCAGTCGTCGATGTCCCTCCAAATGGTGGATCGGTCGAACCAGAAACTGATTGGCTCGTTCGAACCGCTTTAACTTCTCACAGTGTGGTTTCCACTTACTGCCGTCTGCGTCAGAGGAAATCACGGATTCCATGAGGCAACGGGGAGGCAGGATATTGGGAGTGGCATCGGCCGTTTACTAAGTAGCCTATTTATAATTCAGTGATCATACGGCCCACCTGCCAGCGATTCATGCGATTGTGGCACAGACAGATGTAATGTAATGTAATGTAATGTAAGTCTTCGAAATTTCTCAGCGCCTCACAAAAGCTGTGTCAGGGAGACCAGCTTAAACACCGGGTTTACATCGAATTAAGTTAGAAGTGGGACAGAGCAGACGTTGGATTTACTTGTACTAAGTTATCTGTGGAACATCGGGTTTTGGTCAAAGAATTAAAATGGGTTATTGTGGTAAAGGCTCGAGTTGACGAGTTCGAAGACCGAGCTCATCGAAGCGGAACGGGAGAGGATGAATTCAGTTGTGGAGTAATTAGATAAAAATCGCTACTTTAGGATATGCTGCATTCGCTAGAGGGCCAGGCCAGCGCTGCAATGAAAGTCTAAAAGTTAGAAACGTTTCACAGTTTGCTAAACGACAATAACTAAGTGAGAAGAAGCAAGAAATTAAGCGATATGTTTAATAAACGAGTGAATATTAAGAGATTAACGTGCGAGGCTTAAAAATTCGAATCAGAGGCACGGTGTATGACATAATAAATCTGTTGAGATGTTTTGATCCATTCTAATTTAATGCGATATATATATGAACCCAGGCAAAACATAGCAGAAAGCCAGATAACAGCTGTTTTTGGTTGTTTAGATAAAAGCAATCCGAATGCAAATTTAGATCTCATAAAATTCCTATGTTTCAACTGAAGCTCTGTAGCCAAATCAAATTTCCAAGCATCATTACATTTTAAATGTAAATTCGGCACATATGCCAGACGTTTGTGTACAGAGCAATGTTTGGCCACAACATTAGTCCGTTACTGCACAGAAGACGACTGCATCCCAAAATCCTACAAGTAGACACTGAAAAGCTGGTCTGTAAATCCGTATGCGAAATTTTTATAACGCGGTATTTGATGTAACGTGGTATTCGATATAACGCGGTAATGCATGTGGACTGTAGATCACTGTGATTGACGTGGATAAATTGGCGAATAAGGCGTGGTTATGATCTGGTGAGCAAAGCCCCACTGGGCGACTGACGAAAAGGCGTCAAAGTTCGGTGGGTGGCCGACGTTCGCCATGGACCAATTGATCTCGCTAGGTGGCGCAAGTGGCTGCTGCTGCTGATCAGTCGACTGGTTCCATGCAGCAAACGGCGACTGTTGCAGACGTGTGTCGAAGTAGGGCTGAGCATCGTAACTGTCCGAGTCGCAGGAAACTGAAATTTAAAGAAGAAATGGTTTGCCAATCGTATTCCAATTGACTTCCCTGAGTACTATTTTTAGAATAGTTTTCGTTTTAGACTAATTCTATGGTCACATTTCATTTTCATCATATCACGTAAAATACGGTATCAAAGATAAGACAAATGTATAGGTTTTATATAGCGACCGTACATGGCCTCGACCCTGCTCATTTTGCAACGAATTTATCGGGTAAGAGCCTTCACCACCGCTGCCCGTTTGAATGGGCGCCACGCCATTTAAGGTCCCTGTGCACGGACTACTAGCCCGAGATTTAAATCTCTGAAATAAGCCACGACCGGGACGCGAACCTGGGATCCTCACGCACAGAGGCTCCTTGGCGTACACACTTACCGATGTAGCTAACTAGGCCAGTAGCTTAATATTCTACATGAACTATAAAACATTAAATCTATCTCAAAAAGACACTGTCTCAGAAGGACACTGACAGTTGCAAGAAAGACATCTATAGTTTTTCTTGCATGGATTATTTTCGCATGTTAGAACAACGATAGAAGCGCAATTGCCAACCGCTAGGAACCACTGACATTCTGTAAACTACTGCCACTACTGGCAGCTGAAATTGACGATGTTCGGAACATCCACGATGTAAAAATATGTAGACATCCGCAAGTTTCGAAAAGTGCAAGAAATATGCAGCACAAAATTGAAGCCTTGTTTATTCTCACTGTGGGGCCTAATTATTCTGCCGAGGCTTTCAGATCACATGATGCGGTTTAGAGACCGCAGCTCGCTCTGACCACATGAATTATATGCATTCAGGTATCACTAACGATGATGACAACTAAACAGGGCTTCATCACTGTCGTCGCCATCATCATCATTACTTTAAGTTCAACTAAAATAGTCTTTGTCCTATTATCATCGTCCTCGGCGACATTTCGTTATCGTCATCATCTTCACGCTCGTCGTTGTTGTTACCATAATCATCGTTATCATCGTCGTCGTCATCATTTTTGTCGTAGCCATAGCCATCATCATCGCCGTCATAGTTGCTATCATCATCGTAATCGCCGTCTCTATCTCCATTAATCGAATCTACGAAGACTGTGGTCATGTTGATCATAACGATCGATCATCTAATTATACAATTACGTCCTCAACGTTTTGAAAGGTACATAAAGGCGCTATATAAAGTTTTCTGATACATACATCTGCGACATAAACCATTCGGTCTTCTTTGCCTCTCTTCCGAAAGTGCTTTAAAACTGGTTGTTCAACCGTAGTTTTGTGTTTTCAGATCGGGGGCATCTCTGACGAGTCTCTGTTGAAGATCCTCCATATAAGCCAATGATTACAATTACAATTACACGCGTGGATGGTTACATACAATGCTTCTATGAGCAAAAGTAAAGTAAAGTAAAGTAAAGTAAAGTATACGCATACAGATGAAATCAGCGCTGTCCTGCTCGCTTCGTTCTTCCTTGGCACTGAACAGGTGGTTGTCGTCGTCCTCCTGGTCCTGCATTCCCTCCATCTGCATCGTCTGCTGGAGCTGATGTTCTGTCCACTGGAGGGAGGGAGCGTTCGAGGGACCTGGCGAGATGGACCAGTCTCTCTTCATCCTCTTCTCCTTCGCCCTTCGGTTCTGGAACCAGACTTGAACGACCCGCATATCGAGCCCCGTCTCGGAACTCAGGCGCTCCCTGACGAGCCGCGAGGGCTTCATGCTCTCCAGGTAGGAGCGCCGGAGAACCTCCAGCTGGCGAGCAGTGATCGTCGTTCGCGGTCTCTTGCTTCCGCCATCCAGGTCGACGTCTGTGGGCAGAAACAGAACAGACGGCAGTTAACCTAGATACTTCTTCGGTGTGTGCTTCGTAAGGTAATGTGGGCCTTCAACTGCGAGGGCACTGGTTCCAATCTGAAAAGAAGGGGCCCGCTCATGAGCCTAAAAAAGTATGAAGTACTTCAAAGTACCCAGAGGCTAAGTTTGAGTAATCTGAAACTTAAAGTTACGCCACTGTATGTGTGTCTGTCGTCTGTCTGTCTGTTTGTATGTCTGCATGTGTTTGTATGTTTGTGCTTCTGTTTGTTTGCCTGTTTTAACAGATTTATCGAAAATATTTCAGTAGCTATTTTCTTCATTAGTTCTTTGCAATGCACGCATGCATTGGCGTAAATATTGTATTGTATTGTTCTGTATCGTATTTGTCAATTCATATAGCGCCTATGTAAGAGGCGCTATGTATGATGATGATGATGATGATGATGATGATGAGTTCTCTGCCCGAAGGCAGGTCCATTAGCTTTATGCCACCCGGAGATGAGATGAACGAGGCATTTTCCCGTTGGCTTCCTCACAGACATTTGTGGGTGAACAACTTGTCCAATGTCGTTACGCAGTGGCTTGAGGCAGATTTGAACCCGAGACCCTCCGGTTACAAGGCACAGAACATACCGCTACACCACCGCGTCCCACCGTTATGTATAACTTGATAAAATTTAATACCACTCCGCCGTGCTTCGGGCATGACAGCACCCGACTAAAAACGAGGGCTGTCAAAACCAGGCTGTGTTCAGACGCCGTGCACCGATATAGACCGATAGGGTCTGCAGTTCTGTGGCTGAATCCCCATATGGGGCAAAACTGGGGACCTGCTTGCAGTCCGTTAAGGAACGAAAAGACCCACGTGAGTAGTCCTGAGGGGGTGTGAGCGAATTTGGCATTAAATGCACGACCCGACTACATTCGTCCGAATAATCACCGGTTGTCCCTGCGTTGTCTAGCAACCCTAAGCCAACATCTCTTAAAAACTGTGCACATTACATAACTCAGAAGCTTTTTAGAAGCTATTGTTTAATTGTTGCTGTATCGTTTGAGCTTCAGTCGACAGATTCTTTAACCCTATGCAGGTCAAGCCTATTATGATGACTAATGTGTAGTGAATGGAAGGTTACTTTACTTTACCGCAATTGCTTTCAGACATGTAGGAAGGTTAAATACGAGACCTCTTTGACTGGCTTCGTAGTCGGCCTTGCAGATAAGCTTCCGGTTCTCCACCAGGTAGAACTCGTCGCCTGTTTTCAACTGGCGACGACAGGTGGAGCACTGGAAGCATTCCAGGTGGAAGACCTCGTCCTGGGCTCTTCGTACGGCCTCCGTCGGCGCAATTCCCAGATTGCAACCAGAGCATTTCGTTCCAAACCGCCTTTAATCACATCGTGTGCGAATATAATATTATACCCAGATACATGTATGCACACACACACGTATATACATACATTCATACATACATACATACATACATACATACATTCATACATACATACATACACACGTGTATACATTTTTCAGCATCGACTAATGACTTATTTGTAATAACATCGGCACTATAACGGTCTATAGATTAAATTACATGATATAAGACACGTTACAATTATTCTATACTATCGCAATATTTACTACTAGATTAGATACATTGCCATACATTAAATTGTTCTTTAGTATTGCAATGTTTATTAATTATCCCATGCTAATCTGTTCTATTCCAGTGAATTAGTTTTTATTCAAACGTATCTACACAAAAACGTTAGAAAGAACAACTTATTAAATTAATCTCTTATTGCTGAACAATAGCAACTATAGTTTTTCTAGATTGCATTGCATCAGACAACCGAGATCAAGATGATTTTTATATAGCGGCAATAAAAGGGAAAATGATCATCAGAGGGCGCTATGTAAGAGTTGTACTAACGTGAAAAAGTCTTCTCGGCAGTAGATGGCACCATCCTTGACGTAACATTTGTCTGCCAGGGGGACATTGCACTCGTCGCAGCGAAGGCAGTCACAATGCCAAGGTCGATCGTTGACCTTGAGCAGAAAACGATCGACTATCGGTTCTTGACACCTAACGCATCGTGTGGTAACTACAAAGCACGATAACAGCCCCCCAGTCAGGCACACTAATCACAAGACTATAGGCTCTCGGGTGAAGAAGAAGACATACTTAAAGACTATGGCACATTTTTTCTTATGATCTTGAAAAGAAGCTTTAGCAAAACTTCTTCAGAATTTTATTATTATTTCTGCATTTATTAGACGCCACTGTCTAATCACTTAGCATCAATCGATGGCGCCCAGCAATTGTGAGTGAAGGATTTTGCTCAAGGTCCTTACACAGTCACCGTCTCGGAGGAGGCTCGAGCCGAGCGCTCTATCCAATATGCTACCGTGTCCACAGCTCAAAGGACCTTGTGAACGAATGCAAGATATGTGAGCTGTAATCCAACAATCGAAAAACTTGCTCCACTATAAGAAATTTCCATTTGTCAGCATCCAACCAGATGCGGCAGTCGGATATGCATCGTTGAAAGACAGATGCATTTGGAAACAACTCAGCTTATAAGCCATACGTTAAGCAGAAATCAATGTTTGACAGAAAAACCCAACTCTAAAAATCGGTAATTTATTAGACAGAATAGGACTGGAATGAACTAAGCTATATAAGATTATATAAGATTCGATTAGAGTAGATAAGATTAGAGTAGATATGATTAGATTTCCATCTTGGCTTTCGACCGGACTCATCCTGGAATTTGGCATTTTTCTTAACAGCGATCATCGATTGATGCCGTTATCATTATTATTGTTGCGCTATAGAAGTTCTCAAATTATTAGATTAGATTACTACACAAAAACCAGCTGCTATCACGTTCAGGTCGCTTATTGTAATCTGACAACTTCTTTAGCGCCGCTCTTTGATCTTCTTTAAGTGAAAAGTATTGATGGGACGTTTCTGTTGACCAAGGCACCAGTCGCATTTTAGTAGAAGCCGACGGGCCGTACAGCTGGCGCGCTACTAAAACCTTAATCGCAACTCCGGCAACCGGAGTGGAAACAAGGGTGGCTTTCCCTCATGTGACCCGGTTGCTAGGTGACTGGCTGCTCCAAGAGCCGCCCTCCGAGGCTTTGAACTGCCGCCAGTTTTGAGGTTACGGTCAGCGTCCTTATATCAGGGGGTGGGATTGGCTTTGAAATCGAGCAGGCGAGGGTTAAAATGCCTCTGATCAGCATTGGTGGCGGAAAATCGCCAATACTTAGCCACTGATGGGAAAAGAAGGCTAGAGGCGTGGGAGGCGTGGAATATGGACGTCAGAGGCATCGAACCGTGAACGCTCAATCTGGTCAAGTGGCGCGTGGAGGAGAACAGATGATGGCACAGACTGCTGGCCGTCACTGAAGCGAATCAATTAGCCAATATATTATCTGTGAGTAAAAGAAGGAGCAACATAGCAAGCAGTGCACGGTGCTGTATAAGTCTTATGAACAATAATAAATTTTTGAACAACCAAGGGATTATATTTACCTTGGTAAAAAAATAATAATAATAATAATAATAATAGGAGGAGGAGGAGGAGGAGGAGGAGGACATCAGCGAAGACTAGCTATTTCATGATATAATTTTTGTTCCGGATAATTTTTTACTTCCCGAGGGATCATAAGTACCTCGGGGCTAAAAATAATAATAACAAATGCAGAGACCGATGCAAATGGTTTAGAAATTGATGTAAATGTCTGTTGGCTGGAATTCTCTTCTTAAAATCACCTGAAACCACGAAGAGCAGGACTCAAGCATTTCAGAGTATACCACTAGAAGATGAAATTAGTCTTTCTGCAGCAATAGGCTGAAGTTGCACAGAGAATTAGATTGAAATAAAGTAATAAATAAACTTGTCTTTCTCCAACTTCCCATTTTGACTTATATAACTCTGTTTATATAGCTCAATCATACGCAGACGACCTGCGCATGCGCATCTTAATACTGCGAATGTAATGCTGTCGAATAGAATTTGAAATCGTCAGCATCCTGCTTACTTACCTGACCGCGCGATGACCGAGATCCCACGCAGACGACACCAAATATTAATTAAACTCTAATAGGATTAGATGGAAAACAAAGGCAACACCGCCTGCACCGCGTTCGATAATCCTCAGAGACCGCCTAATCGCATTGGATTACGACTGCCAGCCAAAGAGCGAATCGGATCTAACGGCGGGAAAGTGACGAGCCAGGTAGGCTGCACAGGTGGGTTATATCGGTCGGATACAGAGGCTGGCAACTGCTTAGTCGCTTCACGAGACGCGGCCATCACCACCACCAACACCGCTGCAGTGAAAGCGAGTTAGATGCTCTCTGCGGGATAAAAACCAAATTCCGGATTTTCAAGCACGCAAATTGCATGTGGATAAATCAATGGAACAAAGGGAGAAGTTCATGTTTGCTGTTTCTGACTCCAATAGAATTCTGTCAAATTTATGATTCAAAATAGCTAGTTTTATTTTTCGAGATACGCTGAGCGCATAGATTTTTCTTGGCAAATCACTTAGGGCGCTGCGTCTGCCGCGCGATTACCTGCATTGCAAGTGGTTGATTCTACGGTGATCGCTTCGGTAGCGCGCTGAGTCTGTAATACAGCGATTGCAGGTTGAAACCTGCTGAGCGGACTGCGCATAGCAACCCTAAATCTCGCGCTTTAGATGCAGAGTTATCATGCGCGCGCCAAAAGTGGTATCTGTATACTAGTGTATAGCTAAAACAATTTACTTAATCTGTATTATTCGTTGACTTATCCATTATTGTCCTACTGTAGCATTTTATGAGCCTCTAATTATCATACATACTCGTATAAAACGCCTATCTGTTTTACGACGCGCGTTCTTAAAATGTTCGCCTAAACTTTGAATGATATGGAGCCTGGAAATTGTGTCGTTAAGCTAAACATCTTAAAATTAACTCCATTAATAGGTTTCAAATTTTTGTGTTTAGGTATCGATATCAAAAGAAACTGTTGCCGTCTGTCTTCCAAAGTATTCCCGATCATCACTCACACTTCAGTTTTGCTCGCACTAACACTCGGTTATTTAATATAAAATGTCCTGGTCCTTCATGTTGGAACACGTTACCTGTGAACATTCGTATATTGCCAAATTTGAAACTGTCTAAGAGGCAGATACGATACTTTTTATAAACAACTACACTACTGCTAATTGGATTGTATAAATAATAATAATAATAATATTATTATTATATATACATATATATACATACATATATATATATATATTATAGCACGTCATACCCATGGCTGCCTATCGCGGTTACCGAAAAGAACTGCTCTTCTTTTTCCGTCTTCTTCTTCTTCCTTCTCCTCGTTTTCTTCTTTTTCTTTTTCTTCTTCCTCCTCCTCTTCTTCCTCCGTCTTTTTCTCCTCCTCTTGTTCCTTTTCTTATTCTGCTTCTTCTTCCCCTCGCTCCTTCCACTTTCTTTTCCAACACTTCTTCCTCTTACTTTTCCTCCTTCTCCTCCTCCTCCTCCTCCTCCTTCTCCTCCACTTCTTCTTAAAGTATATACTTTCTTATCGCTGCTACCTAACCAAGGCGCTATTGGAGTCCAGTATGAGAAGTTAGCTGTGTAGAACATTGAATCTCGATTATATCTTACCTTGAATCGGCGAGACCTCATGTCCGTTCATGATTTCGGATGAAGCGTTCGTTCTGATTGACCAGTCCCTCTGGATCAGTCTGTATGAATCAGTCCCTCTGGAAGGCTCCAGCTGGAACTCGCACGCACACTGCCCTGCCACGCCCTCAAACTACTCTTTTAAATGGCGACAGCCAGGAGGGTAGGGAGAAAGGGGATAGACGACGCGTGGCGCCAATCAGACAGCCTCCCGACGATGTCCTGCTGGGCCTGGTGCCTGTCGCGATTGACAGGCACTGCCTTCCCATATCACGATGCTCTGTGCCACGCGTTCAAGCACATTTACCACCAACAAGACCACCACCTTCACGACCGCCAAAGAGGATGTCGCTTTTTAATTAGCAATCATAATCGTAATCGTGAACTCGAGATTTCTACAGCGCCTGAAGAAGCTAAGTCGCGGGAACCTGTTTATTCACAGGCGCTCAGTCAAAACTAAATCGATTAGCAGGTAGGGTCATATTCGGTTCCGGGTCACGATCTAAGGGTTAGAGAGTCAGACGGCTACGGTGGATGGTGTTTAGAATTGAAGCAGCAAGACAAATAAGAGAAAGAGGAGGAATCCGGATAAGATTTGTGGAAGAAGTGTGCTTTCAGTTTTGAGTGAAATACCTGTGCAGAGATTGCAGGGGTGAAGTAATGATGATTTTGTAGGATGGGTAAGATAATTCTGGCCAATTGACAAAAACTGGCGGCAGTTTATTCCAGAGGAGTGGAACAACTACAACTATGACAACAAAGCGATTTCCAAATTTTAAGGATGATGTTACGGAGGACGGAGAACATCAAGAACAGAGGAAAAAAGGAACAGGATGAAGAACAGAAGAAACGGTAAAAGATAAAGATAAGGGGAAAGGAACAAGATCAAGAAAATGGGAAAAGGTAACAAGATCAAGAAGTGTAAGATCGGAAGAGAAGTGGGTTGATCGGAGTGGTTTGATTGCTAATAACTTACGAAGGCAAGAGGATTGGGAGTATTGAAGTGTGTTTTATGTAAGTGATAGGACTTTGTAGTCAATTCTTCTACCCTCATCCTAGATATGATCTTCTACCAAAACCACAGCTTTTCTGATCATACCACTCATTTCTATCACTCTTGCTTTCCGCATATCCGTGACCCTTGCAGAACCCTCCCGATGCTTGACTTCAAAACTGCATCTACCATCGCCACATCCACCGACATCAATTCCAAACACCATCCGTAGCCCATGCTAACCTAGACTACTGCAATTCACTTTTCCTTAACCTAGACACCACCCAAATAAACCGCCTTCAAGCTATCCAGAATGCTCTGGCTTGTGTTGTCAACAAAACTTCCAAACACTATTACATCACTCCTGTTCTAAAATCACATCACAGGCTTACAATACCTGAAAGAAAAGAATACTTACAAAGTCCTATCACTTACCAACAACACAATTCAAACCTCCAAACCCTCTTATCTTTGTCAGTTATTTACAATCCAACTACTCTGTTCAACCCGCTGCTCTCCCGCTCTAACACTTCTCCGCCCTCCTATCACCTCATCCTTAAAATTTGGAAGTCGCTTCAGGCCATATATGTCCCTTACCTCTGGAATAAACTCCCACCAGAATTACGACAATTATCTGACCCATCATACAAACTCACCAACAGTTCATCTCTTGCAATTTCTGAGCTGGCTTTTCACCCAAAAACTCAAAACACTGCTCTTCCACAAATCCTGTCCTGATTCTTCCTCTTCCCTGGTCTCACTTTGCGGTTCAGTTCCAAACACCATCCACCGTATTCTGCCTCACTCTTGGATCTTGACCTGGAACCGAATCTTTCCTGCCTTTCAATTTTGTTTAGCCAGAGTGCCTGTGAATAAGCGGGTTCCCGCGACATGGCTTTCGTTGGGCGCTGTAGAAATCTCGGACTTACGATTACGATAAGCTTGATGTGCGGCTGGGGCAGAAATTTCTTAATTAACACCATGTAAAATGCCTTATCGAGCGCCCTATCGATTCGCTAGGTGGCGCCTGTGTTCATATCGTGCACACCGAACGTTAATGAATCGGGCGTAATCCACGTCGTTCCTGAGTACGCACCGAGTGTTTGGCTACTCGACGTGCACTTGCTGCACACAAGGCGATGGCGTAGAATGCACCCAAACTTAAACAGACAGAAAATTTGTGGACTCTTCCTTCAGTTAAAGTCAACCCTTAGTAACTTTTCTTAACAACTTCTCATCAGCCAAACCAAGTGGTAACTGCAACTAACGGTTAAATGTGATCCAACCCCAACTGATAAAAGGCATCGGAGCTCTACCCATATCTACACTTTCTATAATCAGAAGCAATTCAACAGGAAATCCCTAAATCCAACCAAGCGCGGCGCAAATACAACTCGGAGCAGATAAATCTGTCTAAGAATTAGAAGAAGAAAAAGAAGAAGACGAAGAAGAACAAGAACAAGAATAAGAAGAGGCAGCCATGGGTATGAAATCCAAGCGACTTCATTTTTCTTAGCCTCGGCATATGAGGGCGGGTGGCCAGCCTAACCCTCTCGCTGTCTGATCTTCCCACTGACAGTGTACAGTCGGTGTACTCATTTTACAACTGAGTTCGCTCGGACACGCACGTGGAACTGAATCTCGAAGCAAATATCTGCCTGGCAATCGGAAGTTTGACTGAAACTGAAGAAAACATAAGTAGAGGTAAACAGTGGAATCACGCAATTGTCACTCGGCGTTCGACATCTTTGCCTCTTCCACTTTCCTCTGTCTTTATTGTGGTTAATGGTTCATTGCTGTTCAGAAGCAATCCAGAAATGCCTTTGGATTGACACCCGGGTCAAGGGCGAAAGGTTGGGAAGATGAATATTCCACTTTCGCTTCTATTGTTTCTGATCGCAGGCCCCATATCCGCTTTGGCATAGCTGATTAGCTCTCGCTCATTCGCCATTAACATTTAAATTCCCCCTCTCTTATACTCGCTGTCAGTGTGTCTGCTTCGAGGTCTCTCTGTCTGTCTATCTGTCTGTCTATCTGTCTGTCTGTCTGTCTGTCCGGCTCGCATGGCCGCCATGTTGGTTTTGATACGGCATGTCGATACCGGTTTCCTAATCTCTCATCTATGATTCGTCGGTTGGCTCTCTGATTTGATTGACAGACGGCGGGGACGGATTGCATACAGTCTATGAGCAGAAAATGTGCTGCTTAATCTACAGAGAGAGACAGAGAGACAGAGAGAGAGTCAGAGATACAGAGAAAGAGAGATGTATTAAGACGCTGCGCTTGCGCCGCGTCACCACGAATTGGTCGCTTTCTTCTTTCCCACTAAGACGCAATGCTCCTCGTCATCAATCGAGGGCTTCCACCGAACCCTCTCCTGACCCCACTCTGACTGAATGCGGTCTCTCGGATGCATTCTAGGCCCTTGGACGATAGCCGGTACAGACAGACAGACAGACAGACATACATACAGACAGACAGACAGACAGACAAGGAGGGAGGGAGGGAACGAGGGAGCGAGGGAGGGCATGAGGGACGGCTGTGCAGTTGTGATTTTGAACTCTGATTATGTCTGCAATTTAATGCGTTGATATTTTATTCGAAGTTTGTTGCGTGCGTGATGCCTGCGTGCGTGCTTGTCGTCGATGTCCTGGCCTTAGCTGGCCTTCGACGCATTGGCATTCGTTGTCCCTCGCAGGCCTTTGCCCGGCCTTGATTTGGAATGCGTGGACGAGGGCGGCGTGACTCCTCCTCATCTCGACGCACACTGACTCATTACTAGTGTCAAAGTTTTCCAACCGTTGAATTAACCTTCCTCGCCTGTAGAAACGACAGACGCCAGCCAGCGCTGCGCTTCAGCCCAGAGCTCGCTGCGTCGATCGTCGCACGTCTACCTCCTAATACATGCAGACAGACGGACGGACAGACGGCGCGACCATTTCTCACGCCTGCCGTCAGTCGAACCCGCCGAGAGAACCTCCGATCTGAAGATGTAAAGCAGCAGCAGCACCAGCAGCAACAGCAGCCCAGGCAGAGACTGCAATCGCCTCGGTCGGCGTCTTCAAAGAGATGGACGAACACATGAAAGATGATTACAATTACTGGGATTTAACAGCGGAACAAGAGCAACACGTGATCTCGCTTTTTGCCAAGACAGCGGCATCCGACGAACGAGAGATTTCATATGCAGTCGCCTCTCGCTCGTTCTCCGTCTGGCTCGCTGCAGATGCTTCCGTTTCTCGGTGGCTCGGATTAAGAAACGGATTAAGAAACGGATTAAGAAACGGATTAAGAAACGGATTAAGAAATGGATTAAGAAACGGATTAAGAAGCGCACTGAGAATCAGAATCACAGACTGATTCACAGATGAGCCTGTAGAATTCGCAGACGGATTTATGAGGTCATAGAAAGGCTCGGAATCAATTGTCAAATATTAGTAGTAATATTATTAATATTGCTCACTGAAAAGGCGTCAGGTTCATGTCAACTGCTGCCCTAGGACCGGAACAGGAAGCAGTTCTTCAGACTACGTAGCCACGTGACCGGCGATTCCGATAGAAGTGGGCAAGGAACTGTTTCCGGTCTGTTGTGGAAACGGCCGGGGATGGGATGTCACCAAAAACAGCTGCAGGCAGACCGTCTAAGATATTCCCACTACTCAACACTCACGACTTCGTAAGTATTGGCTTTGAAGTTTTAACATCTCAAGCATAATTCAGGAAAATAAATCAATTTGATTGAAAAAATTATTGCCAACTGTTGTTATGCCTAAAATCAACGAGGTACACAAACGTCAGGCTGTCCTATGAAACGGGACTTCTGGTCTCAACTGGCCGATACTGGACTTCGACTGGACTTCGACTGGACTTCCCTAACAGGCTACGATGACTACCGTACGTTTGACTACCGTTTCACTTGAAACAACAATCGATCGATGCCTTATGATAACTGCGCTGTGCTATAGAAGTTTTCAGGTTAGATTATATCACGTTGATATGTTCAATGAACTTCCGCCGTTTTGCTATTCGTTCTTAACATCCTAATCACTCGTCAGGACAAGCTGTTTCACCCTGCATAAATTTTCATAGCTTGGTCTCTGCTCGTAGCGAATATTCATACGCAGGCCTCTCAGGTTCGGACTTAGGCCTACTGCTGATTAGCACAGGCACAGTAAGTGTAGACAAAAAACAACATTAAAAATATATGCGTATAGCCGATTGCTACAGATACAGATCCGATATATTAACGTGAAGCGGATATCATTCATCGTCGTCACCATTGTTTGACCTCACTGTGAAGCATGTCACTCAACAGACACAATAGACAGTAAATAAATGTAAATTTAAGTGTACACATTTTTCTAAAACGACCGTTTGGTCTCGACCCAGCTGATTTTTCAGTCAATTGATCGGGTGAGATCCTCCACCACCGCTGCCCGTCCACTACTTTGATTGTCCGCCGGTTAGTGAGGGACATTCCCTGTAAAGACCATACAGCAGAACCATTCAAGAGGACATTCTATCAGACGGACAGACAGACGAACAGACAGACAGACGAACAGACAGACAGACGGATAGAGGGACAGACGGACAGAAGGACAGACATACAGACGGACAGATATACAGACGGACAGACAGACGTACAGTGCCATAAAGACACCGGGAGACAACGGAAACGGACACAGAGAGGAACTATTCTTCTTTGCATACAATTAATTTGAATAATGCACGTATCGCGCATCTGCCCATCCTCTTGATGTCCATGTATCCCCTCCTTCTACTTCAAATCTTCCTCGTCTTCATCTTTCATAAACACATCCCTCGAGAGTCCTTGCTGTGCCAGCTTAGAGATATTAAGCTTAATCCAATATAGGGCTATGTAAGTAAGTATGTGCATGTATGTATGTCTATATGTATGTGTCTATGTATGTATGTATATAAGTAAATATGTAAGTAAGTAAGTATGTATGTATGTGTGCATGTATATTTGGGTGGTCCAAAGCCTTATCAAGATTCAGGAAGGCTGAGCTTTCCTGGTGGCCCAAAGGGAAAGCCGAAAGTGTTATGTGGCTGGAGAGGATAAAGTTATGGTATACGGAAAATGAAACTGAAAGCCAGTAAGACAAACTCTGAGGAAGCATGTCGTAAGAGATGAGAAACAGAGATGGAAGTTCTAGCCAGCACTGTAGACTCGGAGTTGAGCAGAAGCAATAAGGGCCCATCTAATGAAGACATTTATCCGGAGTGCGATAGCATATCAGAGAGAATGAGAAAGCAAAAGTTAATTAGTAAATGGCTCTGCAACAATTCCTTTGTCAGTGAGCAGGTGGTTGCAGCTTTGCATCGAACTTAAGTCATTGACAATGAAGCATCACATCTTTTGGCTGCTGCTGCTGATGATGCTGCTGCAGCTGCTGCTGCTCAAGCTCCAGGTCTAGTAATTCAGCCGAGCCAGGAGATTATATCGAGGAAAGTTAACAGTTCAATTCTCGCCAGATTCTGCCTGGGTTGTTCATTGGAACGGAAAGCTGCTGCTTAACTGTACTGGCTGGAAGAAGGTAGATTGAGATGCTTGTTACTGCTTCCGGTGTTCGAGTAGAGCAACTACTTGGTGTCGCATAAATAACTCTAGCACTGAAAAAGCTCAGGCCATTGCTGTGATTCGATGCCTTGATGACTGGAATCTGTAACAGAAGGTCAAGGGTTATATGTGCTTTGGCTGAAATTTTAAGTAGTTATTTTAGTGGCGGCGGCTTCCAACATTGAACTTGTAAAAAAAAATTATGGTTATTTATATAGCGCATTTTTGAGTCTCACAAAGACCCTAAAAATTGTGGGTGAGTGAAAACCTAGATACACACGTGCAATTTGGTTCATTGATTAAGGTCTAAATTAGGTGTCTTGCTCTAGCGGCACTATTCAGATGTCAAAGTATTGACTGACTGAAAGATGTTTTTGAGCACCGTTCTGATTGTGTGACTGGTGTCACCTGCCGTGAATCTCTTCTTGATCTGACATTCGGCCTCTCTAAGAAAGGATTTTAAAAACCCCTTGGAACTCAACACCGCTCTAGATTGTCTTGGGACATGTATATCGCTCGTCAGCCCATCTAAATCTTCGCTATATGCTATATAATGTAAATGTCTGAATAATATATCATGTAAACAATTTCGCTTTGTGACATTTTCCGATTTTGATTTAAAGTGTTAGACGACGTGTAATTATATAAAAATACTGAAGAGGTTGAAAGAAGAAGCTGAAATACGAGTAAAGAATTCCTGTCTCAAGTTCGCCCATAAACAGAGATTGTGGCCTTGCGCCGGTGTCTCCTGTTCAAGATAGGGTCAGCTGCGAACATCCAAACACAAAATCAGAGTATGCCCATGTTGCGTAGATGCACTTTCGAAAACACTTCTTCCTCTTTATTCTTTGCACCTTCTCCACTCTTCCTGTTTCATCCCGTCGTCTTTGTCATCACCATCATCATCTTCGTCGTCACCATCATCATCATACTCCTCATCATCATCGTCGTCGTCATCATCATCATCATAATCATCATCATACTCGTCATCATCATCATCATCATCATCATCATCCCCGCCGTTCCCCATTGCGACTTTTATTACTTTTCTTTTTGGTTCCTTTTAGACTTGTTCATTCTACTGCAGGTCTTTCTTTTCACCTTTCCCCAATTCCTTCTACTTCACACCATCCTGCTACTTTCCCAAATCCTTTTTGTTTTCTGCCTTTTCCTGGACTTCATTCATATTTTTTATTTTTCCTGAACTTATTCCATTTCTGAACTTCATTTTCCTTTAATGGACAACAACTCCCTTAGCATCATCTCTTCTCCTTCCATACTCTTCCTCTCATATTCTTTCAACCTTCTTTAGTCAGGCACTATAAAAATCGAATAAAAGCACATACAGCCCTCCTTTCAAATTCGCATCCAAAGTTTATCACGAAGAATATATACATATATATCGATACAGTATATATATATATATATATATATATATATATATATATATATATATATATATATATATATATATATATATATATATATATATATATATATATATATATATATATAGCCACCGTTCCACTGCCGCCGCCACCGACACCACTAACACCAGTTTTTCTGCTTTTGAAGTAGAAACAATGGAGCGCTCCTTTGCTTGCGAGAATTATTTTACAATTATGTTAATCGAAAACCAGTTGCTTGCTTTGACATCAAGAGATACCGCTAATTGATATTCATCCGACCAGACTCATCAATATTCATGAGGTTAATCCGATCATAAAGTCCACGCATTGTTATGGCTTTTGTGTTCACTGCGAAGATGATATTCGAAGAAATTCGACGATTTAAACAGAGTTGACTGTGCCATTTGACACCGATGCAGCTACGGAGGCAGAGCGCCCAGGACATCTAAGAGGAACAGGAACGAATCGGGCTAGAAAACATGCACACACATTGACAGCAAGCTAGCCAGACAAACGGATACAGGTACAGACAGACACAGACAGATGGACTGACAAACAAACAGACAGACTGACATACGGACTGACAGGCTGCAGACTGACTGACCGACAGACCAACGGGCAGACGGAGGGACGCATGGACGCATGGTCGGACGCACGGACCCATGGACAGACAGACGGACATACAGAAAGAATGAATGAAATAACGACAGACAGACCGAGACAGACAGACGGACGGACGGGCGGACGGACGGACATACAGAAAGAAAGAAAGATCGAAAGACAGACAGACAAACAGACAGACAGACAGATAAAACAGAAATTATGACATAACTTAAACGCACGTGTGGGAGGTTTGCATTTCTGTTTGAATAAAGCTTCGACGTTTATAGTTAGACAAAAGACATCAATGGGAAAATACGAGAGTCGTTTGGACGAGGGAAGAGGTTGTTGTGGCCTTTGCACGAAGTTATGTTTAGCTGTTGCTGGGGCAGATAGAGAAGGGCAAGGGACTCGTGCATTCTTTAACAAACTACCAACAACAATTGATAACTTGTGCCAGTTAGGAATTCAGTTATAAATTGTTTACATTAAAATCTTTGATACGCTTTATGTTAATGGCCGAACTGTTCACTAAAACACACTGGCATTCACTTTATTACTGACTGATTCATTCATTTCTTTCGTTCGTGGATTCGTTAGTTCATTCATTCATTCAGTCAGTCAATCAGTCAGTCAGTCAGATTTGAACAGCAGCTCGTTTGGCCCCGATGGTCTTTCATTACCGTCATAGAGTAGGCCTAATGGGCTTCTGGTCACTGAAAGTGTCAGGGACGGTGTTGTGCATAGCCTACATGTGTGTTGTGTAGTTTTGCTTGGACGGAGGAAGTGGTTAGAGCGAAGGCCGGAGGCGGCTAAGACGACATCTTTCCTTGCAGTCGATTCTGATTCTCGCAGCCGTTGCCTCTTCGGCTGCACTTGCCACAGGATGTTGTCCATACACACGAACCGCAAAGATTTCCGATCCGCATCAAATAAACGTTTCTGTGGCCGCGAATTCTGCTTAACCCTCTGTAAGCCACTCTATGCTCGAGCGAGCGGCAGACTCGAATCGTCTGATCACTATGCTTTCCGTTCCACGTATACCCTAAACAATAGAGCCTTGCACCTCGTGACCCGCGCGAGATTTGACAACGAGAACAAGACTTCGCAAGGAGCCGCAACTCTCGCTTGCAGTCGATGCTGGTTTCCTGTGTAATTATATGGGCTTTGTTTATATAACGCCGCATTTGTCTGCTTATACTCACCAGATGGCCATAGCATCGACGCCCGATGCCTGCAACACGCGAAGCGGGTATGAAACATAACCTACAGCCATATCGCTCGATCGCTCACTGGCACGCTCGTTGGTGAAGGGCGAGCTTTTCGGCCTTTGTAAACGTTCCGTACAATCAATTCAAAGACTTCAAATTTTAAAAACAACGGCAAATACATCGTCACCGTCGACGTTTTGCAGAAAACACTGATAGCTGCCTATCTGCAGCGTTGGCCATTGAAATAAATAGAGAAGACGCCCAGATGACGTCATCACAAAGACAGCCGCAAGGCGCCATTTTGGAATTTCGCATTCGCGTGTGCAAAGTTTCTGCTGCATACAAATAGCATTTGCAGCATTGTCTAGAGTATTCTAAATGTATAGTGATTGATTTAATTCAGTAATTCAACGAATGAAGCAGCCTATAGTGATTTCAAACAGCTTTCTACAACAAGACTCCACTTGAAATTTGACGAAGTTTGCATATACGTTCCACTAATGGGTCCACTAATGGGTTTCTAGGTTTGCTTTATGGATACATGAAGTGTTTGATAGCGATTGTTTACGTTTAAATGTGCGTTTGATTTCAATATGGTCAAATTTTGCTTGCCACAGAAAAGTGACATAAGAACAAAGTTTTAAAACCTCCCCTTCTTGCACGCATCTGGAGTTTTGTTGAAATCTGCTGATTAAACCAGGAATTTAAAGGAATAAAGATTTATTATAAGTTAACTGTTCATGACAACAAACATGTCGCAAGTGACGTAATTACAGTTTCACTTAAGAATTCAGTTCCTTCTTGTCGTCATTTATTGCCTGAATTGTAAATAATGTTATACATTTGTAAATAACGTTATACATTTGTAAATAATGCTATGCATTTGTAAATAAGAGGTTGATTGGCTTTACAGTACGTGGTTTGCTCTTTCTGCGGTCGTGCATTTCAGAGGGGCCTTGCAATGCATGATTCATGTCGCTTTTGTAGCGAATACTACAGAAAATCAGTTTGGAAAGAGTAGTCTTTCAGAAACAATTAAATTGTCCGGTAGGTTGTCTAGGGTCGTCTAGGCCTAAAACAAGGACTATAACAGCAGAGACAAACAGGCGAATTGAGACAGAGATAAACAGAGACAATTTCACGCTTTTCATCCAAACCACACATGTCCAAAGACCAGACAATTGATTTTCATCGGCAGGTGGCGTTGACATCCGGGTAAATGCTGTACGACGACGAGAACAGAATGACTCCATGTTATTAAGACCACGTGATCCAACTGAAGCTGCATTCCTTTAGTTTCTCCTGATGCATATGAATATGTATGTATGTATGTACGTATATATGTATGTATGCATGTATGTATGGATGTATGTATGTATATATGTATGGATGTATGTATGTATGGATGTATGTATGTATGTATGAATGAATGTATGGATAGATGGATGTATGCATGTATCACAACGTGGTGGTTTTGTTGAACCCTACATTTCTTTTCCCAAAATTAAAATAGCAGTTCGGCATCCGAATCAATGAAGGCCTACATTTTTGCGTACAAAACATGTAGAGGCCTTATGTTATCAGGTTATATATATATATATATATATATATATATATATATATATATATATATATATATATATATATATATATATATATATATATATATATATATATATATATATATATATATATATATATATATATATATATATATATATATATATATATATATATATATATATATATATATATATATATATATATATATATATATATATATATGAAGCCCAAAATGAAGGAAGGAGTTTTAAAATACAGCAATTCGTACGTAGCGAATGAGTTCACTGGCTGTTGGTTTCATATCAGATGTAAACCTTATATGCGTAAATCTACATTCATGTGTATACCTGTACAGTTTACGACAGAGATATCAGTGTAAGTTAACTTTAATTCGGTCATAAATCTTAATTGACTTCCACGTCAAGGTCCCATCTGCACGGTTCGTGTTTTAAGGTCACTCGCTGTTCACGTCTATCAGCTTTTTCTGTGCATATGTTTTTGTATTTTTAACTGTGTATCTATTTATGTCATCATCATCATTGTTATCGTCATCATCATCATCGGCGGCGTCGTCGTCGTCGTCGTCGTTGTCATCACCACGATTATCATCATCACCTTTGTTCTCGTCGTCGTCGTTATCATCATCATCATCGTCGTCGTCGTCATTACGATTATCATCATCATTATTCTCGTCGTCATCATCATCATCATCATCATCATCATCTTGCGATTGAAACGGGTGCGATTTAATGTGGCCGTGTTTGCAGAGCTTAATTTTTGAGGTAATAAAAGACGCTATATGAATGTTTTCTTACATTATATCACCATCATCATCACCGTCGTCGTCTCGTCGTCATCATCATTATCATCGTTTTGCGATCGTCTTTGTCGTCATCGGCGCCTCAGTTTCAGGTGTTCTGACATTGCGCGAGTTAAAAGCGCTTTAATAAATCATCACTCACCAGCTATAACTCATGCATAATGTTGTACATGAAACGTGTGAACTCCGGAGGTATTGACAAGTTTTGATTGCGTCGTAATTATGCGCTAAGTGATCGCTGGCATTTAGACGACCTACGTTATTAAGGTCAAGTGTATGGAAGGCTGTTGAGACATTCAAAGCAAATGCCTTTAGCCTACAGAAGGCCACAAGGACATAACGCATTTGGCCTGAGATTATTGCGGCAGATGTCACTGCGATTAATTCGTCTCGTCGTCTTAAAATTACTCGAATTTCAAAACAAATGAAAAAAATAGTTGCCGTCTTTAGAAGAAACTCAAGGCAGCACTTACAGAGTAGTTACCACACCTTGCAAGTGAAGCTCTAAGATGTACGGCTTGAAGGAACGTCTGGGCCCGGGTCAGCTGTTATCAGTCCATTTGGAGACATAACAGATATTCTCCGAAAGTGTCTCGGAACGTATCTTGCAAAAGGGATCTTGTCATGATAGAAATCGCTTATCTGATAAGTGAACTTATGTCATTCGTCCGAATTGAAACATACATTTAAAAGGTTACACCTTTAAGGTGTCTATCTACCAAGTCAAGCACCTGATCAAAGGCTTGGTGCACCTGATCAAAGGCTTGGTGCACCTGATCAAAGGCTTGGTGCACCTGATCAAAGGCTTGGTGCACCTGATCAAAGGCTTGGTGCACCTGATCAAAGGCTTGGTGGACCTGATCAAAGGCTTGGTGCACCTGATCAAAGGCTTGGTGCACCTGATCAAAGGCTTGGTGCACCTGATCAAAGGCTTGGTGCACCTGATCAAAGGCTTGGTGCACCTGATCAAAGGCTTGGTGCACCTGATCAAAGGCTTGGTGCACCTGATCAAAGGCTTGGTGCACCTGATCAAAGGCTTGGTGCACCTGATCAAAGGCTTGGTGCACCTGATCAAAGGCTTGGTGGACCTGATCAAAGGCTTGGTGCACCTGATCAAAGGCTTGGTGCACCTGATCAAAGGCTTGGTGGACCTGATCAAAGGCTTGGTGCACCTGATCAAAGGCTTGGTGCACCTGATCGTGCTTCTACCAACGCTGATTCATGGTGAAACAGAAATCAAAAAGTCCTGCTGCCACATATGGTCTTTGTTTTCTACTGGATGCTAATCTTGACCTGTCTTCTTGCTTTAGGTTTTTCGTTTTTGTCACAATCGCTCAACTGACTAACAGCCTCGTGAGTATTCTCCCAGCGTCATGATAGCAAGAAATTTAGCTTTCTGTTTTACATTCTTTATAAATTAAGTGCATTTTAAATATTTAAAATACTTCTAAGAGCAAGACACTAAACAACCTTCTAAGTACTCATGTGCAGAAAAACTCATTAAAGAATGAATGATTTATGAAATGAACTAAAACGAAAGAATGAATGAATGAACTAACTAACGGACTGAAGTAGTGACTTATTGAGTTATTGAATTAACAAATTAACGAACGAATGAACGAATATATGAATGAACGAATGAACGAACGAACGAACGAACGAATGAGAGAGTTGCTCAATAGATGAATGTGTGGCTATAGGGTTGTGCTTGCAATGGGTTTCAAATAGATAAGCCTATATTGCTGGATGGAACGGTTGGTTACTGGACAGAGGGACAGCTGGACAGGTGGACAGGAGCAGCCTTGTACCCGTGTACTTTGAGGAAGTATGATTAGTTTAAAGACGAAAAGAACAGGTCTTATCCGTTGTCTCCACCTTGTTTTCTGCTATCTTCTTCCTCCCTGTGGTCGACTTGGCTGAAACGAGAGATGATGGTAAATGTTTGGAACGGATTCGGAATCGGATGATCTAAAGAAGGAAGCGCCGTAGCGCAGCGCAACAGATGGAAAGATGGAAGGAAGGAAGAAGAGAGGGAGGGAGGAAGGAAGGAAGGAAGGAATGCAAAGGAGGGAGGAAAATCTGGGGGCGGAGAGCGAAAGAGACTGGGATGACTGATGATTCAGAGGCTGGCGGTGTTAAGTAAAGGTATAGAAGTTGAGAGCAGGTGCAGAATGGGATGAACGAAGTGGAGTAGAAAGGAGAGTAAGGAAGGGATGGAAGGAAACTGAGATATAAGGAGGCAGGGACGGAGCAAGGGAGGCAGGGAGGGGGAGGGAGGTAGGTAAGGAAGAGGGGGAGAGAGCAAGAGATAGCTTAAATAAAAATATAGATGCCAATAACTGTACTTGTACAGCGCCCATTTTAAGGCCTCGGGCGTAGAGCAGCGCTGTATAAACTGTATTATTGTTGTTGTTGTTGTTTTTATTGTTGTTGTTATTATTATTATTATTATTACACAGAATTATTTTGCTCTTCGAAGAATGTTGAATGGACAACTTTTAATGTGTAACATATGAAAGCAACATTAGTAAACGTGTGCAAACAAATACAGCGGAAACGTAGCTCATTAAAACGTAGCTCATTACTTGCAAATTAAAACAATAGGTATAATCAATGCTCCCTTTCTAACACCAGCCGCAAGTTCCAGCATCAACTGCGACGACAGGAAGGACGAAATCTGAGCGCCGGGGCAAAACCGGAAGTGGATCTGACTCGGACTTCCGTTTAACAAATCTTACACGAGTCAAGACGGAAGAGGTGGCGACGCCATCGGTCGTGGCAGGGGCCCACTACCGCCACCGCCATCGACACGAACCGAAGATCGTCCGACAGTACGGTCTTCTGAATCGGTGCTCCAATAAGTTTGTGCGAATCACTGGGAAACACGTCGACTCCAGAGCCAGTCCCAACGACCAATATGGTAAGCGTTAGTTCCAGATCTATTATTAGTACTAATTAGAAACTTCTATAGCGCCGGTGTAGAATGCACAAGGCATTAACCGACCGCTATAGTATAGGCCTAAGCGGTTTTTCCATCAACCCATGGCGGACCAAAACCAAGCAGGAAGATGAAACCACTGAGATCTAAGGGGGGGGGATTTCGATGTGTTTGGTAAGATGGGAGGCGCTTGTTGAATAAGTCTGCGTGGTTTGAATTCCAGGCATTATTCCAATGCGTCGTCTGAATAACTAACACCTCTAGGAAGGATTGTTATGATACTGTAGAAAATCAGTTGAGCTGAAGATTTGCAAGGGCACCATTCAGTCAGTCAGTCATTCATTCATTCATTCAGTCAGTCAGTCAGTCAGTCAGTCTGTCTGTCAGTCTGTCTGTCTGCGTGTATGTATGTATGTCTGTCTGTCTGTTAACCGATGTATGGCCGTATGTATGCTAAGGTGTCTGCTTCTCGGCATGCCTGTGTGTCTGTATGTCCTTGCCCACTTGGCTGTGCGTATATGTTGTAACGTTAAGCTGGTTCGTTCCCCATAAATCTCAACATAGATAGTGTAGTTAAAGAGGGACACAGGGTGTGGGGGCTTCGAGCTCGAATTCCTGTCGACATCGACTTGTATACAGGGCGTTACCGCAGTCGCCTTCCTTTATCTCGTGTCCTGAGGTGTTGACCGATGGCGCTCATATATCATCCTAATCGGTTGCCATGTTTAACTTGCCTTAGTCGACGAGTGAGGCAATCGCTTGTTGTTCAGTCAAAATTCTTGTCGAAGGCACGTGTATGTTGGGCAGAATAACCTCCCAGATGTAGACCATTCACACTTTCACTGGCCATCTGTCCGCATACACAAGTCCTCGCATTCAGGGCCTTTCAGAGCCTGGCTGATGCGAACACGAGGCCTCACTCACGAACCAAGCACATCATAAGCCTACTAATTCGCTGCAGTGAATTGTAAAACTTAATACATGAAAGAGAAATAAATATTAATTATTAATACATTAAACGTTTTTCAAACTCTGATGCCTTTCTCTGTGTTAGGTCCGAGCCGAATAGCCCTGCTGGTACCCTGCTGGTAGGCCTTGATGCATTAGTATTCAAGTGTATCTCTTTAACTGTATCTATGAAAACGTTCCATATAAATCTCGTGATTACAATTGACCTTCATGCTCGACATCTTCAACGGGAAACCCTGGTTCATGAAACCCGTGTACCGCCGTTTCGGTTCCGGATCTGTTGAGGCACCCTATAATGCGAGGTCGAGACCTTGAATTTTAATTTCTCACTAATACAATTCGTAACTGCACGTACGCTGTTAATGGGATACCTAACATTCCGAATGAATGAATTAACGAATGGATGAATGAACAAACGAACTAACCAACAAGCAGACGAACGAGTGAATGAACGAGCCAGCGAACGAATGAAGGAATGGGCGAGTGAAAGAATGAATGCATGAATGAATAACTGAACGAACAAACGAACAGAAGAATGAATGAATGAACGTATAAATGAATAAACGAACTAATGAACGAACGAATGAACGAATGAAAGAGAGAATTAATGAATCAGTCAATCAGTCAGTACAGAAGTAGCTTGTGCTTTGGATTTTTCCAGCGCTGCTTCGAGTGGAGACGGATGGCTTTGGAAGTCAGCTGAGGATTCAGGGCAGTCGATCTCAAAATTATCTCTGCTTCAGTAGAAACGGAAAACTAACAGTCAGAGTAAGACTCCTCTACGCCATCATACGCCATTACATCACATCAGATATAGTATGCAACGCATGCATCCAGTGTGTTTGCAGTATGAATCGATGCACTCCAAGGTCAATCTGACTTTGCCCAATAGGATGTCAAAGCAGGCCATAGATAGTCTACATGTGTGTAAATTGGCCTACACAGATCACTGTGCAAAGCCTGCTGAACGAGAGCAGGCCCAGAATTGAACCAAGCTAATGCTACTTCTGATTTTAAATAAATAAGATCTAGAAATTAATCATTTGCGATATTCATGTCGCTGGGGCTACTCAACTCCATTAATCGACTACCCTATACAAGCAATAGTGAGACCTCGCTATCTAAGAACGGACGGACGGACGGACGGACGGAAGGACGGACGGACGGACGGACGGACGGATAAACAAAGCCGACCTGGAAGACGCAGTGAGGACCGCAAAACCGACTTCCATCGGAAGTCAGACTAGATGTCATGAAATCAAGCCACATGCAGTCCAGCATATGAGGCCGGAGATCAATCTGCACCATGACTATCTAATTCTCGTTCTTTTCGTGATTATAACGAGACTTAGAGGCCGGTCGGTCGTTAAAGCAGGGATCTTTAACTCAAATGAATCCGAGGGCCACACAAAGGCTCAAATACTGGTTCGAGAAAGAAAATAGCAATGTCTTACGTAAATTAATGTTGTAATTAGGAATATTTCACTACCGAAAATCTTTCCATTTAAGTCTTTAAGGAAAGCTTGTGGTAATAGCAAATGTTCAGTTTTGCCACTAATCTCCATGGCCATCAGACTGCATCTGCTGCTGTGAGGTCAGTCTGAGCGATGCTTACAACTGCTCAGCAGTCAGTCTAGTCTGCTCCTCGATTTAGATTTATTAAACTTCATGGCTGAAATGAATTATTCACTTACATAAGCATTTCCAAACATTGCCATAATCTTGTTATCAACAAAGAGGACATTTGGAAATTTTTCGAGAGAGAAATGTTCAAAATTCGGGAATTCCTGTCTCAGCGTATTTCTGTTTCAAATTGTTGCAACACTGAAGGTCAGCTAACTGTATTTGCGATATCCTCGGAAACTGTTTCTATTTCAACAGCAAATGGTGTGCAAAACAGATGAACTATTGTACAAGTAGGCCTTCTGAGTTTGAGGTTCTGCTTCCAGAAGAGATCGAGAACGTTGAAAACGAGCGAAATTTCCATAAATGATTTGTTATTCCCAAAAGCTCAGCGTAACTGTAAAAGCTCGAATTTAATTTTACATGGGTCTGTGACTGAGGAAACCCTCACAAAGTCGGAGACGTCTTTTGCAAGAAACGCATTCATAGGACATAATTTGGATCAAAACGAGTCTTTGCATATTTTTATTCCTAGTTGTTTCAACTATCAACGTCTGAGTCCTTATGTCGATGTAAAGTTTCGCTGTCTAAGTATTTTTATTTTCAATTTTATTATGATGCCCAACAAAAACTTAATTGACATGTCCCCCTGGTGCCTAATTTAAAGTCGTTGCATCAGTGATTATGCATGCGACCAAGTCGTGTAAATATTCGTGTTAACGAATTCTTGTTATTTATAGAGATTTATAGAGATCGCTACACCGATAGAGATTTATAGATATGTCATTCATGGCAGCCTATAAGAGACGTACCAATCCGCTCCAATTTACTATACTTATAAACATTCACTACCTCCAGACACCTCGACTGATGTTGAGTCATAGTTATGGTTAACTTTAGCTCGTTAGTTTTATGAGCTGTCAATTTCATGTGAAGCAGTAGCATTCCAGCTCAGAGATAAGGTGTTGGCATGCCCACTGGCCACTCCAGGACTTGAGAAGCGATAGCACTGTACCATGATTGAGGTCTTCTGTTTTGAAACAGTTCTAATGATATTATTTTATTATCATCGTCTACTTTGGAGCCGGTTTCAACTTTTCATTTTGGCAAAATTTCTTATTTCTTCTCCAGTCGTCATCCGTTTTCGGACGGGTTTTGTCCAATTTGTATAACTCTACATTCTCTTTGCTCCCAATTTCTTGATTGTTCCGGAGCTTTGTCCCACTTTTGTTCTATTTCGCTTTGATAACATTTCTGTTGTCAACCATTGCCAAAACCGATCAAGAACGAGATCAGTGACACATATGTTTTCATGGATATGGATCTGATTATCTGTATAGCACCAACGTTTAAGGACCTCTCTAGTGCGCATGTCCCGCAATAAGAAATGATATTCTGCTGCTAAGCTTAGTGTCCCGGTTTCTCAAGCGATGACTGAGGGGTGAAGGTTAGGTTATTACTCCGCACTCACGTGTGCATACCCTGAACCCTTGCAATTATAGTATAAATATTCATGTTAACGAGTTCTCTACGGAATGAAATTCCGCTATCGTTTCGTGCAAGGGTCACTGTTGGTGATAGAGCCCAGTCAGCTCGTTGTTTAAAGACGTTCTTATTTTCCAGGGGTTCTCATGCTGGAAGCGCCTCAGAGTAGTTTGTTCTGTAAGAAGCGCTATATAAGTTATCAAATACAAATACAAATTGGGATTTTAGTTTTAGCCTGGATTGTCAAGGACTTACTATGGAGTGAAGGTCTGCTTGTTAGCCCAAACCCATGTGTGCTATGTGTGCCTGGCTCGTCCTTTTCACTTGAGAAACCTCACAAACCGAATTCAAGTGGTATTGGATCTCTGACGGCGAAACGACCACAGTCTTCAGCTTTTTGCAAGTTCTACGTTTATTAGCCGTCAGATAAAGCGACAGTTTTATTTGATCTCGTCCAAGGTATAGACGTCGCCTGTTCAAAGCGGTCTATGACACGTTTCAATTTTTGAGATTAATATGCACGACGGGATTCAAAAAAAACTTCAACAACAATCGAGCCACCTGCTCGGGTTTATGGGCGGTCGAGAAGATTTGAAGGTAGCAGGACTTGTCTGTATTACTCATCTGTTCATTCAGAGACATCGATCTATCTTCTTGAATGACGAGAAAATGCATCAGTTGTGCAGTTCAGTTGTTGTTTATTGAATCATCAACAACAGATATATCTCTCTCAGTGTTGGGATGCACTCGCAGATGTTCTTGTAAAGTTTATTTATTTGGCGCCATCTTATACCAAAGAATCCACTGACGATTAAGACGGACGCACTTGCGATGACAACTGACGTTGAAAGCACCCCAGAAATAGATCGCTACTTACGATGCTATATAAAATGTCAATTACAATTACAATTACAGTTGTATGACCGATTTAACGTAGACGAGCGGTCTGATAAGAATTGAACGGAAGTCAGACTGTGGAGATATGTTGATATACGTAGATGGCTGCGGAAAAGGACAGAGAGATATGTGTGCAGAGCAACGATGTAGAAGAAGACAGGTGCCCAGAGATGCGAAAGTGGATTAGCAGAGTTACCGAGACGCAACAATGACATTGTAATCATCTGTCGTTAATCGTTTTATGGACTAAGACTTGTCTTTTTAGACTTCTTCTTTCTGTGTGTCCCTATGTTTGTCTGTCTCTTCCGTGTCTCTCTCTGTGTGTCTTCTCTCTATGTGTGTATATGTGTGGTTTTATAAATTTTTGCTATGTGTGTCCACAATTCTAACTGCCTTTCTCTACCTAATCTCTCTTTAGTTATCTGTCTGTCTCTGTCTCTTTGTCTCTGTCTCTCTGTCAGTTTCTCTGCCACACAGTGTGCGTCTCTGTCTTTGATTATAATTATGGCTCGATCCATCTCTGTTTTTGACTATCTCTCTGCGTATCTGCACTTCCTTCTGTCTCCCTCTGGAGGGGCACCGACTAACAGTGACCGGCGATTGACTGGCTAGTGTGGCTGCCCAGACGAACCCCTTAACAGGCAAGCATTTTCAGGAGACATTCCATTCGTTCCTCACGAGTCTTTTAACCGACTGACCCGTCCTTTCTTAAATCACCTGTCCAGGTGTGTTCTCGCAATTGTCAGTCGCTGTCTGCGGATAAATTACTCTTCACGAAGACGACGACGCAATTCAAGACAACTTTGGCCTGTCTTAAGTAACGACGCCACATGTATGTCTGTGTATCTTCACATTATACATACATATATATACATACATATATATACACGTACATAGACAATATATGTGCATATATATATTTACACATGTATACATTTATTTATCTGTCTATCTATCTATATATATGTATATATATACAACTATACATCCACGTAATTTGCGCGACAACAGATAAGTTGCTTCTATGACGCGTGATTGACGTGACATGACAGGACGTGACGCCAGCTGTGGTGTCTGTGGACAACAGTAATAAAAGGTTGAAGCAGATGAATTAATAGTAGCACTTACAGCTGTGCATATTCATTAAAAGCGGCATTTTCTAGCAAGTGAGTGTCTAGCAGACTAATTGTTATGTTGTCAGTGTTAATCCCGAGATTTAGGTTCTGAAGAATAGACTGACTGAAATGGGGAAATGCACAAGAAACCACTCAGCGAAGGCGCTACTTCTGAACAGCTTCCATTATTCATTTGGTGGCCCGATCGGTCTCGCGATAATTTAGGCTGCCCCCGATTCTTAATCATTACATTCACTGCCCATAGAAAAGTCAATGATTTTCAAGACTTGGATAATATTCTACAAGGCATCTTCGCTATCTTCAGTCTGTGGTGACTCCCAAGACTTACCTCTACTTGGCCAAGTCCTGTCACTATCTTACTCTGACTATACTGCGAACAACGACAGCTCTCTGAGCTGTTGCCGGCCATATCTAGACTCTTGGAATTCGCTTCCGGCTAATGTTCGTTGTAAAAAACATGTCTTAGTCTTCTAATCTCAGACTGAAACTCCCTTTTTGCCGGACTCGTTCCCTCCAAAGGCTGTTTCCGTTGTCTGTCAGATTTCCCTGTGGCTTTTCGACCGATCTGTCGTTGGATTTAGGCTTCGACACTGGTTTTGATTAGCGGCGATTACCGATTGTTGCCACGAGTATTATTGGAGTGGCGCTGTAGAAGTTCTCAGATTACATAAGGTTTGACTACCCGATCAAGGCGTTGTTTCTTAGCCTTGTGTTGTATTCAGTAGTTAGCAGAATCGGTGGGAAAATGTTCAATGCCTCGTCAAGGCCCACGAGTCTGTTCTATAAGAGTAAAAAACGTTATTTTGAAGGGCCCACTTCAATCTTTATAGACGCATCGGTTTTTGAGGTGTTTTTCATCGGCTATTCTAATGTTTTACGACTGTTGACTGCATTATTATTCGACGTTGCTGGTCATTTTGCTGATAGCAGTGCTGTTTACAGTTGATTTACTGCTACACAGGGTGTCGTATTTCTTCGTCACGTGAATCAAATTCTTCGTATCTTTGCGTATAACGATGCATCCATTTCATTCCTTTCTGCACTCAGGCTCTTTACAAATAGTCCGAGTGTGTATGCTGGCATTGCGTTTACATAACAAGTGGCATCCGAGGTATTCGTTTTGCCAAATCCAGCGCTATATAAAACGCCACCGTATCTGTGTGCTGGCGGCACTTTTGAAGCGCGTGCCGCTCCTTGTGCGGCTAATTGCCTTCGACAGACGGCTCTTAAGCTGCCGGCTCTTGAAGACCCCCTCCCAGTCCATGGGAGGCGCCATCAAATCCCAACCGATGGTTGGAGTTCATCGAAGCGTGACGGCGCCTTGTCGCCACCAGGGGGCTACGAGTGCCGACGCGGCGTTTCTGGACCCGGCCAGGTGTTCGCCGATGGTACAAAGGTAAAAGCGCAGGTGACGCCAGACCGCCTAGCACCGACTGGGAGCCGCCTGTCAGTCGGAGTCGAAACGATGGCAATTTGCGATTGAAGGAAGAAAGAAGAGAGAGAGAGAGAGAGAGAGAGAGAGAGAGAGAGAGAGAGAGAGAGAGAGAGAGAGAGAGAGAGAGAGAGAGAGAGAGAGAGAGAGAGAGAGAGAGCGAGAGAGAGAGAGCGAGAGAGAGAGAGAGAGAGAGAGAGAGAGAGAGAGAGAGAGAGAGAGAGAGAGAGAGAAAGCGGTCGGAGGAGTGAAGAAAGTGGCCGACGGTTGGGCTCTGAATGAGTGACGATCAACGTCGGTTCTCTTGAATCTTTTTGTCGACCAGATGGCGCCACTTACAGACCGGAAAGAGCAGTGTCTCTCTTGCGAGTGCGGCTGATTTCACGGGTTTCAACGGCTGAATTTAGAGCAGGAATTTATAATGACTTCTGAAATCCCTGTTGTTTAGTAAATCAGCGTCTCTTTCAATCCTTCTTCCAATGACGGATGTCTGTGACGTCAGAGATGCACTGCAAACACAGAATGGTCTGATTGGACTCTTGTTCCCGCTGTTGCCTATCAGCAGAGCACCGTAGAATAAGAGTGATGATAGGAGTAGATGTTAAAGAAGAGGAAGAAGAAAAAGTAGTAGCAGAAGAAGAAGAAGAAGAAGAAGAAGAAGAAGAAGAAGAAGAAGACGAAGAAGAAGGAGGAGGAGGAGGAGGAGGAGGAGGAGAAGAAGGAGAAGGAGAAGAAGAAGAAGGAGAAGGAGGAGGAAAAGGAGGAGGAGGAGGCAGAAGAAGAGAAGTTGAAAAAGAAGGACGAGAAGAAGGAGGGGGAGGGGAGAGGAGAATTCCAAATACGAACAGATAAGGATAACGGGAAGGGGGTTCAAAGTAGGACATGTTTTGCTGACGTCCTTTTTGGACGATTCCTACTGCTATAAAAAGTACATAGATAGGTAAATCAACAATATCATGTACTTGAATTGATTCGAGTGTTTTGTTTTTTCTGGGCCAGGCCTCTGGAAAGGATGGCAAGTGCGTCTTTCGGGAACTCTTATCGCCTGATCGGCATTTCACGGAATTCCAATCGGCTTTCGACGAGCGCTGGTTCGTGGCATTCAACCGTAAGGGACGTTCAGTGGAGGGTGACTTCTGGACGAAGCGCCCTCTGCAACTCAAATGTCGCAATTTCATCAAGATGGACTCCGCCGTCGAAACGAGCGACGCGCAGAAGCGGAACAAGAACAGGAACAAGAACAAGAAACAAGGACCGGAAGTCGACTTTCACCAACTTTACGTTCGATTAAAGTCACCAAAATCAAAGCGTATCTGATCCAATTAGTGTTGGCAACCGCTGACTCCGTCCACGACGACGCAAGGTTAGGCCTAATTCGACCTACTTTGGAGGTTCAAATTAGCCCCAACGAAGGCCTATCATCGTTATTTGCCTCCACCCCGGTGGGGTCATAGCTCCGCCCACAGCTGAGGTTTAACCTACAAAAGCGCCTCGTTCCGCCTCATTGGAGATTTAACTCCGCCCACAACGCAGGCTTGTCTCTTTAAGATTTGGTTTCTTCCACGATAGAAGTATTAATTTATCTCTGACTAAATTGCAATGTAGTGCAGCCTGCAGTGTAGTTTTAGCTCCACTTGTCATCGCGTTTCAACTTCACCGGAATTACATATCCACACAACTACGATTCAGCTCCGCCCACAAAGGAGATTGTTCGATATCCGCTCGTAACGGGGCGTACACTTAAGAATGAACTCCGCCCACATTGGATGCTTAGCTCCGCCTGGTTAATGCTACCTCTTCCGGTGCCGTTTGATTGGATCTTGAGAAATCCTGCAAACTAACTGCGTTTTTACGAGAACTCGTGTAACTTATTTTGTAATTTTGATAACTTTATCGCAGCTAGCCATAGAGTGGGCTGCATGGTAAAGGAAGTGTTGCCAATCAGAGAGTGTGACTTGACTTAGTCATTTTTCTGAGTGGGATGCAGATAGGACCGTTGTATCAGCAAATGCGTCAACCAATGAGGCATCGACGGCCGACAAGGACGCCTTTTACAGGACTCTGGAGCAGGCGGTGACTCCCTATGGATGAGATCATGGAGGAGACAGCTGAGCATAGGTTCCTAGGTGCATGCATTGGATCTGAGCGGTACACTGATCTGGACTGATGTGGCTCTTTATGTCGAAGTGCTAGAGATCCTGGTTCTATCGGTAGAGATATTGGATCAGGGGGCACAAATTTGGGCTAGAAATCAATTGGGCCAAGAGAAAAATTCAAACAGTGGGTCCTTATCCAACCCTTGATTATGTACAGGTGGCAGGTAACCAAGTGGAGCTGCTTCATGGTTCCCCTATCTCGGTTCCCACATTGAGGCCCACTGGTGGCAGCGGATCTGAGGGATGGCGGAACGTGCCCATTGCCAGAGGTTGTATGAGCAACCCATAACTAGGGATACGAAATACTAGCATCCGGCTGAATACCAAAATCTGGCTTTTCAAGGCATAATACTGCCTGTCCTCTCGTTTGGAACCAAGATCTGGACGTTGTTAACCAAGGACCTAAAAGCGAAACTCGACGCCTATCAAAAGTGGTGCCTGAGGAGGAAGCTGCGCATTCCCTATATAAGGCTCACGTCACCAGCACAGAGGTCTAGGGATCGACGTGCAAAACCCAATGTCGGAGATGATCCAACGAAGCTCCGACTGTTTGGACACATCGCGCATTTGCAACAGCGAACAAGATCACGCCTGAGTTCTGCCTGCTATGTTATCTCCCCCTCCAAGAGGGTGGAAGAAACCGGCTGGATGTCTTCGCCACACAAGGACACGAGCGGTGGAGGAGTCTGAACTGCGTTCACTGAACTTCGTATTACACGCAGTCTGGAGACGTGCCCAGAGCAGAAAAGGCTGGCAACATGCTGTGGAAACGGCAAAGCTCCAGACAGGTCTGCGCCACAGATGATGATGATGGTGATGACGATGAAGACGACGACGACGACGATGATGCAGCTTGTGAAGTGCAATTCAATGTAAAAGCATGTGTAACCATAACTAAGAAGGCTGTTTTGCTTTTACTGAATTCGGTGTCAGTGCGATTCAACCTAGAAGTTCCTGCTGAAAGCCTCAATTCATGATCGAGATAGCACGCCACCTCTGCCTGTCATAACCTTTTTCAGTCTTACCTTGCTGTATAGGCATCATCTACCTTACTATATTGCCTTCCTTTAAAACTAAAAGGGTTAATATATGGTTGTCGCGTCAAAGACCCTGGCAGCTATATGAGATGTCATTAAAAACTGACTACTATTACTTACCCTTACAACTTACCTCACAGGTCTTACCTTAAATTATCTTGCCTTACCTGACCCAGAGATGCCATAACATATTCTGACTTACCACACTTTACGTTATCTTCTGTCTGGTTTACTATACCTTTACTTTACTAGACGTTTACTAAACCTTTACTTTTCTAGACGTTTTGGCATCTGATTCAAGGAATTAATGTTTTAAAAGGCATTTAATGCAATATAATAAAAGCAAAATGTACGTTGGCTGGTGTGTTACAATGACTCTTGGCATGCATTGATGTATATCACCTGCAATCGTCATAATAATGATATGAAACAGTACAGACTGAAAAATTTAGTTTCATAAACAATCCATCGTTTTACGTCTGTTTTGCCGTTTGCATGCAGATTTGACAGCTGCATTTACAAAAATACCAAGTTGTGAATCAACAAACGTTAACTTTGTCCTAGCTTCTATGTACTTGTGATTTGAGAAAAGCTCGTGTATGGATTCTAAGCTGGACCATGCACCTTTTTATGGCTATAGTGGTTATGTGTAGGCTGTATTTGAAAGGAGCAGCTTTCGTCACATAAATTGGTGCAACCATATGCAAACTGTCTTGTCTTACCACCCCATACCTTACCTTCAATGTAGGTTTATACCGTTCTCGACCTTACCATATTCTATCTTACCTCAGCTGCGGGCCTATACGTTACACGTCCTAAACAAACGCTTCCTTAACTTACCATTTCTCACCTATAATGCAGGTCTAAACCTTAGACTTACGTGTCCTTAACTTATTCTTGTTGCTCTGTGTTTGTTTATGATTCGTGTGCAGAGAACGTTTATGGCTAATCTCTGTATCCGTCGTCCGTGGATCTGACTGATTGCCTGCTTTAGCTGTAGCCGCCTCCGCCGCCGACGTGAGTTCTGCTAAACAGCACCTATCACGACTGATGCTGTCGGCTCTACTTGAACAAAGCGGAATAGTTGATCCGTGGAAGCCTTTGTTCACCGGGAAGGAATGGTTGATCAAAATGAGGTCTTTGCCCGCATAACTCCAGCGGAATTTAGACAGCCTGGCATACACACGCACCCACTTCAGCTGATACATATAAGCACGTTAGACCGTCCTTCTGGAACAACCTTCCTCGAAACGTCGTACAGAGACTGCTCAGTAAACATTTGCACCCACGTTAAATCACACCTTTTTAGATGTTTTAGATAGCCATGTTTAGCATTCTTGTGAAGTTCCTCAAAGGCGCTAGATAAATAGTCATATACATACACATATTCCTACATATATACCTAGGCCCACATACTTACATACATGCACACATACTTGCGGAAGATTGGTTAGAGCGGTCGGCTTGTAACTCAGAGAGTAGGGGTTCAAACCTTTCCCAAGACAATTACTGTATAGACATCTTCACTCACAATTGCTCAGGCTCGATTGCTCGATTGATGCTTAGCCATTATATAGCGGCGCTTAACAAATGCAGAAATAATAATAGTAATAAACTTTCAATCTTCTGGGTGGTCATATTTCGACTCTTTGAGAGGTTCTAATAGGCGCTAGAGTAATTCAAATACAAATATAGGCGTAGATAATTTGTTTTAGGACATCCCAGTCCCTTTTTATCCTTTCGTTGCAAGAGAATTTTGACAAACGACCAGGCAGTTTGTTTGGCTGTTAAAGCGATTTCTTTAAATTGTGATATTGAATTCGCTATTTAAGTCTTTTGTGTTGTATATTTCATCCGGAAAATTTTTAAAATTCTTATCGTAACTGACCATCGATTGATGCCTTGGTATTAAGAGTTGGTTTTCATGAAACCGTCTAAGCATGTGAGTGTGTGAGTGTTTGAGTGCAGAGAGTTTCAGAGCCTGCTTAGTAGCTTTTCTGTATCATCACGTAATAATCACATCTGCTGAGAAAAAGACCACGAGCGATTTTCTCCATATTTTGCGTCATCTGTTGTTCGACGTCATGGCATTCAGTTCGAATAGATACTACAATGTGTCTATGTGCATGGATCTATGTATCTATGTATCTATGGATCTATGTATCTATGTATCTATGGATCTATGTATCTATGTATCTATGGATCTATGTATCTATGGATCTATGGATCTATGTATCTATGGATCTATGGATCTATGTATCTATGGATCTATGTATCTATGGATCTATGTATCCATGGCCTGCAGTATCCTTCGTTCGTCATTCCGTCGATGCTTGGCACAGTTCCTTCTCCTGCGTCCGATGTTTACTTGGCTATTAGGCTGGCGCTCGTGTCTTCTTTGACTAACGAAAATTCCTCCGAGTCAGGCGCGAGATGATATTTCTGCCGCCCCGAGCCCACTCAGGTAGCGGCTAAAGTAAGTGATGACACTGCCTGCAGAGTTTACAACCTGCCTCGGCGGTCACCTGCCAAGATGTCCATAGAAACGCTTCAGTTTCTAGCCATGAGTGAGGGAGTGGGTAAGAGAGCGCCAGTGAAAGGAGTGTAAGTGAAGTTAATTGTGAGCGAGCGATCTGTAGTGAGCTTGCGGCCGAGTGCGCGGCTGTGTGTTTATGCAAGGCTCCCGAAAGCGTAAACTATCGTTCGCGCGTTGTGCTCTGTCTCAGGCGCAGCCGGCTGCGTCTTGCTTTGTTTGTTATCGACAAACATATTGCTTCAAAGCCGTTTTGTTCCTTTCGCAACGTAAGTCAAATTCGATTGAGATGAATTTGCCAAACAATCGTCACTTTCACCAGTTTAGAGAGAGAGAGAGAGAGAGAGAGAGAGAGAGAGAGAGAGAGAGAGAGAGAGAGAGAGAGAGAGAGAGAAAGAGAAGAAGAAGAGAGAGAGAGGTAAACATGCACAGAGGCGGTCAGACAGACATCGACGGATGTTTACAGCAGATCCAGTGAAGGCACACGTGCGATGCGACCTACAGCCACGATCTGTGAATAGGTCAGAGAAACCGACGCAAACACCGACAGAGTTAAGCGACAGTTCATTGCACGTGGCGCCTATCATAGGAGGTTAGGCCGACATCACCTGTAGAAATATGTCTACCACCTGAGAGGAAGATTTCAAAGGGGAAGGAGAGGAGCAGGGATAGGTAGAGGAACATGGCCATGGACTGAGAATGGCTTGTGGGGTCGGACAGTCGTCAAAAAACAGTAGCGTTCAACTGCTTTGATGAGGTCGCTGAGTGAAAGAGACCCTATCCGTAGTCGAAAAGTGCCTGCAAGAGGCGCCTCTGTCGAAGATGCCAGGAGAAGTTCTTTGTAAGACATAATTCGCTAGATGGCGACTTTTATAAAGGTGTACAGGAAGCCAGTGAGTGGAAGCACTAAGGAGAGTTGGTGACCATTGGCGACATTAAATGGAAGTGGTTAGATGGCTATGACTACGATGGTGATGGTAGCGATGGCGATGATGACTGTTGATGGTGATGACAATGATGACAAAGACGATGACGACGACGACAACGACGACGTTAAAGACAAAGAAGAGAAGAAGGCGGTGATGTTGTTGTTGCTATTGAAGTTGTAGTTGATGGTGATGCTGATGATAATGACGACAAATGATTATATATTATGCAAAAAGAGTGAGAGCGAGAGTGAGAGAGAGAGAGAGAGAAAGAGAGAGAGAGAGAGAGAGCGAGAGTGAGAGAGAAAGAGAGAGAGAGAGAGAAAGAGAGAGAGAGAGAGAGAGAGAGAGAGAGAGACTAAGCATGCGTCGCCAGTTAGTGTCTGCAATCTGTCACGATGGTCAGTGAGGCCATTGGCATCACAACCAGATGCGATGCACACAACGTCAGACAAATTGACAAATTGAGCCAACAGTTCATGTTCCACGTTCAACAAACAAGACCTCAAGAGACTAATTATCCTACAGTGCCTGGTTATCTCATCTGCAGGCTAAGAATAGAAACAGAGCATGAAAAGGGAAGACAAGAGCAGGAGAACATGAGAAGGCAAAAGAAGAAGGCAAAGCAGGAGAAGGCAAAGCAGGAGAAAGCAAAGCAGGAGAAAGCAAAGCAGAAGGCAAAGCAGGAGGTAGGGCATATTATGTCGCCTTTTTACATAGATCGGTAGTATCACTGTAATTTATGTTCATGCAAAGTTCACAACAGATTAATCATACATGACGACATCATCATCATCGCCATCATGTCCATCGCTGTCTAATGACTGCGTTTGCTTGTCTGTCATCTGAGAGACATCCGGACACAGACGGGCGGACGGATGGACCGAGAAAAAGAAAGACAGCATAATGCAGAATAGATGTTTTGCGGTGGTCGGTTAATCATTTTGGAATGAATGAGGATCATCCTAAGATGTTCTCCTTGACCTTTCTTGCCCTCCATTTCGTCAATGGGGTTAAAAACCGAAAGTATTTGTTGGACCGTGGCTTTGTGTTATCAAGTTGAAAGCGTATCCGATTAACCGGCTCTTTGTTAAGATCACGATTACAAAAACACTGGGAAATGAGAGTTGAAAAGTCAGCTAGCAGCTTGTTATGAAATTTTATGCCAAGATTTATTTCCGGCGGTTTCCCATGCATCTGCAGTAAGCTGTTATTCAATGAGGGGAAAGTCCCGGCCATCGATCCGCTTATTTCCCTGCACTACGCCCAGGACAGATACGCGTACACAGGCACAAGTTGCTTTGTGCATGATATTTAAACACACGATGTAGCTTTTTGTCTTTTTGAAAGGATCGATAACAAGATCTGCTTCCCTCCCGTATTCCCTCCTTCGGTGTTCTGTCTTAGGGTCAAGCTGTTCAGGAATAACGCAACCAGCAGTTGACAATCAATAGAACACACAGCTGTTAGGCGTAATTAGTATCGATTTGTATTAATATTATATTAAAAATTTATATTAATAAACGTGAAGGAACGTTGGTAACTTTATTGATGCGCAACTGTTGTGACGTGGCAGTTGCGTGCACGGAGTAGAGACAGCCGAGCAGAGAAGAAGCAGAAGTTCACTTCAAACGGTATTTGGCCTACTTATAACCTACTCTGCTGGTAAACTTACTATATATCTAACAATATAGCTAAACATAACTTAAGTATCTTCTATTTATATAGCGCATGTATGGCGCTGTATAATTTGTTGCGTATTTTTGTAAATAGGAATTTATATAGCGCTACTTCAAGAGAAACTGATCAGAGATCAGAGTCGCTCTCTACGCTAGCCTAAAAGATGCCCTATTAAGAACGGAAACCTCTTCGTTTGGCAAGCATGCTCAGGTAACGAGATAAGCCAACATTGATGATCTCCCTCACACACGTAGAGCCCAACCAACGCATCCTAACTGATGAAAGCATGTTCATTGTTCTTGGATGGCGCTGGATCGAGGATCAATGTTAGGCCATGTGGTCCTCTGCAAAGGGCACACGGTTGCCTCACCGTAGAGCTGTCCTTCACAGTTGGTAGGTGACGCAGCGTCCGGACATTTCTTGATCCAGCACATCTGCGCATAACAAGCATTCGATTGGCCGTCACAGGGAGGCTTGCACCTGCACATTGTGTGTTTTCTCAAAGCTGTCAGTTGAATAGTTCGTAATCGTAATCGCAAACTCGAAATTTCAAAAGCGTTATCTAAAAACTGAGCGCAGGGCACCAGCTTATTCTCGAGCGCTGCCTCAAGTCAATGGGGTTGATGCCATGTCAAAAACCAAGTCCGGTTGCCAGAAGATCAGGGAGAGAGGAGGCAGAGAGGAGCTATTAGGGTGGGTTGTGTTTTATCGCAGTAAGTATGCCCAGGTGAAAAATATTGCTTAATAGTAAAACAAAACTTGACACAGTTACCTAAACACAATATACACCTTTCTGTAAAATTGACAAAATGCAGGCTTCTCCTACTTAGCAAAAATAATGCATCACACTTTACAGTATCACAAAGTAGATATCTTTCGTTGTGCACACTTCATCTGGCGAAAGCGATTAAACAGAGAGTTAGACGAAGCTATAAGAAACACACTAATATTCACACACACACACACACACACACACACACACACACACACACACACACACACACACACACAAACAACCACACTGACACCAAAGCTGACAGAGAGACGCAAATAACGCATCTAAATACATAACCGAAATGTCAGCGCTGCATGTAAACAGAGATAACGAGAATGAAACGATCATCGTTTTAATAATTAAAACAGGCAGCCATTACAAAAACAATACAAAATGGCAGACTCGACAGTCTGACCGACGAGAATGCTTTGAAATGTATAACATCCTGCTATTACAAAAAATCAGATGACAACTGCGTCCCTGTCACTGATGATGGAGACATCATGTGCTGGTCCAATGATATTCCAATTAAATGCTGTTTAAACATGCTCGTGTCATACGAATGTGATGAGCAATGCAGTAATGACCATGGGTGGTCATAAATGACAGCAGTTGGACTAGAAACGTGCTGTATCCTCTGTGAGACGATTCGGTTAGAGCGCAATATAATGTTGAGGTTCACTAAGGCAAGACTCATTAAGGTTCATTAAGGTAAGATTCACTTACGCCAGCTTGCAAACTCAGCCATAAAATGATTACAATAACCTACACTGTCTGGGGAAGATCAGGAGGCGAGGGACAGGACTGGCCATCCGCACATATTATATGCCGAGGCTAAGAAATATGAAGTCGCTAACACTTGATGCCCATGTTGCCTCTCTCTGTTAGCCTAAGGGACTTCTCTGCTTCTCTTTACGTAAGATAAGCGCAAAAGCATCCAGCTATCTAGTTAGCCAAGTGATTTCGTATCCCATTTCCACCATCTATCCCCAGGCGAAACACAGAGAGTATTCCTTCCTACAAGCCTGGTATTTGTCATTACTGTGTAATTTAACTACGTACTCGCTGAACTCGTGACATGATTGGTTTGTAACTGCGGAGCTTTTGGGTTCGAGACGGTTATTGCATAAAGACCTTGCGCAAGTCCTTCACGCACAGTTGTTGCTCAGCGCAAACGATCGATGCTTTCCCGCTAAAGAATGTCGCATAGAGAAATAAATAAAACAAATGTTGATGCACATCTGCGGTGTGAGCTTAAAACAACAGTCAGGCAGGTCTGTTACAGCTGGTGACAATGAACTTGTCCCAGTTGCAACTACTGTAGCTTCTGCCCAATCGAAAAACTACATCCGCAGTATGTATGCAGTAGCAGGTTGTCTGACCAGTGCACTCCGAACGGTAAAAGATACAGGTTTCTTTCGAACATTTTTTAAAGTTTATGGGGTCATCGCCCGTTTCAAAAATGTCATGGGGTCATCGCCCGTTTTAAAAAGTTCATGGGGTCATCGCCCGTTTTAAAAAGTTCATGGGGTCATCGCCCGTTTAAAAAAGTTCATGGGTTCATCGCCCGTTTTAAAAATTTCATGGGGTCATCGCCCGTTTTAAAATGTTCATGGGGTCATCGCCCGTTTTAAAAAGCTCATGGGGTCATCGCCCGTTTTAAAAAGTTCATGGGGTCATCGCCCGTTGGTGTCGATCGCACGCTTTTATCTTTGTTTCATCTGCACAGTGTGTTTCTCTGGCATCATACGATCAATTTCTGTCACGTTTTTATTTTATGATAGGAAGCATCTGCTCCCAACCGACCAACCTCCTCCTTCATCCAAGCTTGAGACTGGCACAGGTAATCGTTTCGAACTAGCATTTAAAATAGAATATCAAACGCTAGACCTGCACTAGAATGCAACGAGTTTCTCCGATCAGAAGCACATTAAGCTGAAGCTCCAATATAATTTAATGATGACACTAGATATATCATCGAAAGTAGCGAGCTATTACACTTGTATGGTGCTTTATAATGTCAATTATAGTCCTTTGCCTATAGTTCTTTCCATTCTCTGATGAGTAGGCGAACGTACAAGTAAATACGCTGCAAAAGGCCTAGGCCAACAACATGTTTAAATAAATCATGCTCATGTTTAGACACCATGTATAGGCCGCAGGTGTAGTATGCATCGTGCATATGAAAACAACGTACATAGGCCTATATATCGAAGCTTTACGTGTAGCCCATATATTGCTTTTGTCCACATATAGGCAATATATCATGTATACCGTTGGCCTTAGAATACCTTAGTAATTGTGGGCTAACAGCTACCTCAGGGGCCTTAGTTCCTATATATCCACGAGACTCTATAGCGAGTTTGAATGTAAGTTGGAGAGATGCGTTCAAAAGCTAATCAATAAACCTACTACGGCTAATTGAAACAACTGAAGGCTGTGCTTATGTAACAGGAAAAGTCGCTTTCTTATTTACTCACTCAAATCTAGAGTGAGTAAATCAGAAAGCGACTTTTCCTGTGATTTGTATACTTTACAGTGGGCGCTTTGGAACTAATGAGGTCATGTAAATGTATAGCCGGGAACAATCAGCTTGTCGGCGAAGCAGCTCAGGAATTTAGATCTTGTTTATGAGACGGTGTGAAGTTTCATACACATATGTGTACGAAGACAGATTTATGCTCGACAAAGAGAGGTAAAAAAGAGAGAAGAAGCGATAGAGAAGAATATTAATCACTTAGTCGTTCTCGACCAAGTCATCCACCAGAATGACAATCGGCTGTAACCTGCATTCTTTCGAGGTGAGAAAGGACTTTGTTTAAAATCTAAGGTAGTCGTTTGAGTAGTTTAGGCCTACTTTGTGTAGTCTTCAGGGCCCTTTAGAAGTACTAGCGTTGTCGCTCGATGTAATGTAGAGTAGACGAAATCTAACACGTACTCAAAACACAATCGTAATCATATTCGAATGGCATTATCATGTTCAACAATCCGATATGACTGTCACGTGCTTGTTGTGCACATTGGGTGTGCATCGCCAGTGAGAAATTCTAGAACTACCCAGTGGAAGGCGAACAGAGATTAAAATCTAGGACTCATATTCTCAAAATCTAGGACGTGTTAAATCTAGGAATCCTCAGTCTGTACAGTAAGAAACGATATATAGGGCCTAATTGCTGCTCATCTGTCAACCCCTCTTTCAGCTGGCATTCGATGAAAAGTACAACACTACGGACAAGTCCTATTTCGTTTGTTTTTCGGGTCGACCATAAAGGACTAAATGTGAATGTAGGTTTTAATCCCTGGTCGTTTTTCTATAACGACCGTATGACTCTGACCCTAGTCGTTTTTTTAGTAAACTGATCGGGTGAGATCTTTTACCAACGCTGCCCGTTTGAATAGCTGCCACGCCATTTAAGGTCCCCAAGAACGGACCGTACTACCCGAGATTCAATCTCTGAAATAAGCCACGTTCGGTGTGCGCTCCGGTATCCTCGCGTACAAATGTGCCTTGACGTACACTTTAATCAAATGGCTAACCAGACATTACCCATCCCATCACCCTCTGTACATGTCCACACTCCAACGGAGTACTAAGAACTAGATTTGGCTACGATGTTGATCTTGCAAAGCTAATTGTGTTATAAGGAATGAGGTACTTTAACACTGCTGTGTCCAGCCAGGATTATATCCATTTATTAATTCCTGTATAGACATTTTTATTAATTGCAAACTGGTGAATATAGAGAGTGAAAACCTGTAATCCAGTCACGTATACTATAGGCCAGGAGAGTAAACTAGGTCTACTGATTGACAGTGAATGTGCTATGCAAAGAAAGGACTACTTACGCTGCCGACCAATCACAATAATTATAGCAATTAAGTTCTTGCGACCAGTTACTGAAGACAGCAGACAGTATTGGATCTCTGTATCCCGGAGCATCCGTCATACACAGGTTAAGTACAGAGTACAGACAGCGTGCAATGTGCTATGGTCTTACGTATTATTTGGCACCAACTAAGGCCACGCGTACTACGTGGACAGGTAATTTTACTGTACTGATGCACATTTCACACACCTAGATTAGCTGACATGCAGTAAGGTGTTGCAACATGGGACATGAAAACTTTGGCCTACTGAACATACTTAGGCAAAATATGCTGTAACAACGAACTAAATTTAATTTTGAAACTACATGAAAATGGAAGCTTACGAAACTCTTGCGCTAGACGAAAAGTGTGCAAGATATAGTCCAGTGCTGTGCGCCCATGCGCGAAGCTTCGAAGGAACATTGTTTGCCAGTTGTATGTTTATCCAGAGTTTATCCACACACGTCGTTAAGGTGACGTGGTGGAAAAGTTTATATCGGCCTACCCGTCGCGTCGTAGGCTCGTGTGAATACAAAAGACCATAGACACATTGAGTGCATACTACTCAAGCATATGTCCTATCGTGTGACTAATCTAAGTGTTCAGGCTCGTTTACAGACAGTCACAGATTGAGATTTTGAATATTTGTTCAATCATACAAGGGCTTATGAAAAGTACGTTTCTTTACATACGAAATCTATAATTATGTTAATCAATTTGTTTAAGAAAAACGGGGTTTGTTCAGTCTTCAGTGTCTCCATTCCCTGCAAATCTGAATATATCATAAAATGTACCGACTATTTTTGCATACCTCAACGATCGTTTTCGCTTATATGTAGATCTGCCTTAGAAACGCCATGCTGTTGACGAAGGATCCATATTGGACGACTAGGCAGCCTTAACTTCTAATCAAGGAAGCACAGTATCTGAGAGCTTCGCGCAACTTCTCAGGCTTCGATCAAGTAATTTGGAAATGACAATACTATCGAGATGTGCTCTGCGAAAGGGGCGGTCCAGAGGGTCAAAGGTAGTCGCACTTCTACTTCTTTCCTTCTTCTTTCTGTATGTGCTTCTGGAGGCTTTCGCTCCTACGATTGTCTTCTCTAGAGCCAGATGGCCGATTGTGGACCGACGAGATCTTCCACGATTCATCTATAGTGATTTCAAGCCACAGGCTGTAAAAACACACTGCACAGAATGCCAAGGAGAAGTTTCGATGTCTGATCTGGCATCTGATCATCAAAGTGTCTACTCGAGAACTGGCATCAGCTGCAGGGCGCTCTTCCAAGGAGACAGACACGAAAGGCGCAAAGCAAGACACTACATGAACCACAATGTTCCAGAGTTACTCTCACCTGAACAGCTAATACACATGACTAAAGAATGCAAGAATTTCCGACGCATGCGCGGTTATACGTCGGAGCCGATGTCGAAAGAGGAGGCTGAGTTTCCAATTGCGTTTAGCGTGTTAATCAAGGGTGACGCCAATCAAGCGGAACGGCTGTTGAGGGCCATATATGCCCCTCAGAACTACTACTGTTTGCACATCGACCTCAAATCCAATCCGTTGATACTTTCGGCGATGCGTGGCGTTGCGTCGTGCTTCGATAATGTTTTCGTAGCGCGGAGATTGGAGAGTGTTTACTGGGGACACATGAGTATCATGTACGCGGAGATGAACTGTCTGGAAGACCTGCTGAGGTTCAACTGGAAGTACTTCATCAACCTCAGTGGTCAGATGTTTCCAGCTCATAGCAACAGAGAACTCGTCCAGATCCTGCGATTGTACGACGGGGCCAACGACGTCGAAGGAACCGACAGAAGGTTCTATGTAACTATTTTCTACATAATTAAATCCGCGTAAAATACTTTTATTTCAATATTAAAGAATTGTTGGATCTCTGATGTCATCTCTGCATTTCAACCTTTACACCACTTACCTTTTACTGCAAGAGAATTTTGGCTGAGTTAGCTTTAAGCCCGCTTCTAATGAAGGTAATTGCCTTCATGACTCTGCCTCTATTACAGTGTTGATTAATTAATGAGTTCAATTTGCTGAGCCTTGTATAAACTGCCAAAATAAAGGCTTGGGCGATAAGTGTACTCGTGATCTGCGTGATAGATACCAATTGGCCATCAGACGGCAAACAAATCGAAGTATTCCTGCGGTCAAGTCTTGGTAACAAGCTGACAAAATCACGCCTGCATGAGCAGCACTAGTCGAGTCGAAGCCCTCCTTTCCCCTTCTCTCTGGCCTTCTGGGAACCGGACTTGGTTCTTGACATGGCATCTTTGGACAACCCCACTGAATTGATGCAGCGCTCGTGAATAAGCTGGTGCCCTGCGCTTAGCTTTTAAATAGCGCTTTAGAAATTTGGAGTTTAAGATGAGGCTTAGGATTATAGGACATGTGCTTTGACTGCTGTTACCGTTTCGGATGGTTTTCTGGTCTAACTATTCCACAAGAAGTTTCTATAAGGTGGCATACTATTATCCTAATGATTACAAGGAACTTTAGACTAATATACACCCAATGGTGACTGCTCTGTGTGTTTTTTAAGGTCTGACCTTGCCAGTATACGCTTAAGGATCAAGTACAGCTGGCGTCTAATCGAACCCCTTCAGCTGATGGTGCCCACATTTTGGCCCAAAGGAGACCCACCTCACAACGTCACCCTCTACAAGGGCAGCAACCAGGTGGCGCTGACGAGGGGTTTTGTCGTCTTCTTTATGTTCTCTCGGCTGTCACGTGACCTGGTCGAATGGCTGGCTGACATAATGGTCCCGGATGAGTATATCTGGCCGACCCTGAACCACAACACGCATTTACATGCACCAGGGTCCTATAAAGGTAGGTGTTTGGCGTGCCCATACCGAGTGCGTTCAAACGCTACTCCAGAAAGTCGAGGAAAATAGAAGCATATATTATGGTCGTAGTTTCGTCACCTGCTCATAAACAGTCATGGATTGGGTTTTACAGCAATAGCGATAAGAGTGATGACGATAAGGTTGCTGAAGATTATGCATGCATGCATGCATGTGGCTAGGTATTTATACAGAGCCTTTTAGGAAATTCTAAAAGACGCCGGTGATTATGATGACGACGCCGACGATCATGATAATATTATAGGCACATAGGGCCCTATTATACATCATAAGAAATAATGATCACGTGAAAGATATGCCATGACGTAACGCAGCAAGTCAAAAAAGAAAAAAATGAAAGGTTTTGACAAATGTTAATATTTTCTTCAGCATCTTCTGAAGGCAGTAGATGTAGAAATGTTGGCGGTTTCTATAACATCTTCTGAAGCCCTGCAGGAGTTGTATAAATGTCAGCATTTTCCCTCGTGAATAGGAGTGGCAGAGACGAAGCCATACACAGCTCGTTACAGTCTCTGGTACTCGAATGATGTACCTGAGTGGAAGTGTCAGGGGAAGTGGATACGAACAGTCTGCATCTTCGGCGTCGGTGACCTGGAATGGCTCTACCACCGACCAGAACTCTTCCTCAACAAGTTCCACGCCGACTTCGAGTGGCTTGCCTACGACTGCATGGAAGAACTCGTTCACAATCAGACAATGGCTGCACTACAAGGCAACGTCACCTTTGACCCGACCTATTATCTACGTCTACCATTCGTCGCCAACAAGACTCTGGTCACAAGCGTAGAAGAAGCCCTCAAATACTGGACATGATAATAACTTCATTCATCATCAGTAGTATGATTATCATTCATTCTTGATCAACTTACATCATCATGATCGCGGTCGTCGTCATCATCATCAAGGACATCGTCATCATATTCAATCATCTCTTCTCTCATCTTTGTTGCTGTTGATTGTTCCTATTGCTTTCTTTACATTTTCTCTGACAAGTTACGAAAGGCAAAATAAAATAATCCGAATCTCGGATTTTTGACGATCGTAGTTTCCGATGAAACTAGCTTCCAGTTATTTAGTTAAATAGACCCTGAAAGGTAGGCCTAATAATTATGAGTGATATGAACTTAAAACCACAGACATTTTAAGGCTGTGAATATGACTATGAAGAATTAGCATTTAGATACTAGGCCAAATCTCTATGTAGGTTTGCTTTACACTACTCTCGGCGATTGAATTCATATTTACAGTACCAAAGATTCTTCAGTAACATCTCATCCTAAATTCCTTCAACCTTTTCTCTGTGGCGTCCATTTGCAACTTGCAGATAGTTGTACTCAATATATATATATGTGTGTGTGTGTGTGTGTGTGTGTGTGTGTGTGTTTGGACGATTTTCACTTTGGCGTGCACATTAATCTCTTTCTCCTCTAAATGTTCTTGAAACTGCCATTGCTCCGAATGCTTTTGCTATTCTTCTTCTTATCTATTTGGCTAAATCATTATCCCGAATCAGCAGACTTCCCAGACATACAAATTTACATTCTCGATCTTTGTACCAGTTGTCCTTCCTTCGTCTTACCTGCCCTCTCCTTTCCTCATCTACACAACGCCCAGCGAATGTAAGGTCCTGCGGATTAAAAGATCCTTTGTCATGAAGACATCATGAGCAGTATGATTTCTCAAAGGACATGCCAATCGGTAATGAGTCGCCATTATCGATCACCGTCAAAATAAACCTGTTTCTAGATTTACTCACAGACATTCAATGGGCCCCCAATATCCATGGCTAAAAGTGCAAATGATTCAGAAATAACCGGCCAATTAATCAATGGAGCACTTGCAGTTTTCGCCCCCTTGCCCAACCTTTGACAAACATCACAGGTGTGGCAACAGTGTTTGGCCGTGCCAAAAATACCAGGACAACAGAAATACCTCAACAAACGGTGCACGGTTTTAAGAACTCCGCCACAGCAATCCAAAAGCTGGGCATCTTTCAAATTCGCCAACTTATGTTGTATCGAGTACACAACCGTCCATCTAAAAGTTTTCTACTGAAAATCTGACATATGCTGCCATAAGTACTGGACAAACAGTTTCAGCTTATCTAAAGTCATATAGCAGTTTAGACCTTTCAGATAGTAACGCTTCAGTGCCTCTGATTTATTAAATGAGCTATATAAATGTCTACACGCATGCTCGCACGCACACACATGCATAAATTAACACACGTATATATGTATATAGCCTATAGACTAGTCTTAAGGTGGCATGGTGACCGAACGGCTAACGCGTTGACTTTTCACCTCTACGACCGGGGTTCAACTCCCGAGCCCGTTTATGTGAAATCGACATAGATCGCATTGTCGTCACCTGGGAGGCGATCATCTTTGATATGGGTGCCATCTTAAACCCAACAGCTAGTCTTCCTCTAGATAGCCTCTGTGTGTTTGTACTGCTTCCTATTCAAACCGCGAACATACCGGTGTCATGCGAAATTTCTTCCGGCAACAAATTCTTTCCGGCCACGCCCACTGCCGTTGCCAGGATGAAATTTTGCACTGTATACGTGCGAAATATCTTCCGTTGACAAATACCTTCCGGATGGGTTAGGCGAATTTATAAATAATTGGTCTGTTGAAGAAGCAGATTACTCTCCATACAAAGAAATGTTGTAATTAGTGCGTTTAAGTGGGATACCGGGCTAATTACATTAGGATCATTGCAATTAAATTTAGGACAAAATGTGATTCTGAGGGGCGAAGCGGTGTTAAGTTGGTCGTCGTTCTATTTTTGGGAAGAAATTTCCGCGTCTGAAAACAGTGGGTAAATCTTTACCAGTACCCTGAAAACTGAAAAGTAAACGCTTATCACGTGGAGTCTAGACTAAATAATTGTAAATGGAGCAGTAGCTCAGTTTGGTCAATTAGGAACAACTGTGTGAAATTCTACACGAGTATAGGTATATAAAATTAATGAAGACGCTTATTTGGCCAGTAATGATGTACGGATGTGAGAGCTGGACAATCAAAAAGAGGGATGATGATAGAATAATGGCATTCGAAATGAAGTGCATTCGGAAAATACTTAGAATATCATGGACAGAAAAAAGAACAAATGAGTGGGTTCTAGAGACGGCTGGTGTGGAAAGGAGTCTACTTGAATCAATCAAAAGAAGAAAGATGTCGTACTTCGGACACATAATGAGGAAACGGGGTGATTGTTTGGAGAAAGAGATCATGCAAGGAACAGCTCCGGGAGCAAGAGCAAGAGGAAGACCAAGGAAGAGGTGGATGGACAACATCAGTGAATGGTCCGGTATGGACACAGAGAAGTTGCTGAGAAGAACCGAGGATAGGAGTGGATGGAAAAGAATCGTCTACAATGCGACCAACCCTCGTACCGAGGACCGTTAAAAAGAAGAAGAAGAAGAATAGGTATATTATATAATTAATGTATAAACAAGCCAGTCGAAACTGGTAAGTCTTTGTAGCATAGTTTTATTATTAGAAATAAAACTTTTGGCGTCATAACCCCAGAGGGCGTTTTGCAGTTCAAAGGTCGAAGCTGCTGTCTGTCAAGTTAGTCCGCATATTCATGTTCACATTCGACACCATAATAGGCAACTCAATCTCGACGAAACTTCGCCGGGAAAAGTTACATATTCATCCCCATCTCAAATCAAAGCGCATCAAACACCATACTCCTCTCCCATATTACTACCAAAACACCCAGAACATATCTGTTACAAGCAACCGCATCTCAGCTATAGCCCTTCAAACTTCCCATTTCAATGCATTGGACAGTATGGTCAGAACTATTGCGAGCAGAAATGACATACTCATCCCCAATGGAAACTAAAGCGCTTCACAGACCACCCACAATAGTTCTTGCCATGCAGAGCAATGCATTGAAATGGAAAGGCTTCCAGCGGAAATGTTACTTAGTGTAACGGACAGCTATTGGTCGTTTTGGATAGTCATAGGTTTGGGATGTGTGGTCTGTGAAGCGCTTTGGTTTCCATTCGGGATGAGCATGTCATTTCTGCTGGCGAATTTGCAGTAGTTTCTACCATGCAATACAATGGGTAGCTTGAAGGGGTGCTTCAGAGAATTGTTAATGTGACCACAAGCTGTTGAGCGTTATGAATAGGCTCATGGGTACAGTGTAGGGCTCATGACGCTTTTTTATGTTAATGAGAGCCCAGTGTTTAGCCTGACCCCGAATCGGGCGAATACGAATATGACTTCCAACTGGGCATACAGTACGCCCCGAGATAAAGGAAAGTGGGTCACGGGCGGAATGATTGGCGGACTTTCACAATTGTTTGTTAATTATTAATTATTAAATAATAATAATAATTATTATTATTAATTATTAAATAATAATTATTATTAAATATAATAATAATAATTCTTAATAATTATTTGTTAGAAAAATTTGTTACTTATCACGCGTATTTAGTAACATACCCGGAATATATCTGGCAATGAACACGAGGCCCAGGCGTCTACGTTGCTATCTGACCTCATATGTCACGTGAACCAATGACACAAGTTTTCGGAAGGAATTTGTCGCCGGAAGAAATTTCGCAGTACACCGGCGGCATGTGTAGATGCCATTTATATTTTCATAATCTTTGACAGATCACAAAGTAGTTTGCGCTAAGGCAGGTGTTCATGCAAAATAATCGATATTCCTTGGTCTCTTCAACCATGTGGTACAAAAAAATGATTTGCATATGTTCATTTCTGCTACTACTAAGAAAAAGGACATAAGCATGTACAGCATAAGTTCTGCTTTAGTGTTTTTGCTCAGCTATGCGTGGCAGGGAAGTCTGACTGGAAGTCCAGATGTCGACGGGTAGAACTAATATTATATGCAAATGGAAAACTCGGAAGGTGAAAATTTGGTTGACATCTTGGTAGGGTCATGTAATGATTTAAGGTTTAACAGTGAAACCATGCGAAACACTGGCTTTTTCCGAACTGACTACATAAACAGAGTCTTTGTGTAGATCACGTGTGTACAGTGTACCTTAGCCCCGACCAAAAGAAACCGGCTAGCATGGCACATTTAGGGCTTCATTCATCTCGGGTGCGGTTAAGCAGGTAATTTTGGCTTCATGTATTCAGGCCCGACTCAGATTCTGTAGACCAACAAGACTTTAACTGACTCGTAGTTTCTGCAAATCTGTAAGTCTAGATTTATTTATTTATTTGTTTATTCATTCATTCATTCATTTATAACAATTGTGCAAAGGAAGTCAAATCACTCATTTGTATCAGAGGCACAAGTTACTACTTTTGCCATGTAAGTGACGAGGAGCCATACAATTATAGGCTGCATTGTTGAAATTTTACGCGTACGCCGGCCAATTTCTATAGCCTATGCTGCTCTTAATTTTGTTTGCATGTTTGTATGTGTCCCTGCCTAACTAAGTATGTGATGATCGAGATTCTATTTACGAATATGCACTCGAATATAGATACGTCTAAAAGTGTGCTTAGGATAAGGTATAAATACGAAACTTGCAAAACATGTGACTGCCAGCCGCGAGAACAAGTATTCATAAAATAAATGCAGAAGAAATAACTTTTAAAAATGAGATGTTAGATGAATTGCAGTTATTATGTTACCGCCAACAAACTTATAATTCCTATTGTAAAAGAGCACAGCTGTCCTCACATAATCAGACATAATCGTAATCGTAATCGTAATCTCGAGATTTCTACAGCGCCCAGCGAAAGCTAAGTCGCGGGAACCAGATTATTCACCGGCGCTCAGACAAAACAAAATCGACAGCCAGAATGGGTTCGGGTCCAAGAGTTAGAAAGGCAGACAGTCGGACGGCTACGATGGATGATGTTTGAAATTGGAGCGGGAAGAGAGACCAGTGGAAGAGGAAGAATCAGGATAAAAATTCTGGAAAAATAATGTTTTCCGTTTTGAGTGAAAGACTAGCGTAGAAATTGCAAAAGGTGAAGTGCTGGTGAGTTCCTATGATGGGTTAGATAATTGTCCTAATTCTGGTGGGAGTTTACGTGGACTTCAGTAAGACCTGTAGATCTAGTAGGCAATGGTTGGATCTACGTGTGAGAACCCATCACTGGTGACTTTTTAGTTATCCGAGCATTGCTTGATTATGAAGATCTCATTGTTCTAAATGAACTTTAACATCATTTAAACTAGCATAGAGAGCTCCTCTGTTTAGTTTCTCCTGAAAGGGCGCTATACAGTTTCTGATTACAATAATAAAAGCCTATTCTTTCTTTTGTTAAACTCGTCTCATTTGTAGGCCTATGAAAACGAACTGAAATCCCGGAACCGATTTCAGGTAGATGTTTCAGAGAATCGCTGTAGATGCATATGACTGGACGTGCATATTACCAACAGACAGCTGACTCATGGTAAGGGATACAAGTGCTAGACAAAGTGCCGAGCCTGAAGAATCAGTAAGCAACCTGTGCTGTGTCATCAAGATGCTACACCCCGCATTATTCTTATAAGATGCTACACCCCGCATTATTCTTTCTTCGGCGAGTCAGGTGTTTAGTTTCGATGCCTGTTACCGTCCTTTGCCTTATTGTTCTGCTGCTCTATCCGTTCTTGCAATACTTCGCTCCGCCAATCGTCTTCTCCTCCTCTCGATGGCCTGATCTTGGCGGAGTTGACTTCCGACAGCTACTGGTGCTAACAGAAAGTCGTCGGGTAACAAACTGCACAGAATGCCGAGGAGATGTTTCAATGTCTGATCTGGCATCTGCTCATCAAAGTATCTACTCGAGAACTGGCATCAGCTGCAGGGCGCTCTTCCAAGGAGACAGACACGAAAGGCGCAAAGCAAGACACTACATGAACCACAATGTTCCAGAGTTACTCTCACCTGAACAGCTAATACACATGACTAAAGAATGCAAGAATTTCCGACGCATGCGCGGTTATGCGTCGGAGCCGATGTCCAAAGAGGAGGCTGAGTTTCCAATTGCATTTAGCGTGCTAATCAAGGGTGACGCCAATCAAGCGGAACGGCTGTTGAGGGCCATATATGCCCCTCAGAACTACTATTGTTTGCATATCGACCTCAAATCCAATCCGTTGATACTGTCAGCGATGCGTGGCGTTGCGTCGTGCTTCGATAATGTTTTCGTAGCGCGGAGATTGGAGAGTGTTTACTGGGGACACATGAGTATCATGTACGCGGAGATGAACTGTCTGGAAGACCTGCTGAGGTTCAACTGGAAGTACTTCATCAACCTCAGTGGTCAGATGTTTCCAGCTCATAGCAACAGAGAACTCGTCCAGATCCTGCGATTGTACGACGGGGCCAACGATGTCGAAGGAACCGACAGGTTTGTCTACCACTCTTTGCACAAAAGTAACACCTTCGCAAGTGAAAGCTACTAACATTCTTTTACTGTGTTAAGGGCAGAGAAGAAGAAGCACATGACTACAAACAGTCGGTAGAATAAGGATGGAAATGATTACGTATAGTGCGACAAAATTACATCATGCCCCAAAAAACATTCTGTCTCATGGAAATGGTGTTATGCCATGTCGGTCCGTATGCTATCATACGACGCAGTATCGTGCCATACCATAGGATGCATTACTCACTATACCATACCATACCTTACCATAGCATAGCAGGAAATAATACACATAGCACAGCATACCATCTTATGCCATACCACACCATGCCATGTTATACACAGCACCACTTCGGTTTTTACTGTACCCTTCTAGAGACCATCTATACTCATGCAGCGTAGATTAGATATACACCGGTTTAATTGATTGTTTTATAAGAACAGGTATAACAATTGCTCATTTCCATGAGCTTTTTCTTTAGGCTTTTATTGCTACAGGAAATAATGCACAAACAGCTTTACTACAACAATCTTCAGCAAAAGCAAACGAAGGACATAACTTCCTGAAATGAAAAAAACACAATAAAATCAATGAATAGGACTATGTTCTTTCATTATTGATTGTCTAACATACTACGGATGATGTATGCGTGGGACGTGCATAGGACGCTGACGATATCGGTCGATGAATATTGACCTTCGTGACCTAAAGACTTTAGTCTGCTAATTCTTTACGGACGATTAAACATGAATAACTTATAAAATATCAAAAACATTTTCTCGATTCAGTACAAGAAGAATTAGTCGTAGTTGATAGTCGACGCCGTTTACTAGCCAATCTACTTTACCACCTAAGTCTTACCACCTATGCCTAAATGTATCTCTCTTATAGATCTGGATATACGAACCAAGGATTTCGCTCTTTATTCTACGCATACTGTCGTTAACACAAATTTAGGTTCGGACCATTTGGCAAATGTAACACATATAATCGAAGAATTTACACTAAATATACCTTTAAGAATGAATCTATAGAATTTGAAACGGGCTGACTGGAAGCATTTTAAAGAGAGATTAGTAAACTCTGGATAATGGAGGGACTGTTGGATAGCGATAACAACGATACCTTTACTAATCAGGTCACAGAATTGGCTAATTTGGCTGTACTCCTAAAAATAATTTGGCGGCCTCCTAATAATAATAAATTATTATAAGAAGCGACCACTCCCTTTCTGGAATTATATATGTAATGAAGCAGTCTATAAATGAAACAATTTACATAACAAAATGCATAAGTAAAAAGAATTAAAAGATAACATGGATTGTAAAAAGCATGGTCGTGTTAAAAAAAAACTTAAAATCGGAGGTAAAGGTTTGTTGACAGGCATTCTGTTCCGGCCTGACATAGGCCTACCAAGCGAGACCGGGAGTGGTCATGAATATGGTCAAGCGAATGAAAGACGTCACGTCTCATATATACCATCCCCACATTGACTGCTACTAAGAAACGATGGAAACCAACTAAGAAAAGGCTGACTTGTTGGCTAAGACGTATGCCCAGTCCAGTAGCACATGTAATTATACTGAGATATTTCTTAAGTATTTAACAACTAAAAACAATAATGAATTCGTAATATATAATATAATAGAAATATAATAGAAATATATAATATAATATAATGTAATATAATATAATAAATATAATATAAATATAATATAAAATAAATATAATATAATAAATATTTTATATCGGCCTATATATATATATATATAATTGTCTTGATAGCAAAGCTACTGTTCTTTTGTATATTAAAGTTACTGCACAGCTTGGATCATGAAAACATTGCTAGCAAATATTCCTTTATAGCACATTCAATTCTAAACTTTACTGCAGTTTTGATAAATATGTTTGACAATGGTTTTATATGTATGGATTCTGTATGCACTGTAACTAATTCTGCTAACATTCAGAAAAGACTGAGAACAATTATATACAGAAATCTATCGACATCAACTGCCTGTGGCGCCACATGATATCGTTAAACAATTGAACTGATAATGCTGCTACTGATGATGATGACGACGACGATGATGATGCAATAAGTTACAGCTTTATCAATACGACTTATAAGCAGCATTGTTTATTTCTGTTTAGTTCTGCATTATTCGAGTTCAGACTCAGGACAAAATTCGTTTGGCGTTTATTTGAGCCTCTGGGAAAAATGTTCCCAACATTCTTCCCTCACAGTTCACTTCCATTTCCGGTCAAGATCTACAAAGGCAGCAACCAGGTGGCGCTAACGAGGGCTTTTGTCGTCTACTTTCTCTTCTCGCAGAAATCGCGAGATCTCGTTGAATGGTTCGCAGATACAATGGTACCAGACGAACACATCTGGCCAACGCTTAACCACAACCCCCACTTACATGCACCAGGGTCTTATAAAGGTAGGAACATTAACTTAACAGCCTGATGCCCTAGACATCTCAGCTACTGTAGGTCAACGAGATGCATCTATTTTCATCTGATATCAGCTCATTTAAGAAACGACTAATGCATTCCATCGATCTAGATTTTATCATTCGCACCTTGTTTTACTTGTAAGCAATTTACTCCTGCTCAGCACTACTTCCACGGCTCCTCACTGAACAATACAGACCTACAGTCCACCGAATATTAGCATTAATTTATTGGACCCGTGACTGGACCATCCCAAATTTTTATCTCACAATCAACAACCATCCCTCCATCCCTGCCAGTTATAGAAAGCATTGTAATGCGTCAGTTAGGCTCCATCGGCGCATTAATAACGCTTGACAATAGACTGCACGAAGGTAATTAGATACAATGGCAAAATGGGCGCAATGTATCAACCGATGAAGGCCGAGTTGACGTTTCGATGACCTTGAGCGTCATTCTTCCCGAACAGTGTTTACCTTTCATGTCTTCACAACACGACAAGTTATGGCAACTGCAGTGATGTTAATCAGGCCAAGAGCCACGAGGCCAAAGTCAAGACCCACGAGGTCCAGGCCAAGACCCACGAGACCAAAAGCAAACCTCATAAGACCCACGAAGCCAAGGCCAAGGCTCACAAGGTGAAGGCCAAGATCCACGAGGCCAAGGCCAGGGCATACGAGCCGAAGCCGAAAAGAACTCAGGAAATGAATAGACCGATGTATCATTTCATCCAATGTTTAAAATTTTCTATTCTAGGCGATCCAGAGTCGAAACCATTTACGGCTCGTGCCAGTATTTGGTCCGAGGATGCAGCCCAAGTGAACTGGTCAAAGGAGAAATGGGAGTGCCATGGGAAATGGGCTCGCAAGGTCTGCATCTTAGGCGTCGGAGACCTGGAATGGCTCTACCACCGACCAGAACTCTTCCTCAACAAGTTCCACTCCGACTTCGAGTGGCTTGCCTACGACTGCATGGAAGAACTCGTTCACAATCAAACAATGGCTGCACTAAAAGGCAACGTCACCTTTGACCCGACCTATTATCTACGTCTACCATTCGTCGCCAACAAGACTCTGGTCACGAGCGTCGAAGAAGCCCTCATATACTGGACATGATAAAACATTAATGTTATTCATCATTAGCAGTTTTATCATCAATCACTCTGGATCATCATCACCATTAAAATAATTGTCATCATCATCATCATTGTCGTCGCCCTAAACACCATTAAGCGACACGGACATCCATCAGAAAGAAAGAAATTCACCAACTTTATTGGCTTTCAAAACTAAGATCAACAGCTATATAAGCCTGACACAATGCTTGCCAAAAAATTGAGTTATTAACATCATCAAAATTATCATATTTAGCACACGACTTATCACCATAACGACCTTCAGGACACCGAAAACTAAGCCATCTTCAGCTCTAGTCAGTCATTTGCTTTCGTCGTCATCTAAATTGTCGTCGTCATCGTCATCAACGACCACCCAGCTTCTTCAGTTCGGCTGCTCCAGGAAAGTACCAGAAAGTGGAGCGGACGCATTCAGACAGCCTCATGATGTCGTCTGTAAGGCCGTCCTTGTCTTTGCCGACCATTCTGTCCAGCATGTAGTTGATGTTTTCTGGAGAGGCGGCGTAGCCGATGAAGAAGAGACCCGCCTTGTCCGACAGGTTACCGAAGGGCATCGACTGACGAACGATCTGAAACGGCTTTTCCCGGTCCATCTCAGTCCCTGCATTCACACAGTTCACATCCAACAAAAAGTTGGTATCAGTTATTATTATTTCTGCATTTTTAGCGCCACTATCGAATGATAAAGCATCAATCGATGGCGACGAGTAATTGCACGAGAAAGCTCAAGTATCCTACACCGTAACCGTCTTAGGGGCTTAGGGGAAGCTCGAACCTGTATGCTTCACATTAGAAGGTCAGTGCTCAAACCAAATGGCTGTCTTGTCACATAGTAATTAATAGCCTAATAGTTAATAATAACTAGCCTCTCCCGTGGTGTCTGCGCGCTAGTTCAGCAAATATTCCTTCTGAGGATAATGCTCTGTTGCTCCTCTTAGCTACAGCATTTTTGTTTTCATATTATTTGCGAAATGGCGCCGACTGTCATCTTCTATTGTACAAAACTGACCATGGACCACATGCAGAAGGCTTCTAGCATAAAAAATTGTACACGTTTTTCTATGGCGATCGAATGGCCTTGACCTTTCCGGGTAATGGTAATCCCGACGACGACAACGGGCGAGATCCTTCACCATCCCTACACGCCATTTAAGGTCCCCGCGCACGGACCGTGCTAGCCCGAGATTCAAATCTCTGAAATAAGCCACGACCGGGACGCAAACCGGGGATCCTCACACACAGAGGCTTCCTTGGCATATGCGCTTACCGATGTAGCTAACTAGGCCAGTACACAGATCTTATGCCATCATTCTCTGATTATCGGAAGCACTATTTAATGCCAAGCACGGTATAAAACACAGCCCGTCGGCGCACATGTACAAAAGCGCTTATTGGCTAGTAAAGAGAACTTCTTGTTTAGTATTGATTGCGATCGCGGTACAATTATACTGATTGGCACCGTAAATGTATCGATCTGAGTTCATTTAAAAAGAGTGTGGAGAAGTGTACAGTGTTTCTGTCTCTGTACCTCCGGTCATCCGTGCGACGTGTGAGGTCGCTGGTTTGCCCTTCAGCTCAATGCTGTCTTCCAGCGTTCTTCCAACGAACTTCTCCAGCTGCGGCGTCTTTTCACGAGCTATGAAATCCAGGCGATGAATCCACTTCTGGGTGATCTGCACAGAGTATAAACATCAACTGATGATGATCAATACGGTACTGTGGCATCACCAAAGCCAAACAAAGGTCAATGCATGGAGTTCACTGCAGTGAAACGAAGTTTTGAAACGATATGCGTTTTGCAGGGACGACAACAGAGCATGTCCCACTCATAGTTAAGGTTGAGAGGCACCCAGGTGGTTTTTATGTTCCCAGACATTTTATTCTGCACTTTATAAGCATTACAGCTGGTATTTCTCGTGCTTCTTATTATTTTCGTCATTGTTATTACTATTATAATATTTATCGCCGTTATTATTGTTATCACTATTCTCATTATCACCATTATTACAATTATAGTGATAAGTGTTACATAGATAGGGATAATTTATATTATTCTCATTATTATCATTATTTACTGTGCTGCCTAGAAAGTATATTGTGAATATGGGGAAAGATGGACGGCAAAGATTGGGATGGATGTTCCCCAAGTGTTGATATTGGTCGACGCCACTGGTCTTAAGCCGTGTGGAGTATTTACTCAGCAAGAATCTTTACTGAACTGATTAAAACTTAAGACTGGACTGGACCAGACATATCCGAAGTAGGAAGACGTCTACATTAAAGGATTGCAATGAAGAATAACAGACTAATTACAGTTGTATGTATGTATGTATGACAGTATATTTTAATTATAAAAATTAAAATATACTATGGCAACCAAATTTTTCTGAAGTAGCAGCCTTCAAACAAAAACAACTTTTCTATATTGACAAAAACTGTTGTAAGCATCTCTAAAGAGATAGAAATATCATGCAGAAGAACTGTAACCAGACCTTTGGTTATAATTGCAACAGTTCCTTACATAACAATCAGATCACTTTACACTTGACTGATCTCTTAAATTTTTGGAAGCATACCACATAGCTGCCGCCGGTTTCTGGTTCAACGGCCACGCTCTGCCTCCCCTCCTCATCAGCTGGGTTCTCAGTACCTGTGTTCAAAGACAACACTCAGATGTTGCAATCCAGATGTCAGAAAATTAAATTTAATATAATATTGTAATAATTATTATATAATTAAATTTATTTCCAAATTATCTAGCCTATATAGCGCTATATCTAATTATTATTATTAAAAAAATTTTTTACCACAAAAGGTCATACAGAAACGCGAATCAGGGACCCCGCAAGTCAGTCGCCACTTGAAATACAGTTATCCAGATGTTTGAAAGCCAGTACTAAAATGTGGTGAATTTTGACCAGTATCTTGAAGAAAGAAGAAAGGCTGAGCTTCGAAGAAACATTGGTAGTTGGTACCATTTCTTAGGGCAGCAAAGTTATAATACCTTTTACTAGCCTACATATCTAATGATCATGCATCAGTAGATCATATTAAGCAATCTGTGTAAAGGATTTGTGCAATGCCTTTACACACTCTCCAAGTTAGGCCAGGCTTCAATCCGTACACTCTGTGTTGCAAGGTAAGCCCTCAACCATTCGGCTAATGTGTCACATAATCTAATAACTTATATGGCGCTATTACAGTAACAAGAATTTCTGAAACAATGGCGACTCTAGCTGACTACTGATGAAAACAGTCTTGGAATTAAAGAAACTTAATGCAATCTTTTGGATCTTGACCTGGAACCGAACCCTTTTGCCTATCGATATTGTTTTGACTGAGCGCCTGTGAATAAGCTGGTCCCCGAGGCGTGGCTATTGCTGGGCGCTGAAGAAATCTCGAAATTACGATTACGCATCCAGATCAGGTTTTCTATCACCGGTTCCAGAGACTTTACTTCTTTAGGCTCTGTTTAAACCTCCAGCTTATAATCTTTATCACCTTCGTCAACTTTATTGTTTTCGTCATCATCATTTTACTCATTATTATAAAATATGGCACAAAATGTGACAATGTGATGACAGGAAAAGAGAGAAGGTTATAATGTTGGTAGTTCAGGCTATGAAAACAGCTATCTAAGGATGCTATTTTACGTCACCAGTCGAAACATGTCAAGTGTCAATAAGCAGGAGGTGCCGTACCATCAATAAACCCGGAAAGGTCTCTTCCGTTTTTGTAGACAAAGCTGTAGATGTCTTCGAATCGTTCGATGCTTCCGAATGGCATCTGAGATGTAATTCGCTGGCAGAGTTCAAACAGTTTGCTTACAGAGTCACTCTTGGCGTGGATGAATATGTCGCCTCCTACAACATTTAAACTCAGGCGATACAGGCGCCACCTATGCTACTACACTCTCAATCTAGCAATACAGGTGGCACAGTCTCACAGCCTGGCAGTGCAGCCTGTGAAATGAACCGTTTATACAGTGCAGCCTGTGAAATGAACCCTTTATAGTGCAGCCTGTGAAATGAACCACTTAAACAGTGCAGCCTGTGAAAAGAACCGTTTATACAGTGCAGCCTGTGAAAAGAACCGTTTATACAGTGCAGCCTGTGAAATGAACCGTTTATACGGTGCAGCCTGTGAAAAGAACCGTTTATACAGTGTAGCCTGTGAAATGAACCGTTTATATGTGCAGCCTGTGAAATGAACCACTTAAACAGTGCAGCCTGTGAAAAGAACCGTTTATACAGTGCAGCCTGTGAAAAGAACCGTTTATACAGTGTAGCCTGTGAGAACCGTTTATACAGTGTAGCCTGTGAAATGAACCGTTTATACGGTGCAGCCTGTGAAAAGAACCGTTTATACAGTGTAGCCTGTGAAATGAACCGTTTATACGTGCAGCCTGTGAAAAGAACCGTTTATACAGTGCAGCTTGTGAAATGAACCACTTAAACAGTGCACCCTGTGAAATGAACCGTTTATACAGTGCAGCCTGTGAAATGAACCGTTTATACAGTGCAGCCTGTGAAATGAACCGTTTATACAGTGCAGCCTGTGAAATGAACCGTTTATACAGTGCAGCCTGTGAAAAGAACCGTTTATACGATGCAGCCTGTGAAATGAACCGTTTATACAGTGCAGCCTGTGAAATGAACCGTTTATACAGTGCAGCCTGTGAAAAGAACCGTTTATACAGTGCAGCTTGTGAAATGAACCACTTAAACAGTGCACCCTGTGAAATGAACCGTTTATACAGTGCAGCCTGTGAAATGAACCGTTTATACAGTGCAGCCTGTGAAATGAACCGTTTATACAGTGCAGCCTGTGAAATGAACCGTTTATACAGTGCAGCCTGTGAAAAGAACCGTTTATACGATGCAGCCTGTGAAATGAACCGTTTATACAGTGCAGCCTGTGAAATGAACCGTTTATACAGTGCAGCCTGTGAAATGAACCGTTTATACGGTGCAGCCTGTGAAATGAACCGTTTATATGGTGCAGCCTGTGAAATGAACCGTTTATACAGTGCAGCCTGTGAAATGAACCGTTTATACAGTGCAGCCTGTGAAATGAACCGTTTATACAGTGCAGCCTGTGAAAAGAACCGTTTATACAGTGCAGCCTGTGAAATGAACCGTTTATACCTCTTACCTGTTTATGGTTTAATTACGAGTGTCCTACCTATTACTGAAAAGGCTATCAGCTGTCTATATTTTAAATGTATGTTCTTGCAGCCCAGGGACACCTTTCTGAAGATCACTGCTCAGGAAGACACGCAATGAATGCAATATTACCGTACTTTACCTACTACTTACCTGCCTATTTGCCATTGCCATCGGAGTGACCGGTTAATTTAAAAATTTCTTACCTGTGTTTGGGATCTTTCTCACTTCCGTACCTGCACTTGGCATATTTCCCAACTGGCCCCTTCGTTCAACGTAGTTGAAGTCTTTCTTTGCCGATGCCCCCACCTAAAAACAGGATACGCAACACATGGCTAAACCGCTCAAGGTCAGTTCATATCATTCAAGAAAATCAGTTTGTGTGAACTTCTACCTTGCACAATAAAATGCACTGTGGTCACTTTGTTGATGAGCTGATAGTCGTCTTTTTAGTGGTCATTTATTTTAAAAAATGAGGTAAGGGAAGGTCAGGTCAGGACAGGTGATAACCCGTTTGTTACACGTGGTCGAGTTAAATGAATCTCTCCTCAGTGGAACTGAACACATGACGACAGCAATTACATCAACAACCGAACAACCTTTGGCCTTTTCGGCCACAAGGCTGGACAGTGAATTTGCAATTTTAAATCACATTGCACTGGGATTCGAACTCAGACTCAGAGGTGAAAGGCAAACGCTTTACAATCTTGTCACCATGGTGACCATGCAACCCTAAAATAAGTTAACCAAAAAGTTCAATTGATGGCAAGTCTTGCGACGTATTCACCTTTTTATAGAAGCCATATCCAAATCCGACTCCAGCCAATATCTCATTGGATTCATCACGCAGATCAGGAGGAGAGACGGCATCAACATGGGTCTGCATGTCAGCCACTACTTTAGCACACTTCTTGGCATCAGCCGTCGGACCCAGGTGGATCCACAGGAATAGTGCATGTTCTTTGGTCGGACTGAACACCTGATGAACATTCAAAAGGAAAATACTAAGACGTCACAAATAAATATGTCACATACTGTGTCTACTGTATAGCAGCTGCATAGAAGGAAGTGAACATTCCTGTTAATATGATAAGGAAATGTTTTTTTCTCTTGTTATACCTACAATAACATGTCAAGCATTCATTTGGTTAAATCTGGTCACATAATTCACAAATCATTTCATCACAGGTTAAAATCCAACAGTCTTCAAAACCACAGATAAAGCAAACTCCATAAGAATCATTTATATTCACTGTAATTACAGTAGACGCCTGTACAGCCTTCAGCATTAACTTGAACAGCTACAGTATAAAACCATACACATTCATACAATTTCACATTCTTCACATGATAAGATAAGCATAACATCAGATCACATTATAATTCACTAAATGTAATGTTGCATGCAAAAGGATAGACTGTGAACCAACCGAAGGCTGGCTCTGCTGGAATTTCGTTGAAGCAGCATGGGCCACCGGCAGCAGCCCCATTTCTTGTACCAGCTGGGTGCGTTTCTCAAACATCCTGTAGGCTCCATAGGCTCCTACCAGCCCTACGGATGCCAACAACGCTGGCCGCACAAATGCAGAGTTGGCCGAAGTAGATCCCGGTTGACGAGAATAAATGCATCTTCTGGACCCTTCAAACGTACATGTTATTAAGTTATTAACAAACTTGTTAACGTCGCCCCCAATATAAGCATCATTATTTCATTATTGTAATAAATTTATCATTTTTATACATTACGATTATTCTGCTATTTCCAAAAATCTGAAAGGATCATTGCTACAGTTGGTGAATAATTATTTTCTTTATTTTAAAAATTTTTATCATTTATTTTATTTACTGTTATGATGTAGAAATAATACCTCATGAAACAAAACATTTGCCAGACTATGTACCATCATAATATCACTATAAATATTGTTTATTAATTTTATCATTATTGCATTTAATTGTTATTGTTGTTGCTATTCTTATGCATTACTATAATTATATCATCACCGCTTTTATCATCGTCGTCGTCGTTACTAGTTAACAATATCATCAACAGTTACCTTAGGCCTAGAGCCTATATATTCCTGATGTCTATATGAGCCAGTTTTGTGATGTTTGGCGCTCAATCCTCTGTGCATATTCGATCGCTTCAGATTTTCCTGGACGCTGACCTACTTTCAAAGGTCGGCCAGCGACAAACAGTGCAACCACAGACACGTGCCAGAGAAAAGCACCAACCACAGACTATGGACTCAGCAGTCTGCCAAAAGTCTCGCTCACCAGAGTGATGAATAACTGACAGAAAAACCGTCGGTCCTATACATAAATTATTGTGAGTTTAATATTCTCATGTGCCCAGGCAGCTGTCCATATGGTTTAAAGGTGAGGCACCAGTAACAGTCCACATAAGAAAGTGTCAACAGCATAATGCCACAACCATAGTAACTATGACGTTCAGCTTACTCTGGACCCGTATGGGCACCTTTTGCCCATAAACAACAGCCTACATGAGGCCCAAGTTAGCAACCAAAGCTCACCCGAAATGGGCAAATATCCCATGCTCATCCTATATGCGGCCCATATTAGGCACCCCAAGCCCACATACTTACCAAAAACGTACACGGGCCCATATGGGCATGTTGGCTAAAGTATGCATAGTGAGGCACACATACCCTTGCCAAGGACAATTAGGTCGAGCTGTATGACCTTACCCAGATTCCCATGTACCTACTGGTTGTTCTCCTCTTGTTTAACCACTAAGGTTATTGAGCTTCGCCCTTTGCGCTGCCTGTCCTATCTTTCGTTGCTATACTCATCTCGTTCGCTCTCTCGATCGCTCACCCATCACTCATGTGCGAACGCACGCATGCACGCACTCATATGCTCACTCCCTCACCCAGCTGCACTCTCAATTCTCTCTCACTGCCACTTGTTCCTCACTTATCAAGAGGCCTATCTATTTATAACCAAGTAGTATCAGTAAGAATCTAGTACGACAACATTAATTTACCATTGGCGACGACATTTCTCAGACGCAGCAGCAACCTCGATGTTCCGTTCATCTTCAGTTGTCACTCAATGACTGACTTAACAACAACAAAAACAACAACTACGAACTTTCTCAACTTCACAATAGCCGCCACACGAGTCCGTGTTTTGCACCGCTAGAGGCCGCCATATAAAGAGCAATGCTAGCAATGTTTGCCTTAAGCGATAAGCTAACGAAAGTCTAAGCCAGATAGCTAGGTCGATTTTTCTCTGTAAACATCCTGAATGGACTTCTTTTATATACAGAAATAAACGACATGTATATTGGACGGGGTCACATGTCCTGTGCTACATTACCACACCTGTATCACCTGGTCTTCTGACGTAGTTCACCAGTTCCAGTCCAGCCCTTTCTAAGTGTAGCGACATTCAAATATTTAATCGGTTTATGATTTCTTGAAAAACCTAGGCTATTGGCGTAGCGTCTGCATAGGCCTACCCTCATTAAGACACGACTGTAGAAAAGCATGTGTTACAAAGCATTCGCAATAAGAAATGCAACTCTAATATTTGCAATAGTCTTTTACTTCCGGCTGTTTTTCTTTCGACACAACCATACCTGTTGACGCCCCACTGTTCATAAACAGGCAACAACTGAACAGACGTCCATATGACCCCGTAGGCTTGCATGCGATCGCAGCCAGTAGCTTTTCGGGGGCATAATTCAGACCTACTACACTGCGGGTGTCATCTTTTTTCAGAGAATTACGAAGCCAACCAACCTTACTCTCAGCTCAGCCTTTGCAGAAATCTCAGGGAGCGTCCGTTTCTTCAGCACACAGAAGCACTCAAACGAAAATAACAGATCAGAGGCAAGTACAACGCGCCTTCCTTACATAACAGCGCAGTAAATTTCCCTTCATGAATATATAAAATCTATAACATAATCACTATATAATTTATGTATTTAGGTCAGTGCTTTGCCCACGCAAACTGAATAGACGCAGACGCAGACTGCGCTAGACGGAATTTCTCCATAGACTACGGTTTCTCCACACAGTTGAACGTTGGCCCAGCGCTCTCAGCCAATGGCATGCTGCATGGGCCCCTTATTTGGATCAGTTAACAGCCAACTGCGCGTACATGAGCCTCTTATCTAGGTCAGTAAACAGGATGCGCAGGTCGTTCAAAGCCAGACCTGGCCCAGATTGAATAAAGAAGCATATCATTTTATTACGATAAGAGGTCAGTGCATCACTGATGTAGGGCAAAACGGGGTAAGATGACCCCTTCAGCACTGAACGTTCAATAGTGAAACAATTAACAACCTTTGAACACGTTTTTGTATTCAAGCATTACAGAAGTGTTAATCAGCAGTAAACTGTCTTCCCTGCTGAAAAATATTTCTGTCATCTACATCCAAGCATGACCTCCGCAAACGTCCATCTTTTCCAGCGAACTAGGGTGGACATAGATGGACATAATGCATGGGTAAGACGGACAGTCAAGATCTGCAGATCTACAGTATTTCAGTTGCTTAAAATGTTATCAGAATGCTAAAGCAACTACAAGTAATTATGATATCATCTTTGCTGTCACTCACAATCTCCACACATGAACGAATCCAGGACGTGCTTGGGCTTTCCGAGCATACAATCACGTGACAGCTCGTATCGCGTCTGACATTTGACACAGGCAATCCATTTTTCATCTGAGTCATCTGTCTCTCCGATTCCTGCGCAATACACTCTATCAACCTCACTTGTCTTTCCTAACTGGATTCTGCCTTTTCATTCTTTGTTTTGTTCATAGTTCAGTGCTGGGGCCTTTTGGTTTAGCCACTCGGCAGATCAACTTCTTTGCCTTCTTGTTCTTGTTTCTAGATATTGAATCAAGGCAAACTCTCTTTGCCTATCTTCTGTTTCTTTGAATGTTTTGATGTTCAATTTTCTTTTCTGTCAATGAACTGCTACTTAATAGTATGCAATATGAACTGCAAGAAAAGAACTACTTACAATTATTGTAAATAACACTGTGAATTATAGATTGGGTGATGAACCTTCATGTAGGTGTAAGATAGATAGGGACCCCACCTTTGGTACCACATAATTTTGACCACAATATGCCGCCGCGATGTGTCTGTTGTAATGCGCAAAATAAAGAGCCGATACATTAACCTATTAAATAAAAATCTAATCATAATTGATAAATACCTACTGTCCATACAGTCTCCTTAGCCATTTGATTACGTTCCTTATTTTATTTTAGTTAAAACACACACCTTCCCTCCTACACCAAGTGCTTGCAATATTTGAAGCTCATCGGCAAGGCATGTTCCCTTGTCACTGATGAACTGAGGGTCCTCGGTACAAGTACAAACTACCACATATGCTAAGCAGGGAATGCATATCATCCAAAAACCATAAAAGTTAATCTTTTTAAGGATTAATATTTTATGACAGGCTTGTCTCAAATTTATGAATTGCTCATGCCAAACAATCACTGTAACTGCAACGCTATGATTGATAACATGAACGCTTAAGTTGTATTGAACAAAGTTCGCTCGATAATTCTCGTATGTTCAGACAAACGTGATAAGCAAACCTCTTTCGGTAGGCTGGTACCAGACTTTGCATAATTATGTAGCGAGTCGATAAACAATGTCTATCTTGACCCAGTTACGGGTTAAGACAGACATCGAAAAATTAACGTTTTGGTGAGTTCTGTGTCGAGGGCCTATCTTACCTCGGAGTAATCCTGCCTAAAGCCCACTATGGTAGTCTGTTTAAGCTATTTTTAGCCTCAAAAGTTCACTCGAGAGTGTTTTGTCCTAGTGTCGTTGTAGCCATGTAAATTTAAGCCAAGTACAATTTTGAGCACCTAAGAATTAGTCACTTAATCAACACTGAAAATGATCAGGCTTTAATTACCTACCTGACGTCGCTGACATAAGTATGCATAAATGTCTCAACGTCGTCTACTTTAAAGAAATTAGGCATTTGGAAAATGCATGACGTTTCACTACGTCACAATACGGGTCCTGTTCAACAGCATTAACTGTGTCAGTCTACGATCAGGTTGTCCGGCAGCTGTAAGTCCGCTGTTTACAACACTCAGAATAGTGGGATAGTGGGGCTGTTATTACAAAATGGACAGTCTCATAGAATTAAAGTGACATTCGCTCAGAAGCGCTAAGCTTTATTGTCTAAACAGCTGACGTCCATAACAAAAGTACTGGGAAGCAGAGGCGTCAGCGCGCTTTACGAGTGAGGCCCAGTTTGATGAGGTAGCCAAATTAAGGCAGTATGTTCAATATGTCTCCTGTTTGTATAAAGCCTTTTATTAACTTGATGCATTGCGCTCATTTAGGATGTTATTCAGGAACAAGTACAACTATGTGAACCGTACCCCAATGTAGCGATTCCCCTGTAGGCACACATCCCGTCTTACAGAAGTGAGTGACTCACTGAGTGGGTACAGATATGTGTATAGATAGTGGTATAGATGTACTGAGTGGCCAGCATTGTAGATATATATTTGTCTAGCCACGGCCAGCATTGCAATGTGTACATATATATGTATGTAAATGTGGGAAAGGGGGAACGCTAAACTGGCGCGGGCTGTGTGATGGGGCTGTACTGAGCCAGGGTAGGGCAGGACTGATCTACCCTACAGGCGGAGGAATTTCTGAGGACGCTACTCTTCGCGCCCGAAAGAGCAGTTCTGCCGAGGACGTGGATCGTGCGAGCGTTCGCGTCGCCGCTCGAGGCAAACTCCGAGTCTTGGAAGAAACCGTGAGGGCTTCTGAAGTTGTTTTGCCTCCGACTCGTTAAAGAAAGTAAATTGCGAAGGAGTCGGCTCGATGAGCAACTCTCTGAGCGGCCGAGATATAATATAAACGCTGTACTGTTTTATCGATTCTGTCGTGACACGATCTCTTCAGACCAATTGAAATCACCCGCTTGGCCGGGTGAAAATTGAGCTGCAATTGGATCAACCAATGCGAGGAGAGATTACTATCTGGTGGCGCGCGAATGTCTCCCATGCTGGACTGAGCGATCACTCGAATCAAACACCTGCCGGCCATCATGGGAGGTTCATTTTATCTATTATTATTATTATCCTCTGAATTAGTAATGTCAATAACCGTTTTGCAATTGGTAGAACAATGCTGGCCTAGGTAGGTTAGTTAAGGTGAACTTTGATATCGTTTTAGTACATATATGTATAGTATTTTCATTTGTTATCATTTGTTTTCTTTTTCTTTTAACACACATTAAAACTGTTAATTAGAGACAAATGAACTCTTGCTTGATGTATAGATATATACATGTTTGGTTTACGCAAGTCCAGCAGTAGATCCCTGCTAGGCGCCGTGACGTCCTCTCCACTGAACAAATTGAAGTGAGCGAGTAAGAGCACAGAGCTGAGGACACGGTGGGAGGGGAGTCGCTACACCCAACAGCAACGAACATAGGACACATTGAACCCACATGACAATATTCCCAGAGGGTTTCATGTGTCCTAGATATCACATTGCTGTTTGGGTATATGGTTTCCAATTATATGCCCAAAAGCAAGTGATTGCAATATTTGAAGCTCATCGGCAAGGCATGTCCCCTTGTCACTGATGAACTGAGGGTCCTCGGTACAAGTACAAACTACCACATATGCTAAGCTGGGAATGCATATCATCCAAAAACCATAAAAGTTAATCTTTTTAAGGATTAATATTTTATGACAGGCTTGTCTCAAATTTATGAATTGCTCATGCCAAACAATCACTGTAACTGCAACGCTATGATTGATAACATGAACGCTTAAGTTGTATTGAACAAAGTTCGCTCGATAATTCTCGTATGTTCAGACAAACGTGATAAGCAAACCTCTTTCGGTAGGCTGGTACCAGACTTTGCATAATTATGTAGCGAGTCGATAAACAATGTCTATCTTGACCCAGTTACGGGTTAAGACAGACATCGAAAAATTAACGTTTTGGTGAGTTCTGTGTCGAGGGCCTATCTTACCTCGGAGTAATCCTGCCTAAAGCCCACTATGGTAGTCTGTTTAAGCTATTTTTAGCCTCAAAAGTTCACTCGAGAGTGTTTTGTCCTAGTGTCGTTGTAGCCATGTAAATTTAATCCAAGTACAATTTTGAGCACCTAAGAATTAGTCACTTAATCAACACTGAAAATGATCAGGCTTTAAGTACCTACCTGACGTCGCTGATATAAGTATGCATAAATGTCTCAACGTCGTCTACTTTAAAGAAATTAGGCATTTGGAAAATGCATGACGTTTCACTACGTCACAATACGGGTCCTGTTCAACAGCATTAACTGTGTCAGTCTACGATCAGGTTGTCCGGCAGCTGTAAGTCCGCTGTTTACAACACTCAGAATAGTGGGATAGTGGGGCTGTTATTACAAAATGGACAGTCTCATAGAATTAAAGTGACATTCGCTCAGAAGCGCTAAGCTTTATTGTCTAAACAGCTGACGTCCATAACAAAAGTACTGGGAAGCAGAGGCGTCAGCGCGCTTTACGAGTGAGGCCCAGTTTGATGAGGTAGCCAAATTAAGGCAGTATGTTCAATATGTCTCCTGTTTGTATAAAGCCTTTTATTAACTTGATGCATTGCGCTCATTTAGGACGTTATTCAGGAACAAGTACAACTATGTGAACCGTACCCCAATGTAGCGATTCCCCTGTAGGCACACATCCCGTCTTACAGAAGTGAGTGACTCACTGAGTGGGTACAGATATGTGTATAGATAGTGGTATAGATGTACTGAGTGGCCAGCATTGTAGATATATATTTGTCTAGCCACGGCCAGCATTGCAATGTGTACATATATATGTATGTAAATGTGGGAAAGGGGGAACGCTAAACTGGCGCGGGCTGTGTGATGGGGCTGTACTGAGCCAGGGTAGGGCAGGACTGATCTACCCTACAGGCGGAGGAATTTCTGAGGACGCTACTCTTCGCGCCCGAAAGAGCAGTTCTGCCGAGGACGTGGATCGTGCGAGCGTTCGCGTCGCCGCTCGAGGCAACCTCCGAGTCTTGGAAGAAACCGTGAGGGCTTCTGAAGTTGTTTTGCCTCCGACTCGTTAAAGAAAGTAAATTGCGAAGGAGTCGGCTCGATGAGCAACTCTCTGAGCGGCCGAGATATGATATAAACGCTGTACTGTTTTATCGATTCTGTCGTGACACGATCTCTTCAGACCAATTGAAATCACCCGCTTGGCCGGGTGAAAATTGAGCTGCAATTGGATCAACCAATGCGAGGAGAGATTACTATCTGGTGGCGCGCGAATGTCTCCCATGCTGGACTGAGCGATCACTCGAATCAAACACCTGCCGGCCATCATGGGAGGTTCATTTTATCTATTATTATTATTATCCTCTGAATTAGTAATGTCAATAACCGTTTTGCAATTGGTAGAACAATGCTGGCCTAGGTAGGTTAGTTAAGGTGAACTTTGATATCGTTTTAGTACATATATGTATAGTATTTTCATTTGTTATCATTTGTTTTCTTTTTCTTTTAACACACATTAAAACTGTTAATTAGAGACAAATGAACTCTTGCTTGATGTATAGATATATACATGTTTGGTTTACGCAAGTCCAGCAGTAGATCCCTGCTAGGCGCCGTGACGTCCTCTCCACTGAACAAATTGAAGTGAGCGAGTAAGAGCACAGAGCTGAGGACACGGTGGGAGGGGAGTCGCTACACCCAACAGCAACGAACATAGGACACATTGAACCCACATGACAATATTCCCAGAGGGTTTCATGTGTCCTAGATATCACATTGCTGTTTGGGTATATGGTTTCCAATTATATGCCCAAAAGCAAGTGATTGCAATATTTGAAGCTCATCGGCAAGGCATGTCCCCTTGTCACTGATGAACTGAGGGTCCTCGGTACAAGTACAAACTACCACATATGCTAAGCTGGGAATGCATATCATCCAAAAACCATAAAAGTTAATCTTTTTAAGGATTAATATTTTATGACAGGCTTGTCTCAAATTTATGAATTGCTCATGCCAAACAATCACTGTAACTGCAACGCTATGATTGATAACATGAACGCTTAAGTTGTATTGAACAAAGTTCGCTCGATAATTCTCGTATGTTCAGACAAACGTGATAAGCAAACCTCTTTCGGTAGGCTGTTACCAGACTTTGCATAATTATGTAGCGAGTCGATAAACAATGTCTATCTTGACCCAGTTACGGGTTAAGACAGACATCGAAAAATTAACGTTTTGGTGAGTTCTGTGTCGAGGGCCTATCTTACCTCGGAGTAATCCTGCCTAAAGCCCACTATGGTAGTCTGTTTAAGCTTTTTTTAGCCTCAAAATTTCACTCGAGAGTTTGTCCTAGTGTCGTTGTAGCCATGTAAATTTAAGCCAAGTACAATTTTGAGCACCTAAGAATTAGTCACTTAATCAACACTGAAAATGATCAGGCTTTAAGTACCTACCTGACGTCGCTGACATAAGTATGCATAAATGTCTCAACGTCGTCTACTTTAAAGAAATTAGGCATTTGGAAAATGCATGACGTTTCACTACGTCACAATACGGGTCCTGTTCAACAGCATTAACTGTGTCAGTCTACGATCAGGTTGTCCGGCAGCTGTAAGTCCGCTGTTTACAACACTCAGAATAGTGGGATAGTGGGGCTGTTATTACAAAATGGACAGTCTCATAGAATTAAAGTGACATTCGCTCAGAAGCGCTAAGCTTTATTGTCTAAACAGCTGACGTCCATAACAAAAGTACTGGGAAGCAGAGGCGTCAGCGCGCTTTACGAGTGAGGCCCAGTTTGATGAGGTAGCCAAATTAAGGCAGTATGTTCAATATGTCTCCTGTTTGTATAAAGCCTTTTATTAACTTGATGCATTGCGCTCATTTAGGATGTTATTCAGGAACAAGTACAACTATGTGAACCGTACCCCAACAGCAACGAACATAGGACACATTGAACCCACATGACAATATTCCCAGAGGGTTTCATGTGTCCTAGATATCACATTGCTGTTTGGGTATATGGTTTCCAATTATATGCCCAAAAGCAAGTGATTGCAATATTTGAAGCTCATTGGCAAGGCATGTTCCCTTGTCACTGATGAACTGAGGGTCCTCGGTACAAGTACAAACTACTACATATTGTATGCTAAGCAGGGAATGCATATCATCCAAAAACCATAAAAGTTAATCTTTTTAAGGATTAATTTTGTATGACAGGCTTGTCTCAAATTTATGAGTTGCTCATGCCAAACAATCACTGTAACCGCAACGCTATGATTGATAACATGAACGCTTAAGTTGTATTGAACAAATTTCGCTCGATAATTCTCGTATATTCAGACAAACCTGATAGCGTGAGGGACAATCTGGCGCTCTGCCATCAGCCCAGGGTGTGATAGTCTTTAACCATAGTTGAGCATATATGATTGCTGCGAACGCCTCACCGACTGTCGTAGTTCCACGTTCTCATCGCAGTACGGACCAGGAACTCTGAACAGGCCTTTAGTCAATCCATTCGTTTGGTCCTATGATTTATACAAGAGCCTGTACGTGAAGACTTCCTGCTTTTAGAGTAGCATTCACCAGCACTCAAACGTTTCATTAATATTTAATTGTACTAGTAATTGTACTTATCTAATTGAAATAGGCCCAATGTAAAATATCATAGGCCTTTCAATTTCAGCATTAGGTGACACAAAGGTCAAACTGAACTCTTCAGTGAACTGTTCAGTGAACTGTACACGTACACTTCTGCTCGTTTACTACATATGAGTGCTTGCTATTATTAAACCGAGTTCTTAATCCTGTCTATCCTGGATGTAATTAACAAACTTTAACGAACTGTTTCATCAATTAGGCTAGGGACAAACGCCCTCGACACGTTCTCAGGAGGCACTTTATGAATGTCCAGAAGAACTAACTAATCATGCATTTAATCAGGAACAATATTAAGAAAGACCACCAGCAAGCCTTTCTGGCAGCTGCACGCAGCACCCGCTGCAGCTGTTATCGTGGCCCACGCTAGGGGAAGACCTGCACCGATGGAAAGTACCAGAAGGTGGAGGCGACGCATTCAGACAGCCTCATGATGTCGTCTGTAAGGCCGTCCTTGTCTCTGCCGACCATTCTGTCCAGCATGTAGTTGAGGTTTCTGGAGAGGCGGCGTAGCCGATGAAGAAAAGACCCGCCTTGTCCGACAGGTTACCGAAGGGCATCGACTGACGAACGATCATTTCCAATTCGTCCAAACGACGTGTAAGTATAATATTATGCCTGCACTGTTTCTCTTGAAATCTGTATGCTTGTGTATTCAAATCTTTCTGTAGCTATCCCTCTCGCTTGCTTGCTCTTCGTTCTTTATTGGAGGTACAGGAAATAAATCGTTCGCTTGGCCTGAATCCAACTGGACTGATTGGTTAATTAGATCTATCCCACGCACAACTTGATATTCGCCGATGTGGCAGGTTTTGAATAAGTAATAATGGCTTAATTGCTGATTCGTGTACAAGTGCGTCATTGGCCAATCTCTGCCACAGTCTACAGCTTCATTATACTTCCTTTGGTTAAGAAATAGGCTTAATACAGAAGGAGCGAACATTAAACTGCATTCATCTAAAAACACTGAAATCCTGGCTTGGAAAAGCGGCCGAGACTGAAGAAAAGAACCTTTGAAAAACCTGAGGCAGAACTTGCATAAGTTTATCTTCGTGTTTACATAGGCTGAACCATCAGCTGCTTTGCACAAACCATTCGGTTCGATTTGCGCTGAGTTTTCTAATTAATGGAAGTGAGAATCAGATACAAGCAAAAGGTGAGCAATTCGCAGTTGTAACTTAGGGCTACTCAACATGCACTCGTTTATGATCTTGTGAGTTAGGGACGAGGCGACGAATGTATTTTCCTCCGATTGCAAGCCTCAATCCGAATAGTTATTGAACGCTTTTTCAGCTAATTCATTTGTCTACAATTTCCACTTATTCACCACCAAGGTAAAATATACCCGGAATGCATCTTAGGTAGTCAGATTAATTGTCAAAATAACATGATCAATTTTATGTTGCAACGTAGACATATTATGCCTAATGTTGAGCAAGTCTACAAATTCATATCTGCATGTAGGTCATGCACACTATCACTAGCATAACTTAAACGAACTGCTCTTTTAGTACAAAGCCGTTGTCTGGGCCTATGTGGAATTTAACGCATTGAAAAGGCATAGACATGTATGTCCTCTTTGGTTGAGTAATACGAACTCCTGTTGCTCGCTGAAGCATTCATTTTTGAGTTATGTCGAGCCAGTCAGCCATAAAACTGAGCTCTAATTAAATTAGGTGTTATGAGTTACAATCTTTCTCATGCGTTCTGACAGTCTGAAAGATAAATCAATACATTGAAAGCATGACAAGACCTGTGTTAACTACTGTACACATTAGTTTCATGGCATATACCTGTAAGAAAGTTGCAATACGTAACTACTGTAATAATTTATACGTTTTAATTTAAATACAAGAAATATTTGTCACAAGTTCGTATACATAAATATGTAAACAAAGATTTAATTAGAAACAACTGATGTGTGCAACTGGCGTTTGTCTGTAGAAAAAGTTGGATAAAGAATCGGTCAGCGATGGTCAGTCTGTGGCCAACAGTGACCAGGGAAATGAGGAGACGGACAAAAACAAGTTAATGATGAGGATGTATCAGTTTACGGAACAACAGCTGTCAGGTTTCTGCAAAATAAGACCTCTCTCTCTCTATCTCTCTTTTCTTCTCTCTCTCCTCTTTTCTTTCTCTTACTCTTTCTCTTTCTCTCTCTCTCTGTCTGTCTCTGTCTCTGTCTCTGTCTCTGTCTCTGTCTCTGTCTCTGTCTCTCTCTCTCTCTCTCTCTCTCTCTCTCTCTCTCTCTCTCTCTGTCTGTCTGAACTGGATGCTCGTACAGGCAATTACGTCATACATCAAAGCGGGGGTCAGTACCGCTTTCACAGATTGCAAATGTTGTTGCACGACAGTATATGCTAGACCAAACCCTATTATTACATTACAACTGATACGACCTGCAGTATCAAAGTATAAAGTAACCAACTGGAGCACGTTGACACATTTCCATATCTTGGCATACTTACTGTATAACCGAGGACTCTGAATGCAGTAAAGAGACTCGGTCAAGACTGGCAAAAGGACACGGTGTTGGGGCATCATTTAAAAAGGTATGGAAAAGTCACAGCATATTGCTTGCAACAAAGATACCACTTCTGAAAGCTTTTGTATACTCAGAGACAATGTATGGCTCTGAGAGATGGACCATAAAGAAAGTTGAAGAGGCAAGAATCAAAGGATTTAAAATGAAGTGTCCGTGGCAGATTCATAGACTGCCAAGAAGGCAAATAAGTGGGAAGACTTCCTTCCCTAGGCAATATTCAAAAAAGGTGCAACTCCTGGATTCCGAGTTCGAAGAAGACCTAAGATGACAAGGATCGACAGCATCTAGTCCTGGACTAACTTGTCATCTGTGGACCCATAACCAATACTTGATTGGCTACTGCTCGTTGTGCTTAGCACATATCATGGCTGCATATAGCTTTAATATATCGACCTCACCTTATCTGATCGATTGTATCTTCGCCATTGCTACGTCGTATACTTTTGCAGATCTGAAGCATGCCTTTAACGAATTTGATTGCGGCGGAAGCGGTCTCATTGCGGCGCGTGACCTTGGCAACGCATTGAGGTCAATGGGTCAAACACCGACCGAGTCAGATATAAAAGACATGCTTCAGGAGGCCGTTCTTGACGGTCAGTAGACAGGCTACTAGTGATGATCTTAATTTAATTTAAATTTAAATGTGTTCGATAAGTCACAGAGCTTTGATCCGATCTAGGGCCATGAAGCGATAAGATAGATAAAGGTCGTTTGTTTATAAGGCGTCCTTGCCTCGAGTTTTTGCTTTAAGGTGCCATATAAGTATAATAATAATAATTAAAAATATAATAATAACTACACCCTCTGGATTGTGTCCTGTAGTAAAATATAATAATGTGGCTTATCTTTCGCATCTTGTATGGTATTCTGTTGTTCGAAATTGTCCTCAGTCATCTCTAGGTTGTGATAATCGCCAAAACACGATGCCCTCGTATTACTTAGAAATTTAATTCACCAAGGCTGCTTCACAATTACGATGTTGTCCATCCTTACTTAGCAAAATATGATTTTGTCCTGGGTGATAGCATTATTTTGTTCGGTACTCAGTGTTTCCTTGTCTGACAGTCAATGGCTCGAGGTTTCTCTCCCGTTCAAGATGTCAAGAAAGAATCCCTCGTCACAATGATTGATGTAGAAGTGACGAGGTCAACTCAAGAGGGTCCGAAGTAGGCCTACTAATTTCTAATTACCCTATCTCTTCAGATTTGTCTGAGACACGCGAAGACCCTTAAATTACTCATCTTCCCTCTGCAGACACCGGCAAGATGAAACTCGAAGAGTTTCTGCGTCTGGTTAGCGATCGGGGTCTACAGACAGACTCAGAGATCCTGCACGACCTAGAAGACGCCCTGAAGTTCTTCGACAAGGACGGTCGAGGCCTGCTGAAAACAGACGACCTGAGGACGGCCTTGAAGTCCTATGGAGAACCTTTGGATGATAATGACCTCGCGGAGATGATCAAGATGGCCGACGTCAGAGGAGACGGACGCATCAACTACTTAGGTCAGTCCATTCACGACCGATATTAAGGCAACATGGATACACTGTACAACGCCACATAAACGACTGGCAATGGTAATTGTCGTGAATATATTTTAAACGACCGAAGCAGTAATGCTCTTGACGATTGGCTATGTAATCGTAGTTGTAAACTCGACAATTTCTATAGCGCTACTTTTAAGCGAAGCGCATAGCATCAGCTATTCACGAGCGCTGTTTCCGGGCTGTTAAGAAATTCCGTATGAAGAACGAGATCTGGTTGCCTTAGGACAAGAGAGGGAGGGAAAAGAGGAGCTGCTACAGCGGCTTGTGTTCGCTGATTTGGTCCTCGGCTTTTCATTTAGTTATTTGTTTAGCTTCATTTCATGCATTTGTTATGTCTGTGAATTGAATCCGTGTGTGTGTGTGTGTGTGTATGTCAAGACAAGGACAAATGGAATGAAATAAAGGTCGGCAAACGATTTAAATGTTATAAACGTCAGGTGGTTTGGACTCAGAAATATACAGATAAAGGAGAACTGTGGAAGCGTAGAACCAAAAACAAACGCATAATCTAAGAAATAGCTTATAAGTAACGCCTTAGAAATGTTCGGGTTTACGATTACGATTACATAATCAATCGCGAAGGGCATTACCACTGCTGTTAACGGAAGCAATGGAGGTGTAGACGGTAGACAACGTGTTGTGAACACTGCAACGCTCCATACAGAGAAGGGCACGCTACACAGGATGAATAGCGATAAGAGTCCCACATTCTCCATAAAAATCGAACCATGCACCGGACCGGTGGGTGCAGTTTTCCAAGGTCCAGTAGCATCGAACTGCTATTTCTGTCGTTGATGCTGTTTCACTGCTATAGTCGTATTTGTCGCGTTGATCAGTGCTCTTCATTTGACTGGGTTAGGGTTAGTAAGGGATATGTTGTTGAACGTTGTTTCAGAATTCATCAGAAAGATGACCCAGAAATGAGTCACCCGTTTAACTTCAGTCACTCACTCACGCCTGACCAGCCAGTTGGACAGAGGTCAAGGCCTAGACTGACTCACCTGTAGATGACCATGTCGTGTTCGTAATGCCATCATATCGTAGTCTATTGCTCGATAAAAAGATGGAAACACATTGTTAACACGCCCCTCAGTAATTGTTTCTGTAGTATACTTCACGTCGGACTAAAGTTTGACTACAGGTCTAGGTAAGAGTAACATATGAGCACATTCAGTTTAGCAAAGATAAGAAGGATCTGTAGAAAGAGAGGGCTGGAGAGGAAGAAGGAGAGAAAGAGAGGGAGAGAGAAAGAGAGAGGAAGAAAAGATAAAGAGAGAAAGAGAGAAAGGGAAGAAGATAGGACGAGGAGAAGAAAGAAAGGGAGAGAGAGAGAGAGAGAGAGAGAGAGAGAGAGAGAGAGAGAGAGAGATTAGTCCAGTGCAGAAAGCAGTGAAAGGAAGAAGTCCTTCCACAATGGGAAGGTTTGATGGCCTACACCTGAGAGACAAACACAAGGAGCAAACGCAGTACAAAGAACAGCGGTGAAGTGGCGCCTTCATAGACGATGTAGGAGGTGCCAGATGTGGTAGATATATCTTGCTGTAGACAGGCAGACAGACATAGACTGACAGATAGATGGACAGACATACAGACAGACAGACGTGCATACATAGAATTAATAATAAATCGACTTAATTAGATTCATTGTCCCTGCAAATGAGTCATCTTGTACAAAATCATAAAAACCCTGTTTAGCAAAAATATTGTAAATTGTGTCATTTACCCTAAAGTTCTATCAAGTCAATAATAAGCTGCGTAAAGCTGCGTTCTGTAACCATTTGGCTTGTAAACACATCAGAAACACCATATATAGAGTAGTTATAATTGGCAATCATTGGCTGCTGCTATAGAGGACTTAGTGTCGGATCTCTTCTTGATTACATAGAAAATTAACTTGATCTTCTGCGTCTTAAAGTCTTCAGTAGCATTCGCTATTTCACCGCATTCAAAAGTAGTTAGCGTAAGTCAAGGTAATCACTCAATCCTTACTCTTCAACGTAAGTCATGGTAATCACTCAATTACTCCTCAACGTAAGTCATGGTAATCACTCAATCGTTACTCTTCAACTTAAGTCGTGGTAATCACTCAATCGTTACTCTTCAACTTAAGTCGTGGTAATCACTCAATCGTTACTCTTCAACGTAAGTCATGGTAATCACTCAATCATTACTCTTCAACGTAAGTCATGGTAATCACTCAATCATTACTCTTCAACGTAAGTCATGGTAATCACTCAATCGTTACTCTTCAAAGCCGTGATCCTGTGGCTGAAGGATGATTTGGCTGAAGCGCAGCCATGATAACAGCAATCCAATAACTGCACAACCTCTACTTACGGTTTGGCAACGAATTTCCAAATTCCGGCGAAGCTCCGGGATTCTAACTCCGGATGCAGAGGTGAAAGACAAACTCATCAGCAGTCTACCATCATCCCTAAATATTCGTGATTATATAGACAAATGTATAATAAATTATGTCGTATATAAACATATGTAGGCCTATAATAAATTATGTCGTAACAACGAGAATGTTTGCTAAGTATTTTGAACGCCTATCTTATTATGCACCTTAGAGAGACTTACACCGGAGCAATACTGTAGTTTCTGCCATAGATAAGTGTGCTGACTTCTACGACTGGAAGCTGCCGAAGTTAAAAGCTTCAGCTGGCAAGGCAACTGCAAGTTTTATATATTGAGTTTAAACTGGATCCTTGGTAAACATACTAGAAGTAGAATCATGACCAGCTGAAGGGCCAGGGTGATTGTGTGCCTTCCTGACTTCCCCAAATGCGACGCAAATGTAAAGTTCCCGCGCTCTATGAGGAACGTAGAACAGCCGCTCATTTCTGGCTCTTTGGCTCGTAAGCCGGCAATGTACGGATTCTAGAATCCTGGACATAGGACCAGTGCATCGGAGCTCTTGCCGTTTACTTTCCAGCTTAAGCCGGTACAAAATTGTACAGCTTGGTGATAGAGACACTAGTACATAAACAACTACCCAGATTCGTTATACTTAAACAGCTCAGAAGACTCGAACCCGCAACCGTTAAATTACATACCATGCCCGCTACCGATAGACAACCACCGTGTCGCGACGTGGAAGACTTTAAACTGGAGTTGATAAAAAGCGTATAATATTGTGAGGATGAGGATGGCGATGAATAGGTAGCTTGGCGTTGATGTTTCTTCATTTGGCAGCGGCGTCGTAGAGTGGTGCTGAGTCTGCTGAGGACATCTCAAATTCCGTGTTCTCGCTGCTGCTGCTGCTGATGCTGTTCTCCCAGTCATCTCTCATTGCTTTCCGTTTTTTGACATAGCGATTGTAGACATTCACCACCAACGTCACGATCTGCAACATTCATCAGCAATTGAAATTGAAGATCTGTAGCCTACATTGCACATATTGCTCCCACATTTCCCACATGCAGTAGCCTGACTTCTGGTTTCTCTGACCTGACAGATTTCGACCTGGCTTCACTTGCCAAAGAAGTAATTAGATTAGATGTTTCGAATGACATGCATTTGTGGTGACTAATGACAGTCGTGTGGATTCTCTTCCTGTCCATCTGATGTTCGAATTCCGGAGTGCCACAGGACACCGTTTTTCAGGCTATTCACATTTCAATGATCCGTTCTCCAGTTTCTCTAGAACCCTTTGTGTGCTCGCCTTTCAACCCCAGGACCACAGCTCTGGGGCTGTTTGTTGATAGGTAGGCCCAGTTAGCATCCGCGGAATAAAATCCACGGGCACATATTTTCCACTTGTGTTCAGCACCAAAAGTAGAAATTGTAAACTTCAGATCGTATATACACTTGATTGTAAATCTTATCGTATACCAAAGGGCGTTGGCGCATTCTTGAGAATGGGTGGTATTCCTGCTCGTACGAAAACTCCAACTAGCACATAGGAACATGTTCCAAGAGAAATGTGAATTTAAGGCCAACGACGGACGGATCCAGAAGGGGCAAAGGAAAGCAGTTTGCAGCTCAAAACTTTTGACCACCTTTTTCAGTCGAGCGAGACCGACCGTTTGTGCATGTGAGTCATTGACATTTCGTATTACCTTTATTCCTTTTCATGACTTACTGAGTCACCTATTACACACTCATCTTCTGTCCCCTTTTCTTCGCAGCAGACCTCACACAGTTTTAGCCCATCCAAAAAAATACGTTTAAAAAATGTTTACCTTAAGACTCAGAAGTGTGGAGGGACAGAGCACTGCTGCTCCCCAATTGTTCAAGTGCCCTTTTGCTGACACCCATGCGTTCACAAAAACTCACAAGGTATACGTATCAAGCAGAACGTATTAACACAAGCCCGAAGCCAAGTCAACTTCTGGGCCAGTCCGCTCAGACAAAAAGGCAGCCTATGGCAGATATTTTCGTATACTTGCGTCTTCATATGACCGCATTTACAACGCTCAATAAATTTGCCATATAGAGGAATTCAGCCGGAAGCCTGGCAAATATCAAGTCGAAGTCGACAAGACACCAAGGGTTCCGAGACTATCCAATACTTGGGAGAAATGTTTCATCTGGTGTCTACTTCGACACCTCAGAAGCCAATTGAATGCCATGAATGCACGACTTACAGTTTTCATAATCGTTTTCTTAATCGAGTTTACAGATAGCACCACGTTGTCTCCCACAGCCTCACCCCTCGGATTCTGACATGATACCAATACTGACCTCAAAAACCTGGCTTTGCGAACCTGATTTGATACAGACCAGGGATAAGATGGTCTCCCGGTATGATGCAGCTTTTGTGTGGCATTGAAAATGTTTGAACATTTACATTACATTACGATTTAGAGTTTTCAACGGCGGCTCACCTGACCGTAGAGGAGATCGCTGATTCCAAGAAAGATAGACCAGAGCCATTGATCCCAAGTCAGCTTAACGGTGAAGAACACACTTCCGCCCAATTCCACTATGATCACCTGAAAATGGAAATCGTAATCGTAAACTCGAGGTTTCCACAGAGCCCAAAGAAAGTTAAGTCAAAGCAACCAGATTATTCACTGGCGTTCATTCAAAATAAAATTGGGACTCGGTTCCAGGCCAAAATCCAAGGGTCAGGCAGATAGAAAGTCAGACGGCTACGGTATATGATGTTTAGAACTGGAGCGGCAAGGTAGATAAGGGGAAGAGTAAGAATCAGGATAAGATTTGTGGATGAAAAATGTGTTTTCAGTTTTGAGTGAAAGACCTGCGCAGAGATTGCAAATGGTAAAGTTTAAAGTATGAAGTGCAAAAGGAAAGATATCACATTATTTGGAAGAAAGGATCGATTTTCCAAAGCGTAATCGGGTCAGGCCTACCTAGACACATAACCTGGGCAACAGCAATGAATTGCTTTGTATGATACGCGCAGGGCAGCAGTCGCTAGAAAACGGTGTAGAATGTCGTTTTATTTGGGTATTTAGCAGTAAACTGTTAGACTTTGGAACCCCTGCGCTCATAAAACCAAGTATTTTTGATAACGTTTGGTAATTCGATCAGCTATGCAAACATGAACATGGCAGTTTAAGACTATGGACCTAACTGGAAAATGAAACTGATAAGTCAACCTGGAGAGTGAAATTGGAAAGTGAAAATTCTCAGCCGCGGATTTTAATGAACGAGAAGATGACGAATATTTCATATTTCGAGTAAATGTTGTTGTTAAGATTAGGCTGTATGTCTGTGCCTACTTGTGTAACCGGATTTTCTAGATAGATGATGATGAAGACGATGCTACATAACTGGATAACCAAAGCAGGCCAGCTAGATAAGAATGAATATTGAGATGTTTTACTGAAAAACAAATGAGACCAGCGAGGTGAAAATGAAGAAGGAGCCTCTTACTTGGGTAACAAAGGAGGTCAGCCAGATAAGGATGAAGATGGGACTACTGCACAGTCCGCTGAAGACATTTTGATTTCCGTCGATCTTTCGAGCGTTGATTTCGTTGAACAAGATCATCATGACGAAAGTGTTGAAGAGGAAAGTGTAATGACTGTTGGCCAGACCACGCAAGGAAGGATCCCTTCCGTCGTCAACATCCAACCAATCCGCCCCTTCAGCAACAAACAAACGATAATATCTACATCTCCAACCAAAGCACATTTTGTCAAACCAAAGCCAGCCCAAATGTGACACAGTCTTGGCTCATTACTAACACCATGTGACGCTGCATTGGCAAAAGGTTCTGCTTCTATCCAATCTTCTCAAAATCTGTACAATGATATCATGTATTACTTATCGCAACTAAATATTTCTAAAAAACCTAAATTTTTTTCAGTGAGTGTATTCAGTATGTATCGCATCACTTAATATACCGCCTTTTATTATTTCTCGAAAGCGCTGCACACATGACTATCCAACTGTATCTAACTAAGCAAGTTGTCATCTAAACAACACAATCTAATTGACTTGCGCTAAGTCTGCGGCATACCTTGGCGACGCTTTTCTCAACTCATCTTTACTTGTGTGTCAAATTACTGTGCCTGGCCTTTCCTTGCCTTCCTAAAGTTTTAGCCCTATCTTGTGGTTTGGCTGCCATGAACCTTCCGCTCCTATACAATCCCATAACCTCTATCACCACCAATTTCCACCGTTGCACCATGTCGTCGCCTCGTCTTGATCCCACCCGGATTCTGACCTGACACCAAAACTCACCAACCAACCTGGCTCCTGCGGACTTAATTAGACATAGCGCCGGCGAATAGGAAAAGCTGGTCTCCCTAACGTGACTTTTGTATGGCGCTGAGAATTTGTGGAGATTTACGTCTAGAATTTTTCAACCTACCGACAAACAGAATAGTGAGTAGGACAGTGAGTTCGTAGGCACTGTGGCTAAGGATGTTGATGGCCATGATGCAGGAGACGAGATGCTGGCTGCTGCCGTAGGGTTTCCTCAGCAGGACGTCTTTTGTCGGTTGCTCGGTTGCCAGTGACAACGATGCTAGGCTATCCATCAGCAAGTTCACCCACAGCATCTGAACTCCCTTCAGAGGGGAATCCTAGACAAACGCAAAAATACTAAAAACTATATTTATAAATAAAGAAACGAAATAACTACAGAATGTGTATATAACCAGGGAGCAGTTAGTACGGGAAAAGGGTTCATACTATCTCTCAATAAAGGTACGTTTTTCAAACAACATTTCTTTGTTTTCGTTCAACTGCTCCCTAATCTCGAAACAGTCCAAATTCAGCATAATGCTGTAAACATTCAGCCTATATAAATGTATAGCAATAGATTTGCGCTTTATAGTGTGTTTCGTGAAAGACACTATACAAATATTGAAATATAAGAACACATGCATACTCACACAAGGAATGCATGTGATACTTTTTAACCACTATTAACCGGACTTTTTCTCATATTACGTCTTGAACTAGGGCAATGCCATTAGTATTTTGCATTACTTTGGTGATATGCAAGCCTAGTAATAATGAAGAGATGTTTTCATATCAGCGTTCAGAGTTTAGTTCCCTGAATCTCGGAAATGAGCTAAACATTCCATGTATAACTGATTTCGGCCGAATGTGTCTTAAATATGTTTCAAATTAATTAAGGTTCCCGGATGGAATGTATCAAATAGAGCATGGACAAAGAATAGCCTGGAAATTGTCCAACTGTAGATGTTGGTTACCATGACTACGCAGGCGCCAACTAAAGCAAGTGCGACGGCGACGATGTTGACGGTCAGTTGGAACTGGACGAACTTGGCGATGCTGTCGTACACGTGGCGCCCCCAGACGACCGCTTTTACGATACTAGAGAAGTTGTCGTCGAGAAGAATTATGTCGGAAGCCTCCTTCGCCACGTCAGTTCCCGTCAAGCCCTTCGAAAATTAAGAGAACAATAAATCGGATTACACTTTAGCCCCATCTTTGTTTTTTCATTGTTTGTTGAAGTGTTGTCCTCGGAAAGCTATTAGCCAAAATGTTACGAGGTCAGTTTGCAGGTACGTATATATCTACTTAATTCTATTGAGAGATTGGGGAAGATCAAGTAGTCACTATTATTATTTTTGCATTCATTAAGCGCCACTATCCACTGACTAAGCATCAGTCGATGGTGCTGAGCAATTGTGAGTGGACTTGCTCAAGGCCCTTACACAGTTACCGTCTAAGGTTAAGCTCGAATCCATACTCTTCGCATTAAAAGCCGAGCGCTTTAACCTTACGGTCGACCTAGGACCACATGGAATTGAATCGTGGAAAAGGATCTGTCAGCCTTGAACATCGGCCTTGATACAACATGGAGCAAGGCGGCCCCGAGAACAGCTTGGCGCCGCATTGTTGACACGGCTACGCTTAGCTGAGTTTATCATTGGTGAGATATTGCATAACTTTCCTGTTGCTTGCTTCATTCCATATTGAATCTGCTAACACAATATTAAATTACATATAGACTATATTGGTTTCATACCTCTCTGGTTCCTAAAGCAATCAATTTTGTAGCAGTCTCTACGACTAACATTCTTGGATGCCATATAGCTTGAGTAATTACCATGGCCAGTCCGACATGAGCTTTTCTTAGAGCTGGTCCATCGTTTGTTCCGTCGCCTGTGACTGCAACGATTTCGCGGTCATGGTTGACCGAACACGACATGATTCCCTTGACTAGATTGTATTTGTCCAGCGGAGATGATCGCGCTAAGATGCGAAGCCTTGGCCATAACTGGTCGAATAAGCTTTGGTCAATCTGGCAGAGGAATTGAAACAAATCAAACCAGATGAGGCAGGATGAAAACACGCTGTTAAAACGGCATTAAAAGGTATTAGTTGAAAGTGTTTCAAAACGTTTGGACCGTCTCGAAAGAGTCTTGAAAGGATACATCGATACGGAGAAAGCAGTGAGACAAAAGGAAACAAAAGGAGAGAAAAAGACGATGGCTAATGGAGGCTTAAAAGAGAGACATGAAATCATTGTCTATTCTCTGATTACAGACCGTCTCCTGGTCGTGGCTGCTGCGGATGCTTTGATTGAAGTCGGGTCCGTCGATTCCCAGATGGTCGTCACCTGGATTAAAGATGCCGCACTTTATGGCCACAAACCTGGCCGTGTTCATGTGGTCCCCAGTTACCATTCGCACCGTTATACCGGCCTTCTGGCACTTACGAACTGCTTCAGGCACCTACAACAGTTGCAACAGGAAGCCTATTGAACCAGCAACATAAGAACACCTGAGAATTGTAATGAGCAGAACCGATGAAACCTAGCAAGATCTTGCATGGGTGCCATTACTACATTACATATACAAGTACATGTATATACAACTGCATATACTATATAATTGTCACATACCCTTAATTAGGGTAATTGTTAAGTTACGGTAATTATTATAGCTTTCAATCACTGCAAACGGTCTGTATTGGCCTGGGGTGACCCGACCAGAAGTCGCACGACGTGTTGTTTTGGCTTTAAATTCTGCTGATAGATAGACTTCTTAAGTCGTGTTTACTTTGATTTAATTCATAAATTTTTAGATTTAAGTTTGTAGTATAACTTTTTTGAAAGAAGTATCGTTTTTTCATAGTGAGCTATTGTAATTTATCAAGTCTTCTCGGTAGCTGATCCAAAGCTTTGGACTTCTCTGTCCAATTCAGTTTGTCTGTCAATTCTTTGTTGTCATTGAGGTCCAAACTAAAGACTCATTTCTTTTAACTTGCTTAACGGCCGTAGTCTGGCTTCGGGTTTCTCTGACTTAGCGGAATTCAATTCGGCTTTTCCAACGGATTATGATTATTTTATTACGATTTCACTTGAAGCGACCATCAACTGATGTCTTGGGTGTTATGAACCGGCGCTATAGAAGTCTTTCGATTAGATTATGGGTTTCAGTCCTAGGTTCAATGACTGTAAACGTGGGTTGCGCTGCACCTCGGCCCTAACAGGGTCTTCGATGCCGACGATCGCTAGGCAGACGAGTCTACAGCAAATGGCTTCGTCATCATCCCAGTTCAAGGTAGGCGCTATCTTTTCATCGTAGTTGGACTCTAAAATAAAATTTACAAAAATATTAAAAGAAAAGATTTATAAACGGGTTTTCGACAGCATTGTTTTGGGTGACCTCTTTAATCAGCAACATGTAGTCTGTATTAAGAAACTCACTATCGGAAATCGAATTCAGAATTAACCCTAAAGTATCGGCCAAGAATTTTAAATGAAACAAGAGCGATGACAACATCAGACACAACATTTTCATACCCTCTACGAAAACAAATAAAACGGTAAATTTATTCATGTGAAATGGTTTCACAATTAATTCACATTATTATAATTAGTAAAAGATAGGCTAGTTATATCGCACTAATTTATGAATTCGCATCAAAAGTGCGTGTAGCTGGGAAAAGGTAAGTCTTCAATTATTTGCAAAATGAAGTAAGAGAAAGAAAAGGATCTCGGTTGAGCTGGTGGTAGTGAATTCCACTTACGACGACGACCAGAGTGCGAGGAGGCACGGAAACCACAAATCTATTTGGTGACTTGGGGCAAACAGCTGGCCAGATTACAACAACTTTCGTGTTCTTCTTACACCCATAATTAAACGAATGGCAGGTGAAAAAAAGTAATTTTCTCTAAAATTTCGAACATATAAGCATAGTCTTGCCAGTGACTTCGCTGAAGTCCTTATAAGCTACAGCGAGAACACGAAGTCCATTGATCGACATTGGCTCAATGACTTCCTCTTGGATCGTCTTCCTTCTATCATCCGTTAACTCGGTCGTTTCAGAATTCGAGTCCAGAATCCAGCGACATCTATTGACCGACAGAGGAATATCGTCGTTATCAAATGTTTATGTATGCATGCATTTACAAAGATACGACAATGAATTTGCTAAGAACCCACATTTGAATTGGCTCACAACCCAGCATTTGTCGTATCAGTTATATGAAAACAAATACAACTGGCCACAAACGTCACAATTTAATATAAATACATTCATATATGACTCACAGTGTCTCCTTATGTCCAAGACCCTTACATTATAAAATGTCAACCGTATGTGGATCCAGTCAACGTTGTTTTTTTAACGGATCCAATGAAAGTGGATCATCTTACCTGACCGAGTAATGTGCTTTATCCAACCTTCCGCTAGGTGGCGCGACTAGTTTGCATTGTCGACCGCAACATAAATTATGCAAGTTGCACAGCGAATATAGAAAATGTCATATCTTAGTTTAATCTAAGATCTTTATTGTACTAACGATAATCGATTATAAGAATTTCAACCATAATGGATAACCGGAATCATAGTAGATGTTGAAAGTAAATATTGGAAGTCTGTGGACTCACCTCGTGAGTATTATTTCCCATGCTCCTTTAACAAACAACCGGTATCCCTTTGTGGACCCATTTCCCTTTGGCACTATTGTTCCCATCCACTTCTTGGCAGAGGTGAATGGAAAGACCTTGACGAAGGACTTTTCTGGAGTCTTCTCTCTCAGGTATTTGTAGTCGTAGCCGAGATCATCCACGAATCCAAGCAGAGCGCATTCAGTTCTGTTTCCCATTTGAGTGAGCAGTTTTCCAGTTCCCTACAGTTTCAAAAGACACCTTAGCAAGTTGTCAGGGCACTGGTATGAAATTCTACGATATGTTCCAATGCTAAAGAGATCAGGACTTTCTTACACTTAGTTTTCTATTTGAATTCGTCAGTGTGTGTGAGGTAAAAGTGCAGCAGTCAGATCAGAGCAGTTTTATCCTGACCTACTTCAAAGCAGTCAAGTTTGAACTTAGTCTCAGTCACCGTAGGCCTACAGGTAGCTAATCTGAAAAAATTTTGGTTTGAAATTTAACTTATGATACTGTAGTTTAAGTCCAGTTGGTTTTTGACCAAATTGGGGTATTCTATCATATGTGATATAAGTTACACCCGTAAAATGCAATTTTTATAAAAGACAGAGAACTATTATGTGTAGGCATTGTCCTACAAAGATAAGTTTTATTAATAATTGGTTTCTCAGTCAGTCTCGATTGAATTTTTGCAAGATCTGTGTCAGTGCCAAGAAAGCATGGCCTGGTTTCAGAGGCCGCTGCTAATTACCTGGAGCTGGGTTTTGTAGCTGGTATTGTTGGCAATAGAAGAGGCGATCAGTAGCCTTGTGTCTTCAGGTAAGTGTCTCAGACTAGAAGCATTGTCGTGAGTAAAACCTACAGAAAAGTTTTCGCAAAATCACAAACCAACCAAGTCATGCTAAGCAAGTAATCGAATAATGCATGGTTCTTGTGCATCCATCATTAAATACACGTTTTGTATTGCGACCGCATATACAGCTTCGGTCGTGTTCATTTTCACTTGATTTATAGGGTAGGACCCTCACGACCGCTGCTCACTTCCCACTGACGCATCCCTCCTACCCGATATTCAAATTTCGGTAACAAAGTTACGATCGGTAGGCAAAACCCGCATCCTTACGCTTTTACTGAAGTAGCTAACCAAGGCAGAGTCATGTTGCTGAATAATTAAAACAGAACAATAACAACATTGAGAACAATAAAACAGAATAAAATAGAATAAAAATAACAATAAAAATATTAGATAATAGGATCTTATTAGCATGCCCTATTATTATTAGTTTCGTTGTTGTTCTTATTAGTTTCTAATTAGATCATTTTAGTGTGCTAGAAAGCGAACCCGATTAATTGTCAGGGTTACGTTTATTAATTAATCATTGCATAGGAAAATGGTTTGTCGTATTGTTTCAGTTTATGAAAAACCACGTCCCATTGACAGAAGAAGCAGATATTACCTGCCACGTAACTTCTGACAACTGTCATTTTGTTGGTGGTCAGGGTACCAGTCTTGTCGCAAAGTATTGTGGTCGCGTGGCCCATCACCTCGCATGCGTCAAGATGGCGGACAAGATTTTTATCGTTAACCATTTTCTGAAAATATTAAAGTATCTTTTCGCTGCAAAAACTTGCTGAAGAATAAATTTTTGCCAGATGTAATTAATTGTTGCATGTAGCTAAGCTTTTATTCCAGCTGTGCAAAGATATATTGTGATAAATGAAAACTGAGATAACTATGGTATTAATTAAATAAGTGGAGGATATAAGATCTTTGATGGCTGCAATAAGAACAAGACAGAGGAAATGGATTGGACACAAACTGAGAGGTGATTCCTTTCTGAGAGATATCATATAGGGAAGACTGGAGGGAAAGAACAGAAGTGGAAGACGTAGACAAATGCTACTAGACTGGATGATGGAGGATGGATACGGTAAACTGAAGGAGGAGGTCCAACAACGTCAGAAGTGGCGCCACTGGACGTTCGAACCTACCCTGGGGCAGAGAACTTGAAGAAGGTTGATGCAATTAAAGCCCTTCAATGTCTCAAGACAACATTAGACTGCATAAATTGGTTCAATCAGTAGGGACTTAAGGCGGTTGGGATCGGGTCGGGTCGGCTTCAGATTCTAAACTGTGCTAATAATTAGAGTAAGGCAGTTTATAAATAACAATGTTGACACTGTTGATAATTCTCAAGCTAACGATTTGTTCTCTGCAGACTGTTATCTGGCTATACCTTTACGGAGTAGGCCAGCGCCAGTATGACAGCGAGTGGCAGACCCTCTGGAACAGCCACGACGAGAATTGTGATGCTGATGATGAGGAAGCTGACGAAGTCTTGCACGTAGGAGTGACTCCAAGGCTTCGCTTGCGTAAGAAACGTCTCGACGCAGAAACGAATAACGAGCACCAAGAAGGTGAGAACAGCTATCGTCGTACCTAGGCGATCGAAAAACGGAAAGTCTTCATAGATAATAATGCATCTAGTCATCATGATCCCTGTGTCTTCTAACTCAGCCACCGTAATAAGTCTAATTTTATTTAGCTATCATGATCAGTTAACTGTAATCTAGTTATGGTCATCAATTTACGCGTGGAAGAGTGCCTCTTTAAATTTAGTCTATCACTGTCTAAACTAACATCTTATTTAACTACTGTATAGATGACAGTCGCTCACGTACTTTCGTTTGGAGAAATTGCTGCCTATTTAAACTTAAACAAGTCTCTGGAGACCATAATCTACCCAGTAGCAGTACTTATAAAAGCGCATCTTCAGTGAGTTCAGCAAGTTCAGATGTGCTGCTATTTGCTGTTGTTGCAAGTAAACTAAAGAGAATTCATCTGCGTTTTGAGTTTTGATAATGATTTCAGGTATTGACCTAAGTCAACCTGCCTATCGTAATTTCCGACAGAGACTTCAGACCATCAAAAGACAATAAAAGTTTGATGTTTGCGATTAAGTCAAGTAAGTACAGACCTGCGTAAGCGATTTGCATTGCTAAGGAGGACAGCTTCTTGTGCAAAGGAGATTTCTTCTCTTCAGGCTCTGTTTCCTATCAATCATTTAATAGATACGGTGCAATGCATAATTTGTATAGCGCCTTTCAATGTATCTAATCAGAAGTGATACCCACTGGGAGCTGGCGATAATTTGTGTAGCACCTTTCACAGTGCCTAATCATAAATGATCAACGCTCGGTACTGTCAAAACAGAAGAATCTTCAGTTTTTGAGGCAGAAGAGGATGAAGTTCATAATTTAAAAGGCGGGACTTCACTTAAATGTACTTACGACAGCAATGAGACAACTTTTGACGTGCAGAAACTTATCGCATGAGTTACAAATTAAAGTGTCTCGATTAATTGATTAATTTATGCAATTTATTTCATTTCTCTTTCAATACATTGATAAGGAATCACAAAACATTATAATCTAATAGCATACACAACTAATCAGCTGCAAAATTTCATTATTCAGAAGTAGGCTTCTTTCAAAGAGACACAACGTTTAAACAAGAGACTGATTTGACGAGAAAAGAAAGTTGTAGACCTGTGCTTAGAATCATAATACAAAAGTATTTTTATGGTCGTTGAATATATTAAGCAACAACAATAAACTGTGAAATTTATCAGGTTTTGTTCTCTTTAATTGATTCGGCTTTGAATTTCAACCTGAACTATCTCCACCGTTCATCTTCCGAAATTAAGATCCGTTACTTACGTCATTTTGTGTGGCTCCAAGGAGACTGAAGATGACACCCTTGGCTGAGTTCAGACCAACGCCTGTCACTACCATTTTTCCAGATCCTTCTATAACATGAGTACCTGAAGACAGACATAAACTATTATAAACATGTGCTAGTTGTAAATGTAAAGGCCACTGGTCAGCTTCATGAGGGCTCATGCTGGTCATCTTAAACACTTCCAACTATTTTAACATCTTTGATTAAGACACGACCTGCGAGTTAATTAATGCTTCATGAGAGTCGTTTGTCATTTAGGTTTCTGTTGGAAAATAAGTAGAACAAACCAAAACGAAGTGTTTTTCTAAATAAGATTTCATTGAATACTTCTGATCAATTTCTATAAATCGAAAGGCGAAAGGCTGATTACCTGGAAAATATTCTTGAAGTTACCTGCATAGAGGACTGAATTAGTGTTAACGTCTTTGGCAATGTCTTTGGATTCTCCACTGTGGGAACTCTCGTCCAACCTCAAGTCATTGCTACGAATGATAATACCATCGGCTGGGATAGCATCACCTGCAGAAAGTTAATTAGATCATGCTAATTAAGAAACGAAGGACGGATGGGACCTAAAATATCTTCACTATTAGGCCTAATATATAGCCTTGAAGCCAGACTCCGCAAGTTTTGCTAGACATTGGAATGAATGCAGCATATCAAACTCATTTCGAAAATCACGAAGATCGCCATCTCATATCTAAAAATCAAGGGTGTCGGCACAGATAACAGGGCTATAGCTTTCCTTTCAAAAATCTAGGAGGGACAAGAAATTGACCCTCCAATTCTGACCCGAAAGAATAAATGTCTGATGTGCCAATTCTGACCAAACTGAAGCCTGAGATGTGACAAGAAACGGCGGAGAGTAAAGAAAGACGCTGATGACTGAAATAGGTCATCGCATAAGTGTTTTCGCCGAAAAAGAGTTGTCACTCGTACAAAAAGTCTTGATGACTAGAAAAGTCGTCAAACTTGTTCAGCAAAATAAAGTACAAGCGGGCTTAATTGGCGTCCATTTTAAGATTTGAATTCACCTCTGGCCCCACTCTGAAACCGTGCTTCTGGTTAAGGTGTAAGCACATTTACGTATGATATAGCGATTATGTGCTTTAGGATAATGCCGACGACGACGACGGTGATGACAACGACTACGACGATAATAACAGCGACGATGATGGCAGCGACAACAACTACGAGTAGGAGTGGAGGACGACGATGATTATCATGATGACGACGATGATGATGATGTCAACAGTGGTGACGGTAGAAAAGGCGATGACGGAGGCGGTGGCAGACAACGACGACGATGATGATTAAGATGATGATTACGATGATGACTATGAGGTTTGAGTCACCGTATTCGACGAGGCAGATGTCTCCAACGACGAGCTCTGACGTGGGCAGTTGGACGACTGTCCTTGACCTGATGACGCTGCACTGGTATTGGTCGGCCAGTCTCTTTTGCAGCCCACGAAACTGAGTATCCTTGTTGTAGTTTATTCCGGCTGTTACCAAGACGATGATCACCACGGCAACCAGTATGCCAATGCCCTCGATGAACCCTGCGTTGCTATCTGTCGGATCGGCAGATTCTGCAGACATTTACATCAGAGGCAGTAGATGTCAGCGTTCCAAAATGTCATGGAATTTAAATCTCATTTCGCTATGCAAACGCTAACTACTAAAATGTCATGGCAAAAGCCAGATATACACCTTGCATATTTCTAAATTAGGATACTGATAATTAAACCTGATTATTTCAGAGAGAAAATTGGACATTATATTTTATGAAATTATTTTGACTTTGATGTTACTTTTCAGATAATTGTCGTTAACAATGTCATCATAATCAGACTAACATAGTCATTCAGAAACGTTTTATCTAGGGCTCTATGTGATGTTACCAGATAAAGTTTCGGAAACTCACAAAGCACGTAGCTTATTGGATATTAAGCATGAACAGAATTGAAAGATCTGTAAGTTGAAGTTAGTTTAAGTAAGCTATAAGTTTAAATAAGTTTAAGTTAAGCTAAGTTAAGTAAAGTAATCTGTACATAAGTTAAAGTTAGCTATACGTTAAAGGTTTAGCGAGGGACAAAACATAGGCTCATCAATAATTCATTCATGCGTATCATTGATATTCAGACGTTTGAGGCTGTATTGATCTCATTTATTGTTGTGTCGTCGTCGTCGTATTGTTGTGTGGTCGTGAGAATACCTGATGAAGATGGCGGGGGAGTGTAGAAGGAGAGACCAAGTGAGATGATGGCAGCGACGATGAGGATGATGAGCGTTGTGTCCTGAATAGCCTCCCACAGGAAGTAGATAAACGACTTCCGTTTCCTCGGAGGAATGCAGTTCGACCCGAATCTTCGCCTCCGTCTCTCCAGGTCAGTTGGATCGTCGACACGTAATCCTAAAAGCACCAACGATTCCACAAGGAAGCAACTTTCTCATTCCCACTTGATAAATTCACATATTTCTAATTTCAGGAAATATTTAATGGTTTAATTCATGCAACCGACTGACTGATTACAATATTTTTAATGTATGTATGCATATATGTATGTATGTATGCATATGTGTATGTATGTATGTATGTGTGTGTATGTATGTTTCTAGAAACTATTACATAGCACGTTTTAATTAAGTCATAAACGCATTGCCAACGCTAGCAGTTGAAACTGAGTAACAGTCGTTTTTATCGTTATGCTATCTGGGTCTATGCCTCGTTGAGAGATTGTCTGTATCTCTATATCTGTCTCTCCGATCCTTTAAGAAAGAATTCACTTAAATTTCATTCATGGATTGATTACAATCGACTGTGTTATACGACAACGCTGCTAAAGAAGTCACAAGATAAGATGAAGTTATGTATGCATTTAATTTAACAAAAACTTTTCAAAAGATGTGTGTTTCTGTGCCTTGATGAAGTTGATTAAATATGGGTGGGTGGTGGCGACAAAACGATGGTTAACTGTGCTATTGGTCTTGGGGGATTTACCCCTTGGTGATGCTCCCAGTTTCCTATATGAATTTGTGTCCTAGCTGATGATAGAAGATAAGTATAGAGCAGTCCATTGAGCTAACTCCGAGAGGCAGCCATTCACTTTCTTAGTTTCGGCAGTTGAGATTGGATGGCTAGCCCTCTTCCTCACCTCCTGATCTTCCCACCGACAGTGTACAGTCAGTGTGCTCATTTATAGCTGAGTTCGCAAAGCTGATGGCAAACATTTCCCAACTAGACAAACTATGGTCGTGTGTAAGCAATAAAGCAACGATATGTTCAACATTTTGCGGCTTTGTAAATGCAAGTCGATAGTTTTTTGTGACATGAATAGCAATGGTGTCGCCATCTGGTGCTGACTTCTGAAGACAGACGATTTCACACGTAATAAGGTGCATTACTCTATGTGAGGCTGTACATATTATGTGTGACAGGTGTACATGTAATTATTACCCTTTTCTGATGTAGGCCAACTTTATATTTTCGCTACAGGAGGACAAAAACAAAATGCAAATAAAAACTTATGTGATTGCTGTTTAACGACGCTGTGTCATAACGAAGATGATTAACGTCGCCCTCCCTCCGGGTGGGTGGGTGGGTGGATGGATGGATGGATTGATGGATGGATGGATGGGTGGGTGGGTGGGTGGGTGGGTGGATGGATGGATGGATCGATGGATGGATGGATGCCTTGGAACTGGCACCGCCCGAGTACGGCAGTGGTGGAGTTATAAAAACTTATAAAGAAATCTTAAACTGTCTTTTCATTGAAGGTAAAGGTACTAGTTACATGCATTCCAGTAGTGCACACGTTATCCGTGAGAGAAACACCGATTTAATTAACTAAAGAATTATAGGCCTGCTCATTGCAGGGACTATACACAAATATCATCTTAGGAGTCATGCATATTTTTTTTAATTACAACATAGCAATACAACTTATGGACATGAAATCTGTTATATCATTGCCTCATGTTAAAGGTCAATCAATCATACAAGTGAAAACTTCTCCGATAATTATAATTTACCCGCGTCAGACGATGTCAGCAGATGCGAGCAAAGTCCTTCTATGCCATAGTAGTTCTCTCGAATCTTTTCCGCCATTTCTTGACTCGGGGTCTTCATGAGTTCACGAAGGTCAGCAAGGGTCAGCTCTTCTGAAATGGACGTCACAGTGAAGAAGAGCAGTCGGCAGTGGATCATTGGATAGGCGGATGGATGGATGAATGGATGGATGGATTTATGGTTGGATAATATTATGGATAGATGGATGGGGTGGGTGGGTGTGTGGGTTGGTGGATGGATGGATGGTTGGATGGATGAATGGATGGATTTATAGTTGGATAATATTATGGATAGCTGGGTGAAAGGATTTATGGATGGATGGATGGGTGTTGTGGGTTTGGATGGGTGGATAGATGGATGCATGGATGCATGCATGCATCCATGGATACACACTGTATATGCATCAATTTGGCCACATTCTGAACAGCATGCCAACGTTCTAGTGTAGAGTTAAGATCATCGTCAACTGACCTGTGACGATTCCAGATTGCGTAGTCTTGAGGTCGTCGAGACCACCGTAGGTCTCGACTAGAAAATCCCTCTGCAGTTTTGTCTTCTCCATGGCGGATGTATGCTGCCTTAGGAAACCCACCTTAGGAGAACTTTTCCTACCTACGATCGCTTATCATCCAGCTGTCCATTTAGTCCAGTGCGGTCCTTCGGTCGTTCGTTTGTTCAATGGCTTGTCACCTTTTACGATCAACAAACTATTCTAATGCATATTGGATATTAGTAATTATTACTATTAATTAGAAACTTCTATTGCGCCTGTGTCTAATGCACAAGGCATCAAATGATGACGCATCAAACTCAAACCGCAGTCAGGTAAATATCCAGAAAGTCAAGCCACTTAAGCAGAGAAGCAGTCTATGACGGATAAGCCGAGTGATAAAGGTCAGTCTTAAGATGAGAACGAAATGATACAAGAGACCGAGCATAACGCACAGACGCAGGAAGAGAATTCCAAACTTTAGGTCCAGCAACCGAAAAAGCTCGTTCACCAAGAACAGTTGCAGTTTTTGGCACAACCAGAGAAAGGCAGTCACACAACAGCAGGTGGCAGTCACACAACTAAGCAAAACAAAATATTCATATTATTTCAAGCTTGTACTACGATATATTTAGTCTGACATTCATAATAATGTAATAAATTCTGAAGTAGCTACATTTATATCAGTAGATAATCTTATCAACACTACACTACTATTTATTTAGTACATTTTTTATTTGACTGCAGTTTTAACATGACGTAAAAATGATTCCTAAGGAATGAAAAAATGTTTATCACATTGTGTTATAATTGGTATCCGTGGAAAAATTATACCTCGTCTTCAAGCAGTTTAATGTTTATTTATCTTTTTCTATATTTTACCATTTTCACCGGTAAAAAATCCTGATTTTTTATCATATTTTACGAGTAAATTTACATCATTATTAATGATATAGCGCCTTTATGTCTTATCTCATCGGCAACGCTCCAAATCTGCTGGGTAACAGTCTTCCTCTGAATTTTGAATAGTACGATCTCACCAAAATAAAATATTTGTTTGTTCATTTATTTATAATTAAACGGTGGCAGTCCTATGAACTAAAACCGTTCATTAAGTTTCTGTGCCCAATAAAGTGACCTGTACATTATTAAACGTTATCTGTTGCATTACCTGTTCATTGTTATCATTATTATTATACATTGCCTATACATTATTATTATGCAATATTAACAGTACACAAAATTGCATAAGGATTAACCACCTCGTATATAGCACCAACATTTAAAGATATTAACGATTTAAAACCTGTTTAGTAAACAGGCAACGAACGCCGCAGTGATTATCTTACAGCTCGAGACTGCAATCAAGATATGCTTATCACTACCTGTGATTTAAAAATGCAGTGATATACACTACCAACATTAGTAGCTTGTATTACCTTGTATATATCGCCAACCGGTAAAAGATGTAAACGGTTTAAAACCTGCCTTATAAGCAGGAGTGGTATTTATCTTATGCTTAACACAGTTCATGGTTTTGAAAGGGCAGTGATACAGACTACAAAGACTGGCACCTCAAAGGACTATGTCCCTAGTATAGTATACCAACAGCAGACCAATAGTATACCTGTCACCAATCGACAAATGTTAGTTACACATATTAAGTAACTCCTGAAGCGATGGGATGAGATCTGCTAAGCCGACATACTGCAGCAGCAACTACACGATTGCTGAAGTTGCATGTTATTGATCGATTTTTACTCCGAATCGATCGAAACTCAAGAAAACACTGGCCTCGCATAAGCACACATAAACGACAGCATAACGTTTTGCGTATACGCTGATTCAATACACCTCCGAGCCGCGTGCACTGTTTGCTTTTGAAGCGTACACTCTTCAGAAGAGTCTCTGAAGTGGTTGAACCTATACATAGAATCGCCGACATGCCCATACATCGATAACTCCATCCATCGATTTACAGATGGATTCGAAAACATCGAAGCTAAACACGTGAATCTGCCGACGACGATTTTACTGAGCCCAGTCTGTATGCAAGCGACCGTCACATGTCATGTATAAAGTAATAGGCATTTCTCCCTCGTCCTTCCCTCCATCGCGCTGCCAATCGCTCGGCCATCAGACTGAGCTCTTCACTTTTAACTTGTAAAAAGGTAGCATCGAGGCCCAAGCAAAATATATGGCCTGCTGTGACCATGAAGTAGTCTATTTAACATTGATCTCAAGTCTGTATTATATAAACTATACGGTTGTCATTGTATCTATAATCCACCCTTACATAAAATACACACATAATATAGGCCTAATATATGTATATATGTATTATATAGCTGAAGTGGACATTGGAGCTTCAAGATTACACTTTAATGTCTTTTATATATATATATATATATATATACATATATATATATTAATAAAATGGGTGTGGGTGCACATATGACAGACAGCTGTACATGTATGCTAGTTAACAAGGAACATCGCAACCAAATCAGGCTTTATAGATATATGCAGCAGTCCTACCAGTAGTTCATATTATGAGCGATGTGGGTGTATTTGTCACTGTGAGTGTATGCGTGTTTGTCTGTTAGTGCGAGTGTAAGAGTGTGTTTCACCGTGAATTACTTTGTGTCACTGTATGCCACCGTGTTAATGCGCGTATGTGTATCACTGTGTGTTACTGTGTAATACTGCGAATGTGTTTCATTGTGTGTTACCGCGTGTTACTTTGTTTGTATGCCTACTTGTCACTGTGTGTCTTGTTGGGTAAACGGTAGCTAGTTTAAAAAGCTATCATTTCTTAATCAACATAATAACATCGGATAGGGCTATACATGGGTCTGCCGCTTAATTTACAAAAGCCATATATAATGCTAGTTAATATGTATATATATATATGTATATATGTATATATATGTGTATAAATATATATGCTAATTTCATATACCGACATAAGTCGGGTGGGAGAGGGGGTGGATGGGTGAATGTATGAGGAGGCGAGTGGGTAAGTGGCTGAGTACGTGGGTGGGTGGGTGGGTGAGTAGGCGAGCTTGCGAAGACAATGCTATATATCACAGCAGTTCGATGAAAAGTCTCAATTTATATTAACTATAAAATGGCGATAAAACAACGCATGCAAACGCACAGGCATATACAGAGACATACTGAGCAGGATGTAAAGACATACTGAGCAGGATGTAAAGACATACTGAGCAGGAGGGGCACTTGAAAGGCACATGAGGTGCATGGCAACCTAGTCCCCGATTGAAATTGGAATCCGTGCATCCTTATCATGTGCTAAGCCAGTTGCAGCAGACGGTAGAGAGAATATACTGGCTTGTTGCTGGAACCTAGGTTCAGGACCATTGTAAGATCACGTGCTTTTAGCTGCTGTGCTCCTCATTGGAATCATCTGCCACAAAAGGCTCGACTTGCCAACTCACTATCATCATTCAAATCACTTGTAAAGACTCACTACTTTACTCTGGCTTTTGCACGACTCCACCTTGGCCCTCTAGCGAACTCAGGTTCCGGTTTACTTACTATGCGCGCGTTTAAGTGTTTAAAAAACATAAATAACATTTGTCGAGCTATTCGGGGATGTCTACGCTGCCATCTTCTAAGTATTTGCCATCGTTTGGGCAGCAGCTTGTCGTAGGCTACGGCCGCGGCCAGAGTAAAGGCGTTAAAAGTAATAATCAACCCGGTTAGTAATTAGAAATTATTAGATGATCGTTGAGCACCACGCCAGCTACTGTCCGCTTAGCCCTCCCTCTTTACTGTGTCGGTGAGTACCAACGCACTTGGTTGGTTGATATGGTTGTATTTGTCGTTGGATTGCTTTGGTAGTGATTACGCCTCAGTCGAAAGAACATCTGTATATATGTATGTATGTATGTATGTATTTATGTATGTATGTATGTATGTATGCATGCATGTATGTATGTATTTATGTATGAATGGATGTATGTATGTATGTATGTATGTTTGTTTGTATGTATGTATGTATGTATGTATGTATGTATGTATGTATGTATGTATGTATGTATGTAGGTCTTCCAAAGCCCTACCTGCACCTCATCGTGGTGGAAGGGTGAACAGTCGAGTTAGAGATTGCCTGGTGAGGGCTACGCCATCAATGGAGAAGGCTTCGGATGAAGAACCATCTAGGGCGATACGCGAGGTGGAAAGGCTCACCATGAACTCCGAAAATGGCTGGCCAACGCAAAAGGCAGGTGTTGAAAGGACATCTCAGGCAAACGGGGCCTAAAGTTGGCCCACCAGCTTCCTTACCCTGCCAGGAGAGGATTGGTCGCCACCTGGTATAGGACCAAGAAATTTAACAACATGAGGACAAACATAAAGAAATAAAGTGGAGGCATCTTGTTCAAACCTCATCGTCGGCACACGCCTGACGGAAGAGAGAAGAAGAAGATGTATGTAGGTATGTGTATGCAAAAATGCATGTATGTATCTGTCTCTATTTAACTATACATCTGTGTGTGTGTGTGTGTGTGTGTGTGTGTGTGTGTGTGTGTGTGTGTGTGTGTGTGTGTGTGTGTGTGTGTATATATATACAATATATAAAGGTTCAGTGTGAGTTTGGCTGGGCATTGCATCTTCCTACTTGCAGGTTTTGCTGACCAAAGTTCCACGACCCGTGACTTACCAACCTTTGCTCATCTGATGGTAGATCTATCACAGAGCTAACCTCAGTAAGTAAATAAGTATACAAGTGCGAGTAAGTCGTCGTAGTATATTAAAATCTTAGTCATTAGTCGTTGCTAAAGTAAGGATGAAAAGAGGAACAGAAACGCTTGCAATAGAAAGAACGAGACACACATAGCAGCATCTGCAAGATATCAGGTATCACCAGAGGCGCAGCAATAAATTATGCAGGCTATGTGAAGCACACAGCCCCACGAGGCCAGGGTCGCCTGGGCCCCCAAGGGGCTCGAATACTTAAAGCAAAATAGCCAAAGTTCAGTTTGCACAAAGGCCTTCGGAAGGGTAGCTACGCCACTGTGTAGCACCTAAGATAGAGGTCGACGTCAAGGACGATAAAACAACAGAGAAACCATCTCCGACATTTAATGTAAAAAGAATCCACGTTACAGATCTGTGATGTCAAATCACAAGCACCGCTGTATGTTAGTCCAAAGCTAGCGCTATATAAATACGATCACATTAGGTAGGTCAACGTAATGTTTCTTCGGCACCCTCGTTTTGGTCGTTTCAGTGTTTCGATTATAGCCTAATTGTTATATTATAATTTACTTATATTTACATTTTCATACAGAGGATACATAGATGATTATGAAATGTCTTCTAGGTGATTAAATGCGAGAGATGTGTCCATCGACGTCACACCATTCCTTGGACATGTGTTCCTCGGAGAGGATGACAGTGTGCTGTCCGCCCGAGGAAACACTAAGCACCTTCCTGTCGACAGAAAGAGAAAATATTCTACTCTTCAGTTAAATGTAATAGCTTACATTCAACTTACTTGACGCATTTTGCCGCAGCGCTAGGGAATAAACAAGCGCTTGCCTGTGTTAAGCTTTCAGTAGCGCTTTGGGAATTTCGAGCTAACGATTGCGATCGCATCTTAACCAACACCAGTTCGGTTTCACAAGACGATACTAACACGAAACCCTTATATGTGCTTCTCTTTGTGATAAGCTTGGTTTTTGTTTTGCTGCTATTTATTAAGAAATCTCTTGGCTATGTTTCCTCGCTGGCCATCTGTAAACTGACACATGGTATAGCTTTCCTTCATAGACTGTCCACTGATTTTGGCAGTTTTGGCATGCGCAGGTTTGATTTCAAACCTGTTTCTTTTGCTTTGTGTAGTTTCGCCTGTTCTTCTCAGTTTGAACAACACGTTGCCACTCAACCCTTATACTAACTTTGATTCCTCTCACTTCCTCCGTAGGAGATCGCGATAGTCTAGTTGCTAGCCTCCTAAAATTACATCGTACGAATAAATTGGCTGTCTAGACTTAGTTGTTTTTGGATCTGAAGCAATGCATAATTTACGATTATAACTACCATTGAACTCACGTCTTGCAGCCAAGAAATAGAGACGTGAGTTTTCGAAACTATAAAGCCATACAAACAATACATTGGATGCTGAACTCCGCCACTGCCTTGTTTGGGGGTAGTGCCAGTCCCAAGCCTGGATAAAGGAGGAGGGCGACGGCAACGGGCTTTGATGTCATAAGCTGTCGTTAAACTGAGGAACTACTACTACATAGGATGCTGCTTCTAGATCTTTGAACACGTGCACTATCAATCAATCCGTGCAGTAACCCACAGGTCACCGGGTGGAGAATATACGACGCGGGCGGCCCAGCTACTACAGAAAGCAGTGTACTGAAAGAGCAAGCTGTTTCCCATAACATGCAACGAATTGCTCATCAGTCAGACCATGAACAGATTTGCAAATTATTTGAAATTGATACGAATGGCAGATTTCCGTTTGTTTATGCTTTCGAGTGTCAGGATATTAACGAATAACAGTATAAAAAGCCTTTCTCTGTCTACATATAAGTGATCGATATAAAGCAAATAATTTCAATTTCTACTCTTCGTCATTCTTCTACCAACCAGGAATTCCCATTCATACATTTATCCATCCATTCATCTTCCAATGCATGCATCTATCCATCCACTCATCCCGCCATGCATTCATTCATGCATCAAACTATCCAGTAAGTTCAGTGCGGTCATGCATGCATCTATCCATCCATTCGTCTGTACCTGCATTCATAAGCGTATCTACCAATCCATTAATCTTTCCATGCATGCATCTATCCATCCAATTTTTGGTCCATGCATTTCCGCATACATCTTTGCATCCATTCATCCGTCTGCATATGTTGTAGCAAAGTACAGTGAAACCTCGTTCGTAAGGCTCCTCCGACCGGCGTTGGCACAAATATGTCGTCGTTTCCCAAATCGCCGAGTCCCAGCTGGCCACTTCCCATTCCCCATCCGTAAACTGTACCTACGAATGAAGAACGAACGAATGGACGAATGAAGGAATGAGTGAATGATTCGATGAATGGTCGTTCGTTTGCTCTCCCACTTTTGATTCACTCCACTCACTTTCGATTTAACTCATTGTCGCTTTCGCTTAATCTGACTTTCGCTTTTCACTCTATTTCACTTTCGCTTTCACTCTAGCTTTCGCTCCATTTCACTTTCACTTTCAGTCAATCTCATTCACTCACTGAGCCAGACAACATCCCAAAACAGCAATGAACGAATCAGGGCAAAAGTTACAACCAGTCTAGGGAACAGATGGATTCAGGCAAAGACTGAGTGCTTACTAGGGTGGTCCTTATTTACAGAGGAAATTTTTTTGGTTTTCTTATCCCCCACCTTCCCATCTAATGCTCCTTCATTAGAAACTATTTACTGAGAAAATAATTGGGATCGGTCTACATTTAGGGTAAATGTTCAATGAATGCACTTCTCACCGTTTTTGGTGACTGCGAACGAGACGGATGTACCGCAGGAAATGGAAACGCACTCCTTATCCTGAAGCTTAGGAATGAGAACAAATGTTTCTCTTAATTGTTCGGTGTCTGGGGATAGCCTTCCGATGCCCAGCTGACCGTAGTCTCCTCTGCCCACTGAATAGACTCTCCCTACAAATGACACAACACAAACTTAGACTGGTTTTTTCCACCGCGACCGTGTAGCCTCGACCATGTTCATTTTTAATGAATTTATTGTCTACGTTCGTTTACCACCGAGTCCTATTTAAATGGGCACCACCGTCAGCACTAAGGTTGACAGGTGTCCAGTTTGAACTAGACATTCCGGTATTTGTGCCATCTGTCCGGGAAATATCAGTTACTACCGGACATATGAGTGTCCGGTACTTATAGGCTACTTGCCGTTAAAATTTGTCTAATTTTCACTAAAGCTATTCAAACTCAACATCAAGTATTACTAACCTAGCCATGCTAGAGAAGGAAACAGCTGTTATTGTGATGGAGGTTTCTTCTTTGTCCTTTAAATTTCTTACATGGCCATTGTACATCTTCCTAATGTGACTTCAAGTAAGCATCATTTCAGTTTTCATAAGTTTATATTGCCTTAACCCTGAAATCACTAAAAAGTTTTTGGATATGGTCACGTGAGAATAACTAAATTGTAAGTTTAGAATACTCCAGGTCAGTAGTATCGAAGGAGCCACCTGATAACCCTTGTGGCCATGCTATTTTGGGGCCCAAATGCACGAGGTACAGGTCTCTGAAATATAGGCACAATCGGTATGCAAACTGGCTTCCTCTTACATTCTGTAAAGAAAGAGCTATCCAGGCCAACATGTTACATATTCGAATAAAATATTGCTGGTATTCGAACACCAGAGGAAGCGATGAGCGTAGACGTCTTGAAAGGAGCTATATCAATACTTGGAATGGATGAATGAATAAATTAATTAACTAATTAATTAATGAAAATCCAACATCTTATTATAAAGCCCTACTGGTGAAAGAAGGAAAATCCAACGTCTTATTGTAAGGCCCTACTGAACCACGTGCAATTTACTCCTTCACCTGTGCTGTCGAGGGCCAACGTGTGATGTTCACCAACTGCTATATCCATACATTCGAAGTCATCAACCATTTCCGGCCATTTCTCCGGAAGAGGCCTCGTTATCATGTCCCCGACACCTAGATGGAGACACGGAGGCCGGAGTTTTAATTATAGAACTATGCAGCTTCTTGCCTAGCCTGCTTTCTTTTGCTTGATAAACGGCGGTTTTATGACGTGGCTTTAGGAAATCTGTCTGCCTAAGTTTGCAATAATATTTAACGGTAAGAAATCATTATCGTTTGATGCGTTTTAATTTGATAACGTTGATAATGATCATATAGTTTTATATACGATTCCATAACATTCGTGAATTCATATATTCATTCTATGGCGATATGCATAAATTAGAGTAACCACGTGCCTCTGTCTAACATCTTGCAGCCCCAGAATTTCACCGCGCTTGCCCGATTTTAGCCGGCACTGTTTTTGTGGGATTCTAAGCATGGAATCTATGTCTCTGTCTGTCTGTCTGTCTGTCTGTGTCTGTCTGTCTCTCAGATGAGTCAAAAATCTTGGCAGACAGAAAAACTATTGGAAAATGACGATTTCTGATTGTAGCCTAACAAAGCATTTCATAGCCAAGTAACTGGATTAAGAGTGGGCTCATAAATGGCGGAGAATAATTCTTGCTTAAAGAATTTAAATAACATGAAATAAACCAAAGTGGAAGTATTCTTAATAGGTTGGTTAATTTGGCTATCTGGCTATATACTGATATTTACTATCCAGAGTCTTACCCAGCTGGTAGAAGTTGTTGAGGCCCCAGGCGTAGATGTCTCCTGTCGAAGTCTTGGCAAACGTCGAGTGGTAACCGGCCCAGATGTTGCGGAAAGTAAGCTGTTCCTCTGAGAAGAGGACCTGATCCGGCTCTAAGAGCATCCCTACTTCGGTTCGAAAAGGAAAAAAAGAAATACCCAGATACATGTAGCTCACAGCCACAATAAGCACGCTGTGTTTTTTGCCAATTACACAAATCGTGATGACAATGTGTAAATTTGATTTCTACACCTTCATTATTTGAGACCCTCTTTGTTGTAGCAAATTATATTCTGGATATCGACAGTTTGGATATATTCTAATCTGCTGGATTGGTTTTTGTGCAGTTGTGTATTATGATTGGACCGTCTATAGGGCTCAGCCGCTGGGACTGAATAAGGTGAACGGAAACGTGCAAATTTTACACGTCATTTATGAAGGCAGGCCTATATTTTGCATGTTAGATCAGATTGAGCTAAACTTAGACCTAACCGAACTGAACTAGACTTAAGCAGAGTGTAGGCCTACTAAACGACATTGGAGGATATTGGAGTAGAATTTAATTAACTCGATTAAACTGGAGGCTTCGACAGCGAGACTAAGACAACAAGGAGTTGAAAGGAACAAGAACTCATACAGCTGTCTAGTCTTCACTTAATTCTGATTCAGCTTGATTAGATGAAGCAACACCTATGGCTGTAGGACGGATAGGACAAGACTGAACTGAGTTGAATTGGCTTGGATTAGATTAGATTAGATTAGACAAATTTTTAATGACTAGCCATTGAAGCTCCTGTCAGCAAATTGGTTTTCTTCGTCGATTGAGTCCTGCAAAGTTCTGCCCAGCTGACCTTGGTCATTTCTGCCTGTTTAATAAATCAAGCACGCAATCGATCAATCAGTAAGTCAACCCACCAATCAGTCAATCAATAAATCTGTCAATCAACCAATCAGTCAGCAAAGCAATCAATAGCCTGTCCTCACCAGGTTAGTCGGACAGTCAATTAATTAAGCTAGCATACAATGGAAAACACACCACCCAACCACCAAACGAGGATGATCAATCACTCCGTACAAAAATGTTAGTCAGTAAGTCAATAAGTATCTTAAAACACCTATCTACCAGTCAGACGAATAAGCGTTCGCGAAAAAACTTCACTCCCAAGCAAACACTGACAAACACCTGCCGTTATTATTTCTGCATTTATTAGGCGCCACTATCTAATGCCCTAGCATCAATCGATGGCGCCGAGCAATTGTAAGTTAAGGACTCGATCAAGGTCCCTACACAGTAACCGTCTCAGAAGCGAAGCGAACCCGTACCACTCCGCGTTACAAGCCGAGCGCTCTATCCAATATGCTACCATGCTTCACTATAGAACTCTGCCGTATAGGCTCTGTTACCAACACCGACCAAATCGAAATTTCATGCGATATGAATACGAGTTTTATTATATCCGTAATGTATGCTCTGAATGAAAAACTTAGTTAACAGAGAGAAACTGAACATAACTAAAATAAGATGGGCGATTTATGAGACTACGAATTGTATCGCTGACTGATTGATTAATCGATCCACCGATTGATCGTTTGATTTAAGGAATGACTGTAGCTATGTTGTCTACCAAATGAGTAGATTTCTCCGCGCACGGTTAAGCAGACAATGTGGTCCGTTCCACTCGACACCTTGACCACAGGAATGTCATGCATGACTTCCACTGGATCGACGCTTTGTGCTGGACCACCGTGTATCAGAAATTGATTCCCTTCAGGGTCCTGCGTGCAGTAATGTATGTATCTATGTATGCATATGTGCATATAGGTTTGTATATATGTATGCATGTGTGTGTCTGTATGCATCTATCTGTCTGTCTGTCTGTCTACCTACCTACCTACCTACCTACCTACCTACCTACCTACCTATCTATCATCCATCCATCCACTCATCCATCCACCCATGCATCCATCATCTGTCTCTCTGTTTACCATCTATCCCTGTGACTAGTCTTTAAGTAATAATTATTTTAGTTTAGTTCCAGTAATAAATTTGACTTTCATCGGGTGCGGCAGGTGCGCATTTAAAAATCAGAATTGAAACTTTAACTTCATCAGAACGATTTTAGATGGGTGCAGAAAAAATTCTGGGTAAACTTTGCATTTGTAAGCAGAAAGTTGCATTGGATCAACGTCTTCTATGAGTAATCCCGTGAATGATATTAACTACCTATAATAGGACTCGTTCGTTGATATTTACCCAATTCACATTACCTTAACCTTCAGGTCGTTCACGCACAAATTATTTAAAATGAAAATTTCTGTAGAAACTTTGCTAGACATCGGGTCACCTTACAAACAGGCCACAATGTTGTATCTCCGGTCGGCCTCCCTTGGACTTCTGACTATCCCTCGTATGCGCACTGCTACAGCGCAGTCTAGAAGCTTTGCCTATGTTGGACCCAATAGCTGGAATCGCCTTTCCCGAGAGCTCCGGCTAGTATTCCTGAGTTTGTCTCTTCCGCAGTTTCGCAAGCGCCTGAAGTCTGTATTATTTGCCAGTGGTCTCACTGGTTCGGGTCGGGAGCGCTTCTGATGAGTCTATTCTTGAAGTGGCGCTTTATAAATGTCAGATTACAATTACAATTACAAAGTAAGTCACCTCGCATCACAATCTCGGTAAATTAATTCGTGCAGAAAGGTTTCGGTCATGCACAAATCGCCCTTTAAATTGTAGGCCTATGTAGAATTTCTTAAATGCCCTCTTAAATCGTTGGCAATTGGATCTCAGCTTCGGGCCCAACTGAAAGAGTTTAAGACGCCCTACACTTTGAGAACAACCCTTGAGTCCTGGAAGTTACTGTCAAAACTTACTGCTACCAAACTTTCGACGCCCCCGGCCAGTATTTCACAAATTCAACAGTGGGCTACACGCAGATTTTACTTAAAGGCTTACCCGAAATGTTCCCCAGATGAAAACACGACCATCGTCGGTGACGGCTGCCGTGTGACTATCCCCCGCTGACACTTGGATGAACGTGGGGCTAATTTCGACCGGGAAAGGGAGGAAACAATCCTCCTCTTCCTCAGTCCTTCTTCCCAGAGTCCCTTCGTCGTTTATACCAAAGCTGAACACCTGCATAATACATGTAAGTAATGCCTATAGACTAATTAATGTATTAATTAATTATTAATTAAAGTATTAAAAAATAATTAATTACATGTAGGTAGGCTATAGGCTAATTAATATAAAACGCAGAGTATACAGCTGATACCGGATGTTTTTAACAACATATGGGTTTTAAATGGTTCAATTAACATTTAATCTCCTACTCGTTGACGATGGCTTATTCTTCATTGACTTTCATCATTAGCATCATCATTATCAGCAGCAGCAGCATCTACAGCGTGCCTCCGTCTGGAGCGTTGCAGTTTCCTCAACACTGCCAGACGTTTCTATACTCCGAGTTCGTCTTCATGCTATGCATGCAGCCCAAAATTTCTATCCTCTGGTATGGTTCTGTTTGTCTTCGCAAAGCGCAATGTATCGAACAGCAGAAGCCTCTAAACTGTCATTGAATTATCTCCGACAATGGGAAGTCCTTTGTGGGCTGATGTAAATGTAAATGTAAATGTAAACGCTTTTGTAAAGCGACCGTATGGCATCGACCCTGCTCGTTTTGAAACGAATTTATCGGGTAACATCTTTCGGATTTACCGAATGCGCAGTATTCTCTATATGCCACATATTCGTTGACTTTCGCGTTGGAAATTTTACAGTTAATTAATATCAAGTAATTAATTGGAACCTTTACTAAATAGTCGCAACTGTGATTTCCATTGTAGTAAGAACCAAGTAGAAAGACACAAGTAGTTGTAGCCTTAGCTGTAGTTTCCATGGTTACCTGTATGCTTATGGTGGCATATGTATGCGACATACAACATCTAGTTTAATTTAGAGTAGCCAGAGAAGTGTTTAAAAGTTGTGTGAGCCATCCTCAGACAAATACAGACCTAAGGTGGATAAAATTAATTTGTGACATAAAATCAGAGTACATATCACTGTATTATTTTTATAGTGTTAATATTATGTTCAATGGCCTGGGTAGATTTATCCGTAGCCCAAAACGTTGTGTGAGCATGCTCCTGCATCGATGTCCCAGAGCCAAAACTTGTGTGAGCATCGGCGCCTTTAAACCTACGTCATAGAGGCTCTAAGTTAGACCCAATATTTTGCTTCATAGTGAATATAGGCCTAATCGAGGTCAATAGTCACACCAGTTTTAATTATGTTTTAATTCAGACAATAAATTCAATAAATCATAGTAGTTACCTGTCCGTCGTCGGTTAGGCAGATGCTGTGCATTCCGCCTGCAACTACCTGCATGATGTCCCTAGGGAGGTTGCTGACAATGGTCGGCACCTCCTGTACCATTTCACCTGGCCCAAGGCCAAGCTGGCCTACGTCACCGGCACCCATTGTGAAGACAGAAGTATACCAGTCGTCATCTGTGCTATCCGTGTTATCTATAATCATTAAAAGTTTTCCAATAAGCCTCACATGTTGTGACTTCTATATATTCCCGGCTGCTGAACGAGGCTTTTCACAAACGATGACGTCCAGTTAGGCCTAATCATGTAGCCTTTTAGGTCTATACAAGTTTATTAACTGCAAGTATTATCATTATATACATTTTGACTTTTTAAATTTAATTAATGAGTTTATCGGACAGCAAGTAGGCCTATATAGTTAGAATAGGCCTACAGTAGACGCCATTTCAGTGCATTTGTCGTCAAAGATTGAAACCCAGATTCTGACCTGCTACCGAAACTGATCAAATTGGTCAATCAGTCAACCAACCAATCAATCAATCTGTCAGACAATCAGTCAACATGGGCCTTGCGGACTTAAATTGGTATTTGATTCGGCGTTGGTAAATAACATGAACTTAGTTTTGTGTGGCGCTTTTCATAACTTTACATTACCAGGGCCTTTAAAGGATTCAGAGGCCTGGGTCACTGCAAAAAGGAGGCACCAATCTCGAAGCATGCACAACAGTTGTGCACCGCAGTTGTGAATTACCCTATAATACAAAAAATGAGAAATAAACAAATATTCTTTTTCAAGACCTGAGTCCTCGTCTCTATGTAAAGTCTGGGACAAATAGCCCTGCTGCCCCATCTCTGATAGGCCCAGTACATAACAATACGACAGAACCAACTATTCCGATGTTTGGCCCCTGTTCCGGGAGCAGTTTAACACATGACGAAACCAAGTAGGCCTATATGTTATGCGTATGAATTGCATCTAACACAAGTTGAATATGCAGGCTCGTAAAAAGCACGGAAAACGAGACGGCGCATTTTGATCCAGGATGTTTTTTATTCTGATTGAAAATTTGTACCTAGGACAAAGTTGTTAAACTTATAGTGCGAATGCGACTGGAACAAAAGTAGAACAGAACCAGGGATCGAAAAACAGGAATCTAATCTAATCTTAGCTAATCTAATGACTTTTATAGCGTCGTTATTATAATGTCCTAACCGTCAATCGATGGTCGCTTTAAGTCAAATTGCAAAAAATACAATCCGTTGGAGAAGCCAGATTGAATTCCGATAGGTCAGCGAAACCAGAAGTTAGCCTACGGTGAGTAAGCAAGCTGAGAGAGCTGGAGTACGAAGGTTGGAGTCAAAAGCAGCAGAAATTAATGTTGATAAAACTCGCTGATGCCTAATCGCAAACACTAGTTCAATGTATAGATTAGAGAGATATTTAGCCTAAGCAGAGTTTAGCATCGTTGTCAGTTAAACCATACTGGTAGCTGCTGAAGAGTGAGTTATAAGAAAGGTTGGCCTATTTATTCAGATGCGCCAGTTAGTTTAGATAACGTGCCTTCTTCCCATGATATCTTGCGTCGCTTCGCATCCGGTTCGTTCAAGATCTTTCCGCACCCGCGGCAAATGATGCGGTTCAGCTTCCTCTTTGATTCGATTTTGCAAAGATCATCCATGCAATCTTGGGGATCAGCGCTGGGGATATCGGGTAATAGTTGACCAACAACTACAATTCCTAAAATTCTCATTGAATATCGCAGCTGAAAAAAGTCTTCACTATACTCGGTAGACATGAGTGCACTCTGACTGATCTTATTGAATTCGGAATAAAACGACAGCTTACTATACTCGCATTTATCCTGTGGTCAGAATATTACATACCACAATTAAAACTCTACGTCATAAAAGGCGTCACCGCTAAACAAAAGATCCCTACATCGACGTGTCAACCAATGATTCATAAGAGAAAAATAGCGCTATAAAACATAAAAGTCTGACCTTAACCACAGCCATCTAAATAGGAGCAGGACACGGCCGTTGAGGCCGTGCCTTAACGCGCATAGTATCAATGCCAATTCTGATTTCCAGCCGCTGTTTATGCTATCCGATAGGCGGCCAGACTTCGTAATCTTGGTTGTAGGCGAGTGCTGCCGAGCAGTGAAAATGTCGGGTGATACGATTTTCGGTAAAATCCTTCGGGGAGAAATACCTTCTAACTTTATCTACGAAGATGATCAGGTCATTCTGATAAATTATCATGTACACTGATTTGTGCAATTTGTTGTGTTTAATATATATGCTTTTGCTTGGAAAAAATTACCTGTACTGTCGTTTAATGGCGTGCATAGTGGAAGAAATGCCACGCGTTTGTTGCTTTCATTTTTGGAGATTGCATTAAGGTACTTTAAAAACCTTATTTGAGTACGGTTTTATGTTTTCTGTGCACATAACAGACTGAACAAGTATCGAATGAACTTGTATTTTAATGTCGAAAAGGGGTGTTTGTCTGAGCCGCCAGATGTGATGCTTTAGAGAGGAAGAGGCCACCTTTAGTAAGTAAGCTAGCTTACTTAAATCAGTGGAAGATTTTAAAACTGAAACCCGTGCTTTATTAAGAATGCATTATTAGCTAGACGAAAGGGTTGGGGTTGTAGATTAATTCTGTACTAATTGTAAATGTGACCTTGAAATGCCATTGATTTTTCAATTCTGATGAGTGTAAAGTAAGGCTCCTTGCCCCATTGGAACTTGCATATTTCCCAGATTCCAAGGTCGTGCACCAGTGCTTCACAGGACTTGCCTTTTACTTCCCAGCTTATGCCAGTGCCAAATGCTGCTTGATGACAGAGGCACGTGTGAACAAGCAACTAGTCCAGGATTTTTATACTGAGTCTGCTCATTGGGCTTGAACCCATCACTGGTAGATCACAGACCAAATGCACTAACATTAGACCATTGTGTCAGACATTGTGGCAGCCATTCAAACAGGCAGTGGTGCTAAAGTATCTCACCTGATTAATTAATTGAAAAATGAGCAGGGTCAAGGCCATATGGTGGCTACATAAAAACGTGGACTTTTACTTTTATATTATTTAAGTATTACGCTAACAAGGACTATGCATGTACTTTTTTCTTATGGAAAACTGTAGATGATGTTCCAATCATAATCTTAGTCTGCTAGTAAGGTGTCTGGCAGATGCAGTGACCCTATCTTTACCTATGAGACCCGTAGATTGGACCACGTAGAAAAGGCTGATTGCTAAATGATTTTCTAAGATGTGCATTTTTCTGGCATTTTAGTGTGTGGCGTTCCACGACATAAACCCAAAGGCCCCGACACATTTCTTGGTTATCCCGAGGAAACCAATTCCACAGTTGTCAAAGTCAGATGACTCTGATGAACGGGTGAGATTTTTTGATAATTAATGGCTTCTGAGTTACATGTAGGTCTTTAACAAAAGTATCATAACGAACTTGATTATTTGAAAATTTATTTTGTAAGTATTCAGATTCTTCTTGATTTTTCTTGAGCACTGTATAAGTATGGTTAAACTTTCTGTCCTTAGAGGTTCCCTAGGAGATGTAATGTAATGTAATGCAAAAATTATGGAATGTCTTTCAAGATTTCTTCTCTGAGGTGCTTCCTGTCCATGCACGGCAAAACAGAGCAGTCTTAGGCAAGTTATGGCAAAATGGCTCAGCTGACATGTTAGATGTCGGAAGAGGAGAACAAAGATTTTCTCCATTCAGGTAGTAAATGATTTAAAATTTGGTGGATCTGCAGTCACTGGACTTTGTGGTATAAAGTTAAATGACTTGGACAGATCCACAAGATTGGTTCAGATTTGGTGAGAAGTTAAATATTGGTTGACTGTTTTGTCTCTTTTGAGATTGAAGTTTAGTTTTTTGATGGTATCTGTGCTATTGGTTAAGTTTTAACTTTGTTATTGAGCTTGCAAAATGTGTGAGTTACCTATTTCTAACATGTTAAATTGGATTCATAACTTCCTTAATTTTATGAATATTAAAATTTTCTTGATATTAAGTAACTGATCACTTTTAATATAGGGAATCTGATGTATGACAAACAACATTTAAATATAATGGCATTAGGAAAGGCTGTTGATTCCACAAATCTGTCTTATAGGTCACAAAGTGCAACATTTAAATCAGCCAACCTACAGATTCTGTTTCTTGCTTGCCCCTTGTATCAAGAACTATTGCACTCAATCATTGGACACTGATTTTTGTTGTGCCTCGTACTGGTGTTAAGTTCTCAAGCATATTTGGTAGTTGAACCAAGGCTTTGGAATTCACTGCCCATTTCTTTTCATTCTGTCAGTTCTTTGATGTCATTCATATCTTAACTTAAGACTCATCCTTTTTAAATTGCTTTCCCACCATAGCCTAAGTTATGGTTTCTCTGATCTCTCAGAATTCAGCCTAGCTTCTCTAATAGATTATCATTTTTGTTTACGAGTTCATTTGAAGTGACTAATGATTAATGCCTTGGGCATTATGATAAAAACGCTATAGAAGTCATTGGATTTGACTAGATTAGACAAAATATTAAACTATGATGTTTTATTTTGTTGACAGCTCTTAGGACACCTGTTGGTTGCTACGCGAAAAATAGCGGAAAAGCTTGGAATTGCAGAAACAGGGTACCGTATTGTTATCAACGATGGCAAGCAGAGTGGTCAGGAAGTCTTCCATCTTCATGTTCATGTTCTTGCAGGAAGGCAGATGGGCTGGCCACCAGGTTAATTGGATCTGATGGTTGGAACAAGAATGACATCTAGTGCTTTGTCCTGGCCATGTTGAAGCTTCTCAAGTTCTCAGAGATACAGTTAAGTTTAAACAGCTGAAAACTGTCCTACAACCATTTTGAGAATTTTGCTGTCTGCTGTGAAGTAGGTATAGAAGCTGCAAGTGATGCTTTCGTTTTTGACTTTTGGGTTGTGGAATTTTAGTTTTTGCATTAACCAGTTTCACTCGAAGTCATCTCCTGAAATGTCTGCTCTGTTGCTTCTAGTTTTACTTTCTTTGGATCTGTTCCATCAGTGGCTGAAAACTATCTTGTTTGATCTAAGCTTTGTGTTCCTAGATTGGGAGCACTATGAAGAGTTCATAATTAAGAGATGACCTATTGATATGTAAACAATTAAGACTCACAGTTTTTTATCATGAAAACTGAGACATTTGGTGTCAGCCACTCCTGACCTCCCTGATACCAAAGAATTTCGTCAATGTTTTGATGCAAAAACCAATATCTGTACACACTGCTCATCTGAAGAATCAGTTGTAGCGGTTTCTCAGTTTTAAATGTTTTTGATTTGGTTTGTTGTTTTCCTAAAGAACGTGAAGCCAATCATAAAGAAAGTAGAAATGCTGAACTGTTTGTGTCTTTTTTAAACATTACTTCTAGTGCTAGGTTAATCATTTATTATTCATCAGTTTATTGATATTATTGAACTGGGATCATCAGTTTATTGATATTATTGAACTGAGATTTTATATGACACCATTGTGAATCTTTAAAAATGCTGTTTCAAACTCACAGCCCAAGAAGGTCAGACTTGACAAGATGAAAAAATTAACATAAGTTAAGGTTTGAGTCAAGACCAAGTGCCAGTTTGCAGCCAGTTGCTTCAGGAAAAGAGTTCCTTACACCATTTGGACAGTTTGTTAGTCTTTACCAAAAGCTTTTTTGCTGTTGTATAATTGAACTCACGTGTCTGATTTTGAGCAGCATTGGTGAATGCTTTCCTGCTGTGCTAAGGAAGTTAACAAACGGGAAGATGTCATTATGTTAAGTGTGCCTGTGTAGTTTGAGGAAAAAAACACGTGTGTCACATCACTAGTGTTAACTGTTGACCAATTATTTGAGAACTCGCCTGTAAGCAAAATGCATGGGTTCTGCCGGTGGGACTCTGCAGGGAGGCATCCTTTACAAGTCCTCGGTGTACATTTCAAGTCATCTGTGTTGGCTTTTTGTCTGTTTATTCTTGACCTTCCCTTTTCTTGACTTCTCATCTTTTTTAGTTTTTGGTTTTATTGTCCTATGTATAAGAAAAAAGATAAGGCAATTTAAGTAGCGCTGTACACGAAAAAGACGTTTTACCTGGATACAGTAATATAATATGAATATATATAAGATAGAATGAGATTGTTTTAATATAATCCTACTATATCTATTTATCCACATATTGAGAATTTAATTACCTGCTTTCTGTACATATTACCAATAGTTTGAAACAAAGTTGCAATTCTTTAGAATTGTAGCGAGCAACGAGGTAACCGGCGACAGGCTGAAAATGGGTGGTCCATTAAGGACGGCTGCAGCGGGAGGGAGGGAGGATCAACCAAATGTGGACACGGGGGGGGTATGCTCAGTGCGGACTTCCGAATATGAATTGGGTGCCTACAGTCCGTGGCTTAATTAAACACCAGCTTCAATCGGACAACAGACATTCGGTACTGCGTTGGATCTAGCAGCTGTCCCTTGCTGATTCAGCTTTATCAAGGCGCATCACCCCATAGCACAGTTAGCCCTGCCAGATCAGCGCGGTAGGTCATTTTTGCGGACGACCCAAATGGTGGCGGCGACGGGAAATTTCAGGAGTGCAGCACAGGACAATGACGGGGTCAGAATTTGAAGTTTGTGGTAAACCACAAAGCAACAACAACTGGTAAGAGGCCTGAAAAATCTTAAGTGCCGCAACCAAACCTTTGACGGCTAAAATGGAATTTAAGCCTTACATAATTACATACAGTCTAACTGAAGATGTAGAGTTTATTAAAATCGAACGATCGAGATTTCCCAATAAAACCGGTTTGTTACTATACGTATTTATAATAATATAGCGCCTAGCACGGCCGAGGCCGAAAATGCGGTTCACATGAGTAAAAAATCAACGACAGTCATGTAGGCCTAGGCCTAATATGTTGAAGACAGGTTTTGAGTCGTGATTTGAATGTGTCCAGAGATGGGGCATTCTTCACAGGGTCAGCAAGACTCCCACGCAATGGGTCCGGCGACAGAGAAGGAACATTCGCCGAACGTTGTGGAAAACCGCGGGACATGCAGCCGATTCCTCGACGAGGACGACAGCCGACATTTGTTCTCATTGTCAGCTACTCGGTTGCAGAAGTTTAAAATATAGGCCGGGATGGGGCCCTTTTAAAAGAGCCTTGTACATGATTAGACACGGTTTGTAGATGATCCCCTGAGGAACGCGGAACCAGTGCAGGTTGTCACACAACAGATCAATGGTGTGAGTGGATGGTGTCCAGCCATAAGTGAGACTGGCAGCAGAGTTCAGCACCAACTGCATCCACTCAGCTGACAAGTTGGCAGCAGGCTATTGCAGTAATCAGCTCTGGAAACCATGAAGCTGTTGACCAGAGTGACAGCGGTTGAGGTGAGAATGAATCTGCGGATGGATTAGATACTACTCGGTCGGTAGAAACAACCTCGAACGAATTGACTTAAATTGGCCGGCATTGTCATACAGATGTGAAAGTGGATTCGAGGGTTGTGGATGGTGTCAGCTTGTCGAACTTCTGCATCGTTGAGGGCGAAGGTACTGCCATCAAGTAGATGGCATCGTCCTTACTGGAAAAGACTTTAAGAAGCGCAGTCTCGGTCGAATTGGCCCCGCCTGTAGGTAGGCTGAAACCGAGAAAGGAGGCGAAATTCAGACAGTCAGTCTGTTGTTGGTTAGGAATGCGATCAAGACCTTTTGAGACGAAAGTTAAGTCAGAGACCGGTGTGAAGTTCGCAGGTGATGATTGATGAGTCCATCTTTCTTAGGGAGTGAGTAATGTGACCATTGCGTATTTTCATTTTGATGGAAACCGTCCGAGCGAAAAAATGCGCCAACAGCGTGACCGTGAAGTTGTTGGATTTGCTCTGTAACCATGAAAATTGCTTTCTCTGAATTGCTCAGATCAGAATCAAAATCGCTTGTGGATCTTTGGATCCCTCCTCACGGTAACACAGGAGGTGGTAAACCCCTCCAGATCCTTCCCCCTTGCAGCGTTCTGAACTCTTGAACCAAAGTTATGCTTACGACTCTTAACCATTGAAAGCTCAGCTAAAGTTAATGGTGCGTCGAACTCTGACTTGCATCCAATTCTTCTACAAACACAGAATTTGTCTCTTATGAACCACTTGAAACCCATGTTATGTTATGCTATGTTATGTTATGCTATGTTATGTTATGCTATGGTATGCTATGCTATGCTATGTTATGTTATGCTATGTTATGTTATGCTATGTTATGTTATGCTATGTTATGTTATGTTAAGTGATGACTGTCGTTTGGAATTTGTATTTAACTTGAAGAGAAGAATTATGAAACTTAATATTCTTTTCAAGTGTAGAGCGATGAAACATTGCACTGGTTCTAAAACTTCTACCACAGATTAACTATCATCTGAACCACTTAAAACCCATGTTATCTTATGCTACGTAGGCCTAATCGTCGTAGGTCTCCATAACGATCCTCACGACAGTGGCGCTCAGAGATAGGCCTACCCGACGCGCAGACACACAAAGCGCATCGCACAACGGGCGACAACTTTAATCGGACTTACATGGTTCGATTAGTGACCTCGACTTCAGCTCCCCATCGATTAATTTTATACAACAGAGCGCGCCTTTGACTGGACGAAACTGCAGCGGCCACCACTTGCGAGCACGCATCGCTGGTCGCGCACCTGCTTCGCCTGGAATAAAGAGCGTAACCGTGATACCCGTGCGAACTCATCGCTATGCGAACGTGTTGAACGCGAACGACGATCGGAATTGATTAGCGACAAAACACGATTATTTCGTATTATTTATCGTTTATTACCATCTAGTCACCGGCCATTACAACCGCGCAAACCTCCAGTTTATTTCGATCGCTGCGTGTAAATTCTATGCAATCAGAAGTGTCGCTGCATGTAATACCAGGATCGTCGACTGGTGGGGGAACATGATTTTAATTGGTAATCGTAATCACGAATTTGTATAGCGCCTGTTTAAGAAGAAAACTCATCAGAGGCGTTCCCGACCCAACAATACAAGTATGTGATCAAACAGAATAGTTTTCAATCGTAATCGTAACCTCAAGATTTCTGTAGCAGCGCCCAACGAAATCTAAGTCGCGGGACCAAGCTTATTCACAGAGGCGCTCAGTCAAAACAAATCGTTAGACAGAAGGGTTAGAAACGGATCCAGGTCAAGATCCAAGAGGCAGGTAGTCAGACGGTGGATGGCGTTTGGAATTGAAGCGGCAAGACAGATAAGGAGAAGAAGGGAAATAAGGAAAGGATCTGTGGGAGAGGAGTGTTTTTAGATTTGATTGAAAGACATGATTTACAAGCGCTTATGGCAAAGGGAAAGAGAAATATCAAGTAGCTCATGTCACAGGTTACTCGGCAACCTGTTCCAAAGAGATGGACCGACCACAGCAAAGCTTCTTTATTGCACTGCTGAAGGTAAGGCCGGCGAGACGACTTGGTCACCTTGCGCAGCAGAGCGAAGCAGTGGCACAGGAAGTGTTTAAAAGTTGTGTTAGCCAACCTCAGGCAAGTACATGCAGACCCAAGGTGGATAAAATTAATTTGTGCTGTAATATCAGAGTATATATCACATTATTATTTTTTGTAATATTACTGTTTGTTCAGTGGCATAGGTAGATATATCCATTGCAATTAAAAGTTGTGTGCGCATGCGCCGGCCCCGGCGTCACAAATCCAAAACTTGTGTGAGCATCGGCGCCTTTGGCGCCATGGCTCCCGAGCCCCTGGAGCGAAGGGATTTGTGGCCAGGTATACGGATAGACACATAGCTCCCTAATACAAGGTTGAGCACAACATTAAGATCTTATAGTCGATGAGTTTTCCCTCGGTAACCAATGCAGTTCCTTCCGGGTGAAGCTGGATATACGATCAAAACCGATAGGTACACCATCAGTAACGTCAGTAGTTATATCCTCGAACCGTTTGGGAATGTTTGATGAATTAGTCAGCACTCGTCTTACTTACTTACTTACTCGTGACTACTAGAGAACAGTCACGAACTTAATCGTGTTGTAAGCTGAAGTTGACGTCAGTCTGTTATTATGAAATATTAAGACGCTGCTGTATACGAGGGACGTTGTGATGGGGAATGATGTGTTCCCCAAAGTTGCCAGCATATCGACGCCACTGCAGCGGACAGGTAAACAATTTCTTTAAGGCCTGGTGGTTATGTTAGGCCTAAATGGTGTCAACTGTCAACTCTTTATGGGAATCCGTTGGTTGAGCTCTACGTGTGCGCGGGAGCATCACAGTGGTGACTTCCAGTTGTATGAGCACTCACTGTTTGCTTACTAATGAACATTTTGCTCTTAATGAACTTGAAAGCCGATACAGGGTAATATGGCCTATATGCTTTTGTAAAGTACTTGAAAGGTGCTATATTAAGTGATAACTAACTAACCAATGGAGTGGTTGTTGGTAACGAGCGTGTTGGACAACAGATCAAAAGTTGGCGATTCAAAACCAAACCACAGCGAGTCCGCTCTTATTAACGAAATTAATTTGCAAAGCAATCCTTTCGCATTTGTGGTTCGTGATTGGCAATAGTGTGAAATATACCTAATAGCTTAATCAGAGAAGTGTAGCTACCATGGGGATAAAGCTTCTTCGGCCTGAAAGATAGCCTGAAGTTTCCCATTCTCCTATAAAAAATCGTACTCTTTCGTTAAGAAATTTGCAACAGTCAGAATACAGATAGGCTATATTCGTGTAGTTTGTCCCATTAAGTGACTTGCAACTCCGCCACTGCCTTTCGTCGGGTAGTGCCAGTCCCAATGCAGCACGGATAAAGGAGGAGGGCGACGTCACAGGCCTTGGATGCCATAAGATGTCGTTAAACATTGGAACTACTACTAAGTGACTTGCCTCACACCTCAGCCACGTATGAATATGATTCCTGACTACGACCTCAAATAAAGTGACCATCAATACCTTGTGCATTATGACAACGGTGCTATAGAAGTCACTAGATTTGATTTAATACATCGCGACATGAAAGAATAATCCCGATCCAACAACTGTAGGCCTATAATTCAAAAAATACTTCTGCTGCACCGCCTGCGAGCATCACTGTGTAATGTTACATTACACTGTATGTATAGAGCAATGTATCGAATGTCTGTGCAGTGAATTCAAACATTTATATAGCGTCATTTTAGAGAAAATCCTTACGCTGTGTATCTGCAATCCCTAGCTGTGACAGTTCCGAGTTTCAATCTATACTGCCTTCAAGAATACTACTTGTCTCGGCAGTAATTTTAAAAATGTGAAAATAATTTTATCAACCTAAGCAATCACATTGTCAAAATAATAAAATAGTTGAAAAAAATTGCTGTAGTAAATGCCTTTGCGTTTCCTGGCTTGTTTTGTTTTAACTGAGTTCATTTTCAATGCAGGATACAGAAAGTCCCTCCAAAAAGCGCCGCCGAAATGATGTAATATTACCGCAGCTCAATAGCTGGTTTGTTTCAACGATATTGTTCAGTCGCCAGCTTCCTCCCTCCCTCCATCAATCGCTCTCTGCCTCCCTTCCTGCTTTGGGCGGGTCGATGCTCAGTAAGCGATCTCATCGGACACCTGTATCGACTAGCATTGGCCGATGATTGGCTTCACCTGAACGCTAGCTTTCGCCAATCAGCGTCGAGATTGTATGTCGAATTATGAGGGGGATGAGGGAGACGACTGTATCAACATCCCGTAGAAGTTGTTGTCTTCAGTTACCGGTCGGCTTTGTCCATATAACAAGCATAGTTTCATCCTCAACGGTGTCACTATTGTTCTGATAGTCGAACGTGTGGTCCTTTACAGACGCATGTAAGGTTGTCATAGCTATTATGTCCTGACTCGTCCGGCACACGTAAGAGACAAAGAAAGTTACCGTGATATTCTTTTGACCCGTCGTTTTCTCATCTGATTTCTGTGTATGGGTGATCTGCGCTATATAAGAGGTTAATCGATGGGATGTTTCAAAATTGAGTGTTAAGCGGTCTAACCGATTAAGTTTTCACCGGAGAGGTGGCTGATTTACCAGTCTGTTGTCCGAGGTAAAATTTTTTCCCAAAATGGCATCGACCGGGAACCAAACACACAACCATCTGTCCGGCCGTGGGACAGCCTCATCCCAAGCGTTCAGCATCGAAGCTCTCATCAGTTCAACGACACCGACAACAGAAAATGAGACCGAACGGCGTAAAGCTTTTGACAGAGTCAAACTGCGTCGCGATGGCCCGCTCCGGCCGGGGACTCATGTCTGGACGAGGAACTGTCCGGACACATTCGCGTGTTCCAAGACGTTTCCTGGACTTCCGAGGTCGATCCAAACGACAGTTCCTCTAGCAGTGGGTTTCAGCGAAGTCCAGGCTAGACATCATCCATCCCAGTCACCTTTAAGAATACCGGTAGCGTCTTATCCATCGATGGCCACTCCTTGGTCAACCTACAGAACCCTGTATCCAGCAGCCAAAGCAGAGGCCTTTACAAACTGGATAATGTCCCGTCCCGACGTCTGCCTGGCTCCTATGGTACCTGGTAAATATTTGTCTTTTAATTTTCGCGATATTATCTGTAAAAAGACTTTAGAAAATAATTTGATAGAAAATTTTACAGGAGGAACTTGTAGTTATCTGTAAAACAGCATGAATAAACATATAGAACATTCCATTTGAAAGACAGAACGATTTATCTAAATTTATCTAAAAACAAAAGGAAGACGAAAATGAAAACAGGAAAGATTACATATTATAGAGTATATGCCTATTCTTATACAGGCCTACGTGCTTAGGCTAAAAAATGCAAGGAAAACCAAATTTCCTAATTAGCCTGACTTAATCGAACGCATTTCTGTTTAAAAATTGACCTACGTTAAAGGACAACGTTGAGTTTTGACTTTAAAATAAAGCTCCATTTTCAGTTATGAACTTGAAAACAGTCAGAGATGTCGTGAAGTGGATTGAAGAGGACAAAGAAGAAAAGAAGAGTAAGAAAAGAGGAAGTGAATGAGGAAGAGGAATATCAAGAAGAGGACTAACAATAAGGAGATATAGAAAGAGAGGCGAGGTGGAATATATGAGGAAGATGAGACAGACAGACAGACAAACAGACAGACAGACAGAGCGAGAGAGAGACAAGGACGAGTGACAGGAATGTTGAGAGAAGGCTTTGGATATGCAAAGAAGGCAGAGGAGGGAGTGTTGTACACAGAGATTGAGGAAGAATTAAGAACACTGGATAAGGTCAGAGTACAATCTTTGTGTTCGAGTAATGATGGGGAAAGTCCTTGTGGCAGGTAATGGAGGAGCCTGCATTTTACGTATGCATTTATTAAGCGCCGATATCTAATGACGAAGCACCAATCGATAGCATTGAGCAATTGTGCATGAAGGACTTACTCAAGTTGAATGCATATGTAGTAACCATCTTTATAGTCCGGCTTGAGTCCGCACGCTCGCGTTTACAAGGTAAGCACCCATACCAATCGGCTACCGTGTCAAAAATCGGCTACTTCATCACACATATGGCCAGTGGTGCCAGTTAGTGGTACGTCAGTTAGTGGTACGTCAGTTAGTGGTACGTCAGTTAGTGGTACGTCAGTTAGTGGTACGTCAGTTAGTGGTACGTCAGTTAGTGGTACGTCAGTGAGTGGTACGTCAGTGAGTGGTACGTCAGTTAGTGGTACGTCAGTTAGTGGTACGTCAGTTAGTGGTACGTCAGTTAGTGGTGCAATTTTTGGCGACCATTCTAAGAAATTTTAACGATCCTTTATTATTTTTACACGGTCCAATTTTCAACTTATTCGGGGGAATATGCCTTAAAGCCCTTAATATATGACTGCGGCCACTTAGTATTCCTATTTCAAAATAGTCTAAAGAAAAATCTTACACGGTATACGCGCGCACAGCTATCTATGCGTGAAACGGTTAATAACAACTCTAACTTCTGTTCGTGACAAATCTGTTGTTGTTGCGCTTAGCGTTGGGCCATTAGCGCAAGAAGATGCACTCTTACGGGTTTAGAAACGACGATTAAGTCGATTCTCGTCGTCGTCGTATAAACGATACGCTTCGTGTTGTAGTCACTGGTCGGATCCGATGTTTTACAAACGTCGAGCAGCTGTTCATTGAAGGCGGACATTTATCATATTTATTAGGCGGATATTAATAATATTCATTGGCTCGAAGTATGTTTGCATATTATTTATTTCAAAGATTTACATATCATATATTCATGGATACATTAGCTGTAAAACATTGCACTCACTAAGAAGGTCGCGAAACACCACGAAATACGTTTTGCCTTTTTTTAAATATGACTGTACAATAGAATTAGTAAGGTATACTGACTTCGAACATTGTTGTCTGAAGAAAATTTTTGCACGTATTGAACTATAATAGTTCACCTAGAGAAGGAGTCGAAGCTACGGACGGACTGATGCAAAGACATCTGCCCCTCCTTGGCTCCGGTCATGCCCATTATTTGGATTTTGGGGAGGCAGGCCATCGAGTCTCCCCAACTGGCTTGCCATCACCCCACTTGAAAATTTCTGGATTCGCAGAGGCGCATGGGAGGATGAAAAACGGAAGGATGGGATTGAGAAAGGAATGGAAGAAAGTAAACAAAGAAGGAGCAAGAGATGCAGAGAGGGAGGGACAAAGAGGAGGACAGCAGACGCACATACGATAGGATGGAAGCACGGAGAGTGCCGGAAGGATGGAGAAGTTATCTGACCCATCCTACTAACTCACCAACACTGCACCTCTTGCAGTATCTGCGCAGGTCTGTCATGTAAACTGAAAACAGTCCTCTTCCACAAATCCTATCCTGATTCCGCCTCTTCCATTAACTCCCTAGTCTCTCCAGTTCTAAACACCGCCTACTGGAGCCAAGGGCATCGACCTTTGGGATTCGTGTAGATCCGATCAGACTTTTTATGTGTAACTACCACTAATTGATGACTCGACATTGCTCTGTCGACATTAAAGAGGTCAATTTTCGAGGTTATTTCAACTTTTTTGATCTCTGCCCTGTTTTATTTCGGAAAAATGCATTTGTTTCCGGACCCTTTTGGAAAGCTTACAACGTTCCACAGACCTCTATTCGTTAGGGGTTTCTCGTCTTCGGCGCACGCTGTCTCAGACCCTCTCAATTCCTCCCAGGTACTCAGCCCCTGGTCAAAATAGTCACACAAAATATCGCCCAAAGTGTGGTCAATTTTATGCTAAATTCTTCAAAAATTTCAAAATATAATGACTTCGCTTTTGTCCCCCCGGAAGAGTCGTGAGCTCCTCCAGACCACCTACTCGTTCAGGCTTCGTGCCTGTGGACACCTTAAATTTCGAATTCCAGGTAGGCCTACCCGACCACAGGCTATAAACGTGGCCACTGATACAATATGACACAATGCAGTACAATACAATATAGTACATTACAATATAAAGAATGCAGTGCAATGAAATAATATGACGCTAATATTAATATTAAGACACTATATCCTGAGACTATAAATGTCAAAAGCTCTGGAAGAGCCATGGCCCAAGTCGGTATGCCTCTAATCCAATTGATGAAATATATTTGAGCAGTCCAGTTAGAGCATTTTCTAAACTTGATGAAAAGTTGTTTTCTAGTTAAAGTGGAGACACTTTTGAATTCGATTATTTGAAGAGAAAACTTCTGACAGAAGAACAGCAAAGCTACAAATTCGAATTCTCAATTCCATTGAGATTTAAAGCTGCATCCTTACGGTTATTAGGCGTCTCAGTCGGAGTAGCACACAGATGTTCAAGTGCGGCAATCATGTTTTCAAACTGACTTGAATTGCTTTACTGCATCTGCTTTCAGCTCCATCTAGTATCCGTATGAAGTTTGACTCTAACGTTGACAAAATCTTAATGACTTTCCGTCGATGAGTCGAACAGTCAACCAACTATAGGGACTCAGACTGTCTCACTATCTTACAACAGGTTGGGCCAAAACCCTATCGGATCAGCAGGGAACCAGACAGCGATTGTTTCTGCTGTGACTCGGGATCGCACTGATTAGCATTTTGCCCTGTCGCCCTCTCGTCCGAATATATATTTCGTGACTTTCCCCGAGTACGGCCTTTGACTTGTATTCCCTATGTTCATCCCGCACACGAATTTACTATATATATAATTTACCAAACAATATCAAACTGTCTTGACTCGAGTGCATGCAGAGCGCCCCGCGTCGCCGCTCTACGTCTAAAGCAGCATACCGTGCGACATGCTTTATTTAACCGCCTTCGCTATGTGTACATTATATTGTGCGGTTCGGACGACGCTTGTTGTCTTCCGCATTACGAAATATGTATCTAATTGCTATCTTTCCACTGCCTCTCGCGCTCCCGGAAACCCTTGATACTGGCGTCGGATTATTCTAAGGGTCCTTAAACTTAACCTGCTGAACTAAAACGCCCGGCTGGCGCCGCTTGGATTGAGCGGCATCCAAGGGACAAATACTTGTTGAAGGGGGGATTGAAAAGAAATCAGATATTTATTTAATAAATTTTATTAAACATAAATCGCTAAAATGTTAGAAATAAACTAAACCACACCAAACAATTTATGAATTCTACCTACAGACATGGTCGATCCGCTGAATTGAAGTTAGACACAGAAAAGAGAATTCAATTCACGTTTTATACGCGTTTGTTGTCAGAAACCTTAACGACCTGGTATTGCAAGACCGGCAACGTCATTGTGGCTCCGTGGCGTCTGACTTCGGATCAGAAGATTGCGAGTTCGAATCTCGTCGGGGTCGATCGTTTTCGGGATTACATTCCCCAAATACACGCACACAAAATCAATGTTTGTCGTCTAAATATTTTATTACATTCTTATTACATTGATTAAATTTATATGGCGCTTCTTCTGGGCAATCACGGTATGAGAGCTACGAGGACTTTGACGATGCTTGGCTGCAACATTAGCAGGTCTGTTATAACCCCTATAGAGATTATAATAGGATATGTTATTTGTACAAGCATGCATATTTGTTGATCCGCTGTGCCAGACCCTGGCCCGAATCTGAAACAGAGGGGTAGCTCAGACCCTGACAAGTAGGCCTACGAAGAGTAATTTGTGTAATCTGCGGGCAGATCAAAAATTTGAAGTTATGCTGCTGGTGCTGTACATATAGGAATCAGATGGAACTGCTATGTTGACAATGAAGATGATGATGGTTTTGCTGATGATATCGTTGTACAGTGGCGAATGAGCCGTACCTGCTGTCTTTTCGAAAGCCGAAGAGAATTCGAACTGCCTTCTCCCCTCAGCAGCTCATGGAGTTGGAACAGGCATTCGAAAAGAATCACTATCTCGTCGGGCAAGAGAGAAAAGACCTCGCCAACGCACTCAGCCTCTCAGAAACACAGGTAGAAACAGACACACGTGTTTATAGGGGCCTATGCTTCCAGAAAAAATCCAGTTTAAAGCAGCTGTTGTTGTTTATACAACAAGGCTTTTTTATAGCCTCGAGTCTCGACAGCCCCTACGAAGATTTACACTTAAAGAGGCGCTATACAAATTTGCGATTACAATTATAAGAACAGCTTATGCAATCAACTCTCGTGTTCCTTCCGGATCAATCTTCCGATCAGACGTTTACTAGCGTTCAGCTGTTTGTTCCAAAGTTACCAGGGAAGACTAACCTTTCCTGCTCTGTCAAGGTTTGTCCCATCATTCCAAAGACATACTGACGGTTACCCAGTCTTTCGTTGAACCATCTGTGCGAATTATACGAAGAGATCACTCGCTTTCTCTTTCGTCGTTTTGCAACTGATGTTACTTTACATTCAAGTAAAAGTTTGATGTTACTTTACCAGTCAAGCCAAGCGTGTCGAGGATTTTAAAATTTTTCCTTCCCTGCTCAAGGGCCTACGCGAGGGAAGAAGCGCCTGTCTATCGCCTCCCGGGGTATGGTGTGCGGACTCCTTACCTTAGTAACCCCTTCCGAAGTCCCACGCACTCTGACCAACGCCCATTCACCTACCGCTTATCTGATATGAACCCCTTCGAAAAGCCCCTAATGACCCTCTCCCACATCCCACAAATGCACATCCGATGGGTGGCTCGGGGTGCTTGTGGCCCGCGCCAGACCAGGTGCTTGCTAAGTGGCCGCGGTAATTGGAGACCGCGCTTCCTGGGTTCGACGTCTCCTAACTCACCCAGGTATGTAATTCTGCTTTGTGGTGGATAATGTGATTAGCCCGCCAAAGGGCTGTCAATGAATGAGGTCATCGACACAACCCTTAGGGTACACGGACCACTCTGCACCCCAAAACAGGGTTCGCTGCATTTATAATGCGCCACTACCGCTGTCAATGTAAATGTAAAAGTAAATGTTCACGAATTTATATAGCGACCGTATGGCCGCGACCCTGCTCATTTTACTAGAGCATGGTGGTAAGATGGCAAACGAAATAAAAATAAACTGAATTATGAGAAGGCATATCGATTTCATTGACAGTACAGATAGAATATCCTGTTGGACCAACTGACGACGCACAATTGTTGCAGGTCAAAGTCTGGTTTCAAAACCGACGAACAAAGCACAAGAGAGTCGTCCCAGATGAGCAGACGTCCTCGAGCTTCGCCAGCCCTCTGGCGGCCAATTCCAACGACGATGACGAAGAAGAGGAGGAGGACAAGGATAAGGATGAAGGGGTTTCTCCGACATGCTGCATTCCATCGGGTTCTCAAGAGTCGACAGACGACGAATTCGTTGACGTAGATACCCTTGCGACCATGTGACTCGCAGCCTAAGTGAATCGACTGAGTGTAGTTCAAATGGAAACCGTCCATTGAAGAAGAAATCATGAAATCATTCTGCACGGAGCCGAATGTAGTTGTAGTAGCGCGTATCGAACAACTGGTTACTTTACAATACGCCGTTTGAATCATGACATCATGATTCATCAAGATCACCACTGCGGCAGCGTCCTCTGTATCTGTATTGATGTTGACGTTACAGGTGGTGGTGATGGATCTCACCCGATTAATTCATTGAAAATGAACAGGGTCGAGATAGAAAAACGTGTACATCTACATGTACATTTAACCTGTGGATGCGTACATAGAAAAACTGTGAGAGGCACTCGCTAGTTGCGCTATATAAATAAATGTACAGCCGTCGTCTTGTTTCATTTCGACGCAACGTGGTCTAGGAACTCTGAACATGCTGTTGTCTGTGGTCAACTCTGGAAGGAAATTCCTGCACAGGGACTTTAAATGGCCTGGCACCCACGCATACGGGCAGCGGTGGTGAAGGCCATACGGTCGCTATAGGAAAAGATGTACATTTACATTTACCATGGCGACTTTTCTAGGCGTCTAAGCACTGCCTGCCTACGACTGAACTAAGTTCGTAATGAACTTGAACATCATCAGTGAGACTCTAACATCATTTGCTCTTGAATAGGCGCTATACAACTTTACGATTATATTTGCAAATTAAGAGCTCTATTAGCGTTGGTGTCTATATCGGTATCATTGTTAGCAATACGACTGCTAATGACCAACCATCGATGCTTCACGGAGTCTACGGACAGCGTAGCCATGTTGTTTCGATTGCTCTTGAACTAACGGTCCCTATGCTTTTTCAATTTTAATGCTAAACCCAGATTCTTAAGCTGTAAAATGTTGGATCAAATTGGAATGTAAGTTACGACTTATGCTGCATGCTTCATTTTCTACCATTGGAGAAGCTGATGACGTTTGGAATGATTAGCATAAATATAAGCAATGATATTGAAGTAGACTGAATTCTATTGCCAAGTCTCTGAATTTAGCATTCTTCAGTTGGACATATTAACGATTTAGGTCTATGTGCTATATGTATAGACGTAATTGCTGTAATACCCCAGTCTTCATGTAGGCTACGCACACATACAAACACACATAAACCGAGTCACAGAAAAACGAACACAAATTTTTTAATGGCCCAACGCCTGAAGGATCAAGACTGGCAATATATATACACACACATATATATATCGTATGTATAGGCCTATACAACATAGGAATCAACTGGATTAGAATGTATATATACACCATAGTACACAGTAAACAGTAACACATGAATATAAATATAGGTCCTATATATGTATGAATCGAGATGCATGATTTTGGTATTTATCTATTTAATAATGTTTATATATGTGAAGCCTAGGCCATGGGTGCATGGATGTATATATTTTCCGCTTCTCTGTCGACGATTTAAGTTTAGGGGCGATCTGGCTTATTGTTGAAAAGCGACCTATAGTAGAGTTTAAAATAAAAGCCTTCAAACAGTCTTCTCTTTATTAGTCTGTCTAATTACGTCCCACTGTTGGTTTGTTTCGCATGGAGACGAAACCATTCATCACGGACTGAAAGGCCATATAGCGTTTTCATAAACACTAGCTTAATTAGCCAACTTAGCTAAGCCAGTGGCGGATTTATAGGCGTGGGGGCGGTTCGTCCCCCTCGTCCCTCTTGGCTATACGTCACCGTCCCTCAGACCAGACCCGTGCACGGTGAACTACCAGAATGTGGCGCCCCTCTGAAAATGCTCTCGCCCCTCCACGCAAGCAATCCTGGAGCCGCCACTGAACTAAGCATACCATGTTGTGTGAAGCACTACGAACCACTCGAATAATATCTCTTCAACAATGAAGTACAGTCTTACGCAGTTGATGTTGAATTGTAATCGAGCAGCTTAATCGCCCATTATTAACATATTTAAACTCTAGTCTAAATGTTATCGTGCCGAACTGTCACTGGAGACATCGGGTCTTCAAAACCCGCCAGGACAGAAATAAGTTTCGAAATGTCTCTTTCACTTGCGCCCCCTAGGGAACTCAGCTATAAAATGAGCACACTCACCGTACGCAGTTGGTTGGGAGATCAGACGGCGAGGGAGGACTGGCCACACGCCCTTGCATGTCAAGCCTAAGGAAAAATGAAGTCCCTAACATTTCATACCCAGGGTTACCTCTCGTGTTTAAGGTTAAGCAATTTCTCCTGTCCTTTCAAGTCATCTTTACTCTCTAAAGTCGCTCATCTTTCTCTGTGACTCTATGTCATCTGGTTTACGTTCGAAACCCTCTTAAGCATTAGCCCCTTTGGCTCCGCATGTAGAAGAAATTTGCTCATACATAGTCTGCTATTCGGACAAGTCTCCCAAGTCCATCCTCCGAGTATCTAGAATATCTAGTATCTAGAATAAAACCTGTTTAGGTTAGGTCAGCTTTTCAAGAAAGACGCAAACACATTAAATAAATAAATAACTATGGTCGAGGCCAAATGGTGGCTATATAAAAACAATACATTTACATTAAAATAAATTGCAAACAAAGGTGCCGTAGAGAAATTGGCACAGGCAGTCATTAGATGACGCATTGATCTAGAGGTAACCGAATAATCGGGTGTTAAACTGGCGCCACCTAGCTACAATTGACCTAGAAGCGTGTCGGATTCGATTCCAGGGCGAAGCATGCTCGACCACGTGACCTCTGACCCCGTCTAGGACAGGAAGAATGCGACCCCGAGCTGCGAAGGGTGAAATCGTATTGTATTCAAATCACTCCAGGCACTCGATAGATGGCGTACGGAGGCGCGGGGTGAGGATCACAAAGAGCGATAATTAACTATCATTACTTAATTACAATAAAATGAACGGAAAAATCTGAACTATATTTCGGACTATCGGATAAACATTCGCTGCATAATATACATGTAGGCTACAGAGGTCAATGCGACAGACAGATAATACAATATGTCCGTCTGCCTATTTGTCTGTTTTCCTTGTTTTTGTCTGTAGGTCTGTGAGCACTGTATACCTCTGTTATGCGCTTATGGCAATCTCCCAATTTTAAAGGTCTCTTTTAAATATGCACATAGTCTATACATAATACATAGAAATCTAAGCCTCTGTGCGTACGCTTCTACGTAGCCCTACCTCTACATTGCTGGCTGCAGATATACAATAGACTTGTAGACATAAGGACAGCGTGAGGCAGACAGACGAATAGACATACAGATGCTACATACACCATAAAAGGTCAAAGAAAAAATGTTAGGTATTTAACAGGAAATACGTGGAAGGACAAAAAGAGACAGACAGACAGACAAGACAGACAGACAGACGAATACACAGTATTAATGTAATTATACAGTTCTGCTGTGTGTATGCATGGGTTGCAACAGTTAACACTCGTTAATGTTTAAAGTGTTTTTTACTGAGTTTCACGGTCTCGTATACAGGAAAGGGGACCGATACGGTTTCGAGAGCGGTGGGGACAACAAAGGGGTTCTATGGGAGATGGAGTCAAGGCATAGCCTGGTCGCCAGTGACTATTGTGCTTTTAGAAGATGATGAAAGTAATTTCGATAACTTTGATTACAGCAAATCTTTACAGTAGCGATACTAACTTATCTGCCAGAACAAGGGAGGGACTTCTCGCATTAACCTCTTGTAAGGTGCCCCTCGGAACATAAATCGTTATTAGGGGCCGTCAGAAGGGTGCATTTTGTGCTTGGCAGTTGGCAGAAAAGGTCGATGGACAGAAGCGCGAATTGTACGAGGAAGATGCATCTTCTGTGGGAGCCAGTGGCAGTCCAGTTGGAAGGGAGAGTTTGCCCATTCAGGGAATGGGGGAACAATTCTCATGAATCGCACGTCTCTATTAGACAGAAGCCGAAGAGGTCAAGATCCTAAGTTTGAAACTCTCAGTGTGGAACGTAGAGGAAGCGCTCGTTTCCTCCTCTTCGATCGGTTCTTAAGACGGCAGTGGACGAATCCCAACTTTCCCAAGGTCCTCGACACGAGGCCAGTGAATCATAGGACTTGTTTACTTCCCAGCTTACTCCGGTACCAAATTATACTACTTTGTGACAGAGATAACTGCGAACAACTGGCAGAGCGAAAGACAGTAAAACTAAAAATTGTGAATATTAGGATGTAAACAGTTAGAAATGGAGGTTCCAATCTGGCCACCTGCTGATCTCTGTTGGCTCTGAGCGCCGACCAAAGGCAAGACGAGTAAGGTCAACGACGTACATGTAGTTTCCATTAAATGCTGATCTCAGCACTTAGAGGAAAAGTGTCTTCTTCCGTTTCACAGTTCATAAGTTCTTCGATGTTGGAAATTGGAATAGTTAATGCCGTTCATTGCTTAGAAGCTTTAGGAGAAACCGCCGGTGCATGCTTTGACTATTTGTGTAGGTTTCGACAAGTTAAGGGACGGTTTATACTACAAAACAAAAGGGGCTTAAGCGATGAATGAACTTAGACCCAACAAAGTCAGAGGCTAAACTAATTGACCCTTCCACTCTATTTCTTGCTACTCACCCAATTGCTTATTCCTACTTTCTTCCATTTATCGATTCGTTCCTCCCTTCGTTTGCTCCACTCCTCCCCACCCACCTTCTTCCGTCTTCCCACTTTGCATCTTTCCCTCTTCCTCCTCTTCCACCCACCCTTCGTCCTTTCACCTTTGATCCTTCCCTGTTGTAAGGCCGCGACGGACACGGAACGATCGTCGTCCTTCTCGAATGGCAGGCGACCGTCATTCCACCGCTTCCATCTCTTAGCACGAGTGCCGGGGATTAATAATGATCAGCGGATGGTTAATTAATGAGGCAGCGGCCAGCGGACCCTAATTAGTCCGACCCATAGACCACAGATGTGTAATTATCAATTTAAAATGTGCTAATCGGTCCCGCGTCCGCCCGCACGCACCAGCGGACAGGGCCGGGCGAGGCTCAACGCGCCTGGCTGGGTCCTTTGACAGACCCTGCCGCCCGGAATCCGCAATCAGGCATTTATACTGGGGCACGCGCTCTGGCCGGGGATGGCTTCGGACGACCTCTGGGTCACGCCAGAGGACATTCCTCCACCCACCACCCATCCACCCACCCGGTCCCAGTGTCATCCGAGATGAAACCATCCAACCGGAAAGCACAACAAACGTACCAGATTCAGCAGCCAGAATGGACTCGCCGAATTAGAACATTGACACCTTGCCCACTATAGGCTTTATAACTTATATATATTTATATATATATATATATTATAGGTATTTTGCAGTACATTATATACATATACATATTATATATTGCCGAAAAGTAGAGGCTCTCGTTTCGCTCAAACCATTCATATAATTATAAATGCTATTACTTTAGATTGTGACAGATCAGCTAGAATTAATAAATAATAGGCCTCTAGTTCATTTCAATGATTTCAATAATATGATAGTTTCATATGAGAGTTGTTTGGTTCTACTTTAGTTTATTTCTGTATTATTTCAACAATTTATGTTTTAATTCAATTTAAAAAATAAATCCTTGTTTCTTTGCAACCCCTCCCACTGTTCAATAATCGCCGATGCTCGATCAAACTGGTGCACGAAAGATAGAAATATTAATGGCAACATAATCATTGGCATCCACCTCAACTTAAGCTGTGTTGGGACATGTGCCTCTGTAGCCCATTAATCAAGCCTGTGTATACAGACTTTGAGCAAGCCTGTTACGCACATCTGCTTGTGGCCACTGATTAATGTCTGATCATTATATAGTGGCTCTATATAAATACAGGTATAACACTGATACCCACAGCCAGGCCTAAATTAGCCAAATTATAAGTATTCCTAATTTTGCAAGGCACAGATCATAGAGTCACAGTGTATAATTAATTACACAACTCATTAAAAAACTCAATTAGTCAAATGCATTTATTCAGAACCGTGTAACTGACCAAATATACACTTAATTAAAACCGATGCACGGAGTAAAGCCTGCACTCATAGCCAATCAAGTGCAGTTACTAAGATTTAGTGAATGTCTCAAACGTATGTACCAGCATATCTGCACTCAATTCACTTACAAGAGTTCACGTTTTGCTGGTAAACAGAAACCAGCTGTTGGTCAAAACACACAACGGAGGAAGTTCAAAGGGCAGAAACACAGTAACATACTCAAGGCAGACAGAGGCTAGGGTCACGGTCAACCAGAGGCTAGGGTCAAGGTCAAAAGATGCTAGAGTTAAAGTCATGGTCAAGAAAAGGTCCTCAAGTACTCCAACCTCAGTAACAATGACATTGTTATGGCCAAACCACCCAAGGATATGTACTCAAGAACAAAACTGACTTAACATGGCTCACTGGTTTTAGTAACGTTTTTCACAAAAAGTTTTGCTTACAAATAAATCTGAATCTTAAGAAATGGGAGAAAAACATAATGGGGCAACCAAGTGCTTTAGTCAACTCTGGAAAATTGTGAAACCTAGAATATAAAAAGACAAACTGTCCGGCATTTCAGGTACAAGAATAAGATACAGGTATAATAACCCTGATACATACATATACTAATACACAGCTTCCATGCATATATATCCAATGCAAACGCTGTGACCTACTGCTTCATTGCCATAAGGGCCACACGAGAAGCGGAATAGGCCACAATCAGTGCACTTTGTAACAAGATGATTTTTAGCAGTAAGAGAACATAGATCCATTAGTGCAACAGTCTAAAACATCTGGTAATGGGCAAAAAATTCTCAGGTACTCAAATTAACAAGAAAGCGACAATTCGGTATGTAACTGTCCTTCGGTAACTGTCCTTTAGCGTGTTTCTTGCTGTTAGCAAACTGTGCTGACTGTTCAAAGTTTATCACAACAGCTCTAACAATATATAGGGCATCTAAAATACACTCTAAGCATCTAAAATACAAATTACTATGGTGCCATTGTGGGTTTTCTTTTCAGAAGAACTCCCTCTACAAACTGGTCAGAGTAAAACTAGGAAAGACAATAACATACTTTTGCAAATTCAAGTGATACTGATATTCAAAGTGAAAGTCACACATCACAGTAGTACAACAATTTTATCACATGAAAGCCTCTCAGTTTCTAACTGGAGTTGAATTTTCACCACTCAGGTAGAAACTTGGGAGTATACCATACAATACACAGCACAGTTAGTTAAACAAAAGCCAAACTCCGACAATAATTGGGCAAACACACGCTTGACCACTTAGTGACTGCAAGAGTATGTACATGACCACCTTGTGACTGCTACAGAAACCATCCCACTATATTAACATCGTGACAGTCAGAATCTAGGGCAGGGCTACTCATATGGCAGACCGCAGTCCATAATTTTGACCATCACGCCTGTCTTGTTGGACCACATAAAGTCTGGAAACCAGAAAAATCTCCCATACTTAATGCTTACAACCCAACCCACACAAGTATTTACTTCTGTCCAATATTGCGATAGAAAAGTGTGCTAGCATAGTGGCCAGCACGCTGTCAATACTTTCTACACCATGAGGGTAGAAATATATCTATAGATTTTTATTCCACTAACGCCCCCAAGAGAGAATTTAGCTATAAAATGAGTACATCAGCTGTACACTGTCGGTGGGATGATCAGATGGTGAGGAAGAGGTCTGGCCACCACTCTTCCTCACATGTCAGGGGCCAACAAAATTAATTTGTTAACACTTCACACCCATGTCTGTCCCTTGCAGTTGTCTTAAGCAACTGCTTTTCTACAGAGCAAAATAAAAGCTTGCTTAAAACAACAGTGAAGGGGCACCAGACGTTAACGAAAAGCAGAAACAAGTTTTAGAATGACCAAACACTTTTGCTGAAATAAACGAGGAATTTTATAACTGGAAGTGCAGGTTACAGCTTTCAACAACAGAATGTTGATGCAAACGCCACAACTACCTCCTTTCGAGTTTAATTTTCTTCAACCATTTTCCTGGTCGTCTGTCACTCCAAATCACCATTTTCTTCATATCCTTGAGTCATGTTCGTCAAACATATGAAAAGTAGACGCTGAAGCTAAGTAACAAGGCTGCATTATAGAAGCTGTCAATCAAGTCATAGACTCAAAGGCACTTCTGAAATTATCCAGGTTAAATGATTTGTTGTAAGTCCTGCAAAGTTTCACTAAATACCTATACCTGCCTTTTAGACTTCCCTACACCACACTTGTAGGCTATAGTTTCATAAGGAGTAATTCTGAGCATTTAAAGTCTCCACCCCAATTAAATTTCAACTCTCACGCCAGAAGGTAGTCAAGTGTAATTTGACCACCTAGCCTACAGCAATCAGTCTCTTTTATCAAACATGAAAAACAGAACAGAATGATCTAATAAAAATCATAAAATGGAAAATTAACATATAAATGCACATAGATCAATGTTTAACAGTTTTACAAATAAATCCAAAACGAAAGACATTTCTAGTGAAAGCAGAGAAAACATCGTCAGTGGGACATCAGCCAAACAACAGAAAACAGATGACTCTTGTCAAAAACAGTCACAATTTTTGCTTCAACTGAAGCAAAACGAATCTGAACCATATGAAGCTCAGGGAACCAGGATAGACCGAACCACAGAGCATCAAAGCAGACGGGACCCCAAACTACAGGGAACCACAATAGTGAACTACACGGAACCAGAGTAGACCAAATTACAAGAAACCAGCATAGACTTCACCATTTGGAACCTGAGTAGATATTACCACATGGAACCAGAGCAGCTAGCATTACAGGGAACCAGAGAGTCACGGTAGACTGAATGACATGGTTTGCAGAGAAACAGAGTAGACTGAACCCCGTTTCTTTACCTGCCTCATAGACTGCTACCCATGGTTTCAGCCTAGAAGGACAGAGGTAGCAGATTAAAATCATAATGCATTCAACCAATTGCAAAATCAAGCAAGAATACGAAGAAATGCAAGCAGTTATTAAATGAAGGTAAATGGTACAATTTTTACCAATCTATGCATTAAAAACAATGAATGAATGAATGAATGAGTGGATGAAAATAGCTAAATATTTAAATGAAAAGAATAATACTTTATAAGCATCTACACTATATGAAACTAACTGATATAATGACCATGCAATTTTTTCGTTTTTACTATGTAACCAATAAAATAATGTTAATAAATGTAGTGCAACTAAACACTGAAAAGAAATAATAGAAATTTAAGTATGTTTAAACTGAAGCTGATTTATGTACAACAAAAGAAAGCTTGTTAATGTAACAATGTACTGTAAAATATAATACTAGGTTAACAAGCTAAATGGATGGAAACTCGTGAAAAGTTGGTCATTCTGGAAGGCATGCAGTTGAAGATTTTGAGACTTATGCGATTTGTGCCTCACATTAGATCTCATCACACACATTTTTTATCACAGCAACAAGAAAAACAGATTTATTCACAGATTCATTCACAACAACTAAAAAGTGCTTAAATAAAAGAAATTGAAACAAAACCAGAGTGAAACTAAAATTTTTAAAAATGTAAAGGTCTTTCCTTTCCAAGAACATACGAGATGTTCCTACAATTCAACACCTTGAGCAACTGCTCTTTCCTTTGAGATGCCAGTGCCTCTACTGAATGACCTACACATGCATTACTGTATGCAGATACATGCATCCTTTGTTCACATAAGCATACATATGCTAGAGATACGTGTGTACACACAGTGCAGATCCCTGCATACACAAGTTGCAGAAACGTGTATCCACATAATTCTCTTCAACCTACACCGAAACTATGCACAAAAATTTCAAAATATTACAGAAAAGTCACAGGGTGAACAACTAAAACACACAAGTCAAAGTGAAGCCCCAAAAAACGTGAAGCCACAAAAAGCACGAGGCACACAAAACTGAAACTAATATCCAGACATGGAATTTCCCCATAATTCCACCGTTTACGTAAGTATAGCACAAAACAGCTTGAAACAATAGCAAAATTCTGTCTGGGTTATGTGAAAAGAAATGATCAGCATAACATGACTTTACACATACTAAAACCAGACAATTTATAACATAAAACCTACACATTGTAGTTGCCTTTCTAAGAAGGCCAGAAAATTCACAAGGAAATGAAAGACACAAATAATTTAATTAAAACCAGTCAAAAAATCTTATACCAGACTAATAACATTCAGCCAGCCAGTCAATACCCTATGAAGCATTTTAGCAAAATGCTCTTAGTCTTTCTTTCTCATCCTCATAACCAATAGTGCTTGACCTATTTTTCTACGTTTCCATGCTTAATTACATAAAACAGTTAAACACACAGATAAAACTGACTCGTGAAGACTTCTCACACTGCTTAACATATCCAGGATGTTATTTTTATCTCTCCATGCACAGCTATAAATTAGTAATACAGTGTAATAAGACCGGATTTCCCTATAGCTTCCCTATTGCTAATTGCAATACAATACTAATCAGTCTTGGTTAAATGATTAGTATTTTAACATTTAAAATACTGATATGACCTTGAGATCATATAAAATAGACTGAGACAAATCTGTCACACGACAAGGTGCTTCGTGGCTAAACATATGAAGACAATTCAAACAATGCAGAAAACACTTGCAACATCTTCCAATGGTCTCTGGATCCTAGCGACAAAGCAAACATTTGAGCCATGTCTCAGGTTAATGTGCCACTATTAGTTTTAAAACCTAAATTTGTATCCTCCTTCAAGTCAGACAAATTTCCAGTTATGTGGAAAATGCTCCCTCCTTTTGCAACACTACTGCCAGCTGAAAATGCCTTGTGCATATTTGCTAAGCAATTGCTGGACATCTGTGGTAAAGACCAAACCATTCAAAATAAAACTTTGAAAACAGCAAACGCTAAACAAAGAAAACTGCTGACAGTCTTTCCGTGCAAAAACTGACAAAATACTAGTATCACAAACAGGTTTGCGAATCGGAATATTTAAGCAAGGAACTCAACAAAATCCAAGCAGATGTGTAACACCAAAGAAAAAATCCAGAAGAACCTAGTCTTCATTTTCGGAAAATGGAGTCGGATGGGATTATAGGTGTGAGACATAGAGAGAAAGACATCTGAAAATGTTGGAAACAAACTGCCAGAGCTCTGCATCAAACATCCTCCAAAAAACCAAAACGATTCCGGTAAATAGGTAAATAAATGTAGATATTGTCAGCAAGACTTGAGAAACACCGATCACCAAATGATCTGTAGTAAATCGGCTGCCATTAATCATAACCTGAGAGAAAAGGCAAGGTCGTAGTTAAGGTCAGCCTCACCATCGTTCACGTCAATGGTCTCTTCGTCCTCACTTGGACCACTTGTCCCACTGCCAAGGACATCCAAGTCTTCTGAAAATAAAAAATCAAATGACACAAATAAAAAATTAAAAACAGCAAATTTATCGTGTGCTCAGACACAGCTTTTAAACCCACCCTACAATCCTAAATTGTAGGGTAACAATTGAAGTAAAATTTAGAAAGTGAGCACACAAAATTGCATAGTTGTTTGAATAAATATGTTTAATTTACTTGACAATAAATTAGTTTTTATTGATCCTACAGAGCCAATACCTAGGCATCAACCTTCTTTCAGCACATCTTAACAGAAACAAAGAAAGCCATTTTATTTCAAATTAGGAACCTTATACACTTGACATGTCAAGCAAATTATTCGTTCATTTATTAGGCACTTATATCAACACCAGCCATCAGAGCCAAATTCCTTGTGGTGCAGGACACTTATGCAGAAATGCAAACAAAACAACAATCCAATACCCACACAATAGACATTCTTTACTGATTGCAGAACTCAGCAACAGACTGTCAATTTCACATCATGCACCAATGCACCATCATTTGAACTTTGACAAAGAGATGAATGGCAAGTGCATGAATAATCAGCTACTATGCCAAACCATCACCATCTGTCTCAAGCCCCTGTATCTATTTCTCCTCAAAACTGAAGTCTCATCTTTTCAAGAAATCCCACTCTGATACATCGAATCCGTTGCCTTCCATTTCTCTCAGCTTAAACACAACCCACCCTAACATCTCCTTTTCCCCTTCTCTCTCTCTCATCTTCTGGCAACCGGACTTGGTTCTTGACATGGCATCATTGGACAACTCCATTGACTTGACGCAGCGCTTGTGAATAAGCTAGTGCCCTGCGCTTAGCTTTTATGTAGCATTTTAGAAATTTGGAGTTTACGATTATGATTAAGATGTGCTGGTCCCATGCCAGAGACTCTGGAATATATCTCCTGTCGGCTCAGAGGACAAATTTGAAAACAAGCACCCCCAATCTCTCACTACAACATATCAGAAACTATTGTCCTATGTCTTTGAGAGGAGAAAACCCTGAACAACCTCTCTCCGAAAAAGCCGAGCTTCCTGAAGAGGAAGAAGAGGAGGAAACGCTGCTTTCACTGATCGTATGGCTTCCTCGTAAACACAGCTCGCCTCCCACTTCTACGATCTTCTGGCGATGAAGGAGTTGTTGCTGTTCTCGAAGAAGGTTCTTCAGGCAATGCAAGTTCTGTCTGTGTCTCTCTTGTGCCACCTTCAAATATCAAAACACAGCTTAGTTACAATCTACCTTCTTAGCCATTGATTTCCCGAGAATCAAGTAATTTGGTTTAGGAAAGTTACCACTGTTAATATCTACTATCATTGCAGTTATCATCATTACTGTCATCACCAGTTAGTTCTGCTTCATTGAAATTCAGTTGCTTATACTGTGCCACTGCTAAGCTCTAAAAGCAAATAATTTCTGACTGAACACTCGATTAGGCAGTTGGCAGACTGAGTTAGCGGCTATTATATACTGGAGAATACTTGATTTTACATAATGGAAATACCTTGATGACAAGCCGTGCCTGTTTCAGCAGCCCAAGCGTTGTATGGCGAGATGTTTCATCCGAGAATGGCACTACTCTCTTCAGTTCCTCAAAGCAATGCCGCAGATGTGCTCGCCTACACAGATAACATTAACTATATCAAAAACTCACAGGGTAGAATTATTCTTCATGTTACATCAAACAACTCACTTGCAGTTTACTTCAACATCCACACTTTTGTTGAAAGCAAAATAGAAGAAGAAAAAGGACAGTTTCATAAGTTAACCCAGACCGGCAGCAGAAGGCACGAGGCGTTAGAAATTTCATCTTCTTAGCCTCAACACAAGAGGACGGGTGACCAGTCCTCTCCCTCTCCCGCCAACCTTCCCACCGACAGTGTACAGTCAGTGTACTCATTTTATGACATGCTAACGCAACAGAATTCCTGAACTGTCTCACCGAGATCTGAACCCTAGGTTGACAATGCAGAATACTAACCACTAGACAACCCAAGCACACATGAAGCGCACAAAGAAGTCATTAGATCAGATATTTCTAAGTATCTGTATTCAAATCCAAACAAACTGAATTATTGTGCAATATGTCACCTCAATTTACATTCTTTCCATAAGCCAAGGGTCGTCCCAAGGTTAGTAACGTGCCTATTACAGATAACACTGTTCTAAGCAACATATCCTGGCATAAAGCATCTGGCTCTTATACATTATAATCAGCACATAACTCCGGATCTTTGGTGATAAATTGTAGGAACATGATCACATACCGTAATAATAACAGGTAAAACCACCGGTCAATACAATAAAACCACTGGGGTGACAAGGTGCACCTTAATTTTAAAGCACAGACAAGATAAGAAGATAAACTGATAAGCTGCAAACTCCTGTACCAATCTACTGTTTATTCAGTTGTCAAACTGAAGAAATGCAGAGCTTTAAAACAGCAATTCCATAGTCTGTGAAGTTGGTAACTAATCTGATGAAAATTCATGCTCTAGAGTTTACCAACTTTAAAATGACAAAAAACCTGCTACAGATTCGCAGACCCTCAGAAGAACAGCAAGAGACTTAATTGTAATTGTAATCACAAATTTATAAAGCGCCACTTCAGAAGAAACTCATCAGAGTCACTCCCAGCCGGTCAAAATGACCGGATAGATTTATGAACCCTTAGTCACCAGCCGCAGGTTCCGGCTTGGACGTTTCTTACATCATGCATCACAGTTGCATCTCAGACTCTGTGAATAAAGATAATCGTAATCCCGAAATTTATACAGCCCCCAATGAAAGCCACGTCGCGGGGACCAGCTTATTCACAGGCGCTCAGTCAAAACAAAATCGATAGGCAAAAGGGTTCGGTTCCAGGTCAAGATCATAAAAGTCCGACGGAGAGATAGCATGGCAGCTACGGGGATGGTGTTTGGGGTTGGAGAGGAGAGAGAGATAAAAGGAAGAAGGGGTGGATACTTCATTCATTGTAAATGCATGGAACTTCACTTGATCATAATTATGCAAAAGTGTCATAAAAACAGGGACAGTAATATTTATAAGCAGGTTGGTTCGTGATGACAGACAAGCAGACTAGCAAATGATAAAGCACAGATAAACACATAATCTGCAACCAGCAAATGACAGGTCAAAGGCCGCCGTATCTCTATCTCTTCAGAATCCCAGATTGTGACCCCAAACTGTGCTAACTTTAGTCGAGCCAATTAAATAAAACACTAGATACTGAATGATCAAAAAACGTTATCTTTCCGGCCGTGTATTAATCTCTGTTGACCACTGTTATGATACGTGCTTGTCAGTGAATAATAAAAACTGTGATAATTGCTGCAAGTGCATTCAGTCTAGGGTATTAATATTAATTAATAGTAGAGCAGTTAATAATAAGCAGCACAAAATATTACTAAATACGTGTAAGGAGCCTGGGTTTATTTAGTTTATACATCTCCACAACATGTGATAGTTTCCAACAGCATACAGTAGAATGTACTGTTGCAAGACTTTGTTGTAGCCAAACAGCCACTGCCTTTAGATGGTTTTTTAAATTCATTATTAGAAGTTAAATTATAAATAAATTCCATGTATCTTTGAATAGATACAGTGAAAGGGTGGTATACAAATGCTCTGAAGAAATAAATAAATACAAAATAAATAAAATGAAATTACTATTACCATATTATCACCACTAACTAATGGAAACTTGACTTTGACTAAGTTAATACCTGGACCTTATTCTCAACTCTGTCATTATTAAGAAACAATTACTGCATAAACCTCTGCTGCAAATTAGTGAAAAACAGAAATTGTTACTGCCACAGACCCTGGACAAACTATCTAAGTTCAACTACACAATTTTGGTGACTTGCAAGTCATTTTCACATGGAACGGGACTGCGATTATCTACAGAGAAATAGTGGCAAAGGCAAAAAACTTGGTTCTATGCAAGACACAAATCTGAGTCTGATATGGTAACTTTTATAGTGTCACCATAATAATGCTCAATGCATCAATCAACAGTTGCTAAGTAAACTCAACATATATGTCAAAATCTGAGTATGTATAGTTGAAACAATCCACAAAGATATGGAACAGTATGCCTTTGAGAAGGAAAGTCACAAAACGCCTTGGCGATAAATTTGCAAGACTTTTAAAGTCTAGTCCAGGCATCATAGACAGGAAAACAGACAATGGTGAAGTAAGAAGGCTAAAGATGAAGGTCAAGTTGCTGAAGATGGCATCTACGAGTTACAATATAGGTCATAAATGTAATTATGACACCCAAATTAAGTCAAATATCATAATGCAAAATCTACAGAAAATATGAATATATGTATAATAGGCATAAAGATCAGCAAATACTATTCATCAATGCATCAGTGTAAAAGAAACATATGCATAATTTGCACAAAAATAGCAAATGCCAATCACAGTGATCCAAAGCACAAATCAACAAACAGCAAAACTTAAAAAAATGAGGTTATCAGGCCCACCTATTTTTTTCCAATTCATTATGTGATGACCTGAAACACACAATTGCCAAAATATACTTTCAGACTTTACAGTACAGTGCATTAAAATTTAATCATATATCCAACTATAAGTGTACATTTATATTGTAATAATGCATTATTACTACAAGTTTTTCTGACATTTTCATAGTGCTAAACCATCAAAAAATGTGCTAAGCAAGTAAGCATTAAGGTCCAGAAGTTAATACCCATCTAAACAGAATTGGAGTGCTCAGCCAATCTGCCACTGTATCACGTAATTTTATTATAATATACACCGCATATTCTCTATAACATGCATAGATGTAACACACATTTGGGTATAACACATTTGCAGCCCTAGATCCACTATTCAAGAAACTGACCAAAAGTATGAAGCATAAGTGAATGTATTCAGATTTTAGTGAAAAAAGAATTGTGAAAATGTTAAAATCTACCTTTATTGTTTACTATCAAATGCCAATTTTAGCCTCTTTTGTCACAACAGGTAGCTACAAATTCTACACTAATTTATGCAACTATACCTGGCTATCTTGGCTTTACAAGATCTTTGTTTACGGCCTCTTGTGACTGTAGGTGCTGGTGCTGTCAAAGCATAACAGTGTTCAGCCTCTGAAAGAGAAAAATGGGAATCCACTTGTTACACAGAATTCAGTGGTTCTAGCAAACATATCTAAATACAACATTACATAACTTTCATTTGGGAAAACAATTTTCTGCATGATGATAAAGAACAGTTTCTAACATCTGTGTTTATTTATTATTTTGGGGTGTATGGTTGCCTAGAGGTTAGCTGCCAGGACAGATATATATTTCAAGATGTCTGTTCCACTAGTGCTTGTCATCGACTGCAACCTGTTTGTTGGAAAAAGAGGCAAAGAGGGAAAGGAGTGGCCACCAAAATTAAGGCTAAGAAACTTGAAGTTGCTAAAACTTGACATTCATGGCAGCCTCTTGGGGTTAGCTTAAGCGACTGTCCTTTTTTTATTAGATTATTCAGTGATTCCTTTGTACAAAAGATTTCTTTTGGCAGTCATTAAATTAAGCCTGTCATACCAGATGCCATGGCTATAAAAAATGTTCAGTGAAAAGCATCTCACTGTTAGGTAAGTCTAGAGTTCTCATCTTGACACCCTATTAAAAAAGATAGTGTTTATATGCGAACATTAATGCAAGTTCACAAAACTTATGTTCAAATAGGCCTTATAGTCGATGAGGTGTTGCTCATCCAGCAGCAACAACAGCTGCCACTCAGCTGTTACAAAACTGAAATGATAATTCGACTGGGCCAAGGACTTAATTACTACCAGTAATTACACAATATCACATTTCTTTCTGCTCTAAATAAAACTCTACGACAATCGCTTTCCATCCGTCACTGACATACGTTTAAAACTATTGATATATCTTGTTTTTCGCACTTTAAAACAATACGGATATGAAACAGGATGCGTTAAAAAAGTTATATAACGTCGCTTCTGCTTGACCATGGATCACCTCGATGATGCTTTTCCGCATTCTGGAAGCAAATTAAGCTTCAAAACCTGTTCTATTTTATTTTATTTTAGTTGAAATCATTGGGCCAAGCTATTTCTACACTTTGACCTCCAAATAAACCGCTGCCTAGAGGCTTTCAAGCGTCTAGCATCATAAAAATCAGGAAGAAAATCAACAAACTGCACTGCATATGACTCAATCAAAAAGCTCGTTTTTTCGATGCATTTTCTGCTTCTTTGGATAATAAATGAAAACGCAACTTTCAAAATCTTCAGAATAGCAGGAAACGTTGATTATTGACGTGGCAATTCGGGCAGTTTTCTTTGACGAACAGTTGAAAAAGAAACGCAAAACAAAAATTACAAAATACGATCGGCATTCGTTACCCTTCTCCCTTCTTTCCAGATATTCAGCGGCTCTTAGCAATGTCGAAATGTCCATGATTTCGGTTAAAATATGAGCCAAAATTGTTGCCTATTTTGCTTTCCTTTCCGTCACTGATCTAAGTCACGTCTAGTGTGATGCCGTCAGCTGGTCGGATCCGAACTCTCACATAATATAGGTCAGGTCAAAAACAAAGTAAGTTATTGGTTGTAAACAGGCGCGCCTTTTTATGATCTTATTCTAACCAACTACAGCTAACCGACCTACTTATAGGGGGCAAGTCATGTGCACGTGACCATGAGGCGAGATATGATCCGACCTCATTACACGAGGATATAAACAAAGATACCCACAATTGTAAAAATTTGAGCAAAATAAATCAAATGTAAATGTTTTTCTATAGCGACCGTGTCTTAATAGCTTTAAATATTCATTAATGTTAGGCCTGTTTTTTCAACAAAAAAAATAATTGCACGAGTTCTAGAGATAAGCTAAAGTGATCGTTTGCCATGAGTAGTCTCCTACCTCCAGTAAAGACGTGAAATCAATACTGTCTAGAGCATCATATTATTATGCCTGCTTAGCTACACTGGTAAACGCGTACGTTAAGGCGCTTTTTCGCGTGAGGATACTTATTCGCTTCCCAGTCGTTGTTTATTTCAGAGATAGGAATCTCGGGCTAGCACGGTCCGTACATGGGGACCTAAAGTGGCGCGGCCCCCATTCAAACAGCAGCGGTGATGAAGTATCTCACCCGATCAATTCATTTTAAAAAATGAGCAGGGTTGAGGCCATACTGTCGCTATAGATTATGTGCGAGTCACGCGCTAACCGAACGCATGCTACTTCAGTTGCTCACACTCTCTTGCATGACCTCATTAGCTTTAACTTTCCGATCACATTACCAGTCTATCCCAGACTTGCTTTAGTGTTGTACCAGTGACCTTGTTTCGCAGATTCTGTCATACAATAAGCCTATTCTTCACTGACTTACTTACTTAACAGCGCGTGCATCGTGAATAAGCCATAACAAGAATATTCTTGTTTTCATTCGTTCACTCCAAACTTAGTTACCGCACCGCCTGTCCTAAACATCGGCGCCACCAAAAACATGGTTCTCCAAACCATTCAGAATGCCTGCCCTTACATTCACCGAAAATCTAGAAAATCCTAACATCGGTCGTCATAATATTATCACCTACTTAATATGCCGTAACACAATAGGGGACTCTGTGAGCAGTACCACAGAGTTTCGCTAGGAGGCATCAAGTGATCTAAACGGCTCTGCTGTAGGAGTGACGTGATTAAGGTCCGAAAAAGCAGTGAATTGTTCAACAAGACTAGTGTGTAAAAGTATGAAACTTGGCACTTATACTGAAAATAACATACTGAGTCTATATTTAAAGGGATGCATCGATTTATGTGGCGCCATCGTCCTAAAAAATAGGCCAAATTACACAACTGTAAAAAAGAAAAATCATAGAAATATTTAAAGAATGTGCAGAATAAGAACTTGAAACACTTAAACCTGCCCGCCGCCTTTAGTATTACCGGGCTTGGGACTGGCATAGCAACTATGTCTAATAATAATAACTAATAATAAAGATATCACTTTGCAATTGTTGTTCCGATGACGTCATCGCAACACAGATGATGTCATCTTTGGCCCTATTGTTTCCGTGCCTTGGAAACGGAGTTCATTTGGAAAGTTGACTTGGAAAAGATGAGTTATTTCGAACAGAATATTGTCGAAAATCTTCGAATAGAAAGAAGTAGATGGTGAACTAACTATGGCTGATCATGTCAACTCGCTCTGTAGATTCTGTTTCTATCAGCTGCGGCAGATTCGTGTGTCCTTCAAAGCTGCTGTTACTCTGGTCCACTCGTTCGTCCTCACACGAATCGACTACTGCAATTCCATCCTGGCGGGTCTCCCGTAGTTCAGACTTGGCCAGCTCCAGTCTGCCTTGAACTGTGCTGCTCGGGTGGTTGCAAATCTCCCAAAGTTTTCTCACATTTCGGACTACATCAGGGAGACGCTATACTGGCTTCCTATTTCGGAACGGATTCGGTTCAAGGTTCTTCTACTTGTCCGTTCTGCTACGGTTGGCACTGCGCCGGCTTACATTCGGGAGCTGTGTGTTCCTGTTTCCAGTCGACCTGGTGACCGGTTGCTGCGTTCTGCTGCTCGTGGAGATATGCTGATTCCACGTTACCGCACGTCGTTGCGAGCTCATCGTGCCTTCTCCTGCTTTGGTCCGTCGTTCTGGAACAGTCTCTCTTTAAACATTCGTACTTTTCCTCTTAGTTTAACTCAGTGTTCATTCTCTGTTAACTTGAAAACGCACTTGTTTAGATCGGTAGGATAGTCGTGTCATCAGCGCTTTTGAGAGTACTTGAAGAGCGCTATATAAGTGCTTGTTTCATTACATTACATTACAATACAATACAACGCTGACGGGGCAGCGAAATAGCGAAAAGTTATCGCTGAGCTGGTTATTTATACGAATAGATGATTATTAATGGATTATCAGGCTACATATGTAAAAGCAGATCCTTTTACTCTCTGGTCAGGTAAATGAGCAGGTTAATCTTCGAAAAGAAAGAAGTAGAAATCTGAAGTTCGATATGAGAACTGTTCCTGTTGAAGACAAATCTACAAGAAATCGATCTGTTCTCTATGATCGATATAAAACTGTCATTTCGAAGAGAAAATCATTGAAAGTCATCAAACAGAAAAAAGCAGAAACCTGAAGTTCGATATCATTCAGTCTTCTCGAGACAAATAATTCGAACTTAAAGCAATCCCAACCTCTTTACTCATTTATAGTTCCTATTACACTGGATCACAACGATTTTGCTACTGAAAGTAATGCATGTGCCTTATATTGATTCAAATGTGCTGATTCCAAATATAAAGTCAGAATCTGCCCAGCACGTCTAGATTTTAAGTTATGCATACATTCAAGTAATGACGTAAGGACTCGTTTTCGGTTATGTCTGTACATTCCGTTGTATGTGTCTCCACGATTGCTGCCAGTGATACGTGCATGCCTGCAAGTGTCGCCTGAAATATTCCTAACAGCAAGCCAGCAGCCGCTAGACATGATTGGGCATGTCAGCGAGCTGACGTCAGCATCAATACCAGTATATAAGGCGAGATTGCGTAGAACGAAGGTGAAGTTTTCTTATATAGCTGTAGCTAATGTGTGAGATTTAATTTTGAAATGAATAGGCGAGGCTGTGTTAACCATCCAGACAATTTTTGCTATGTTTGTGGTAAACATACTCTTTGTGACCAGCGCAAGAAGTTAACTAAGAGAGTGATGATTGCTTACAAGTATTATTTTGGATGTCAAATCGGAGACCAGGATAAAAGTTGGGCACCTCATGTCTGCTGCACCGTGTGCTACTCTGGGCTTACACAGTGGTTGAATGGCAAAAGGAATTCAATGCCGTTTGCTGTGCCTATGGTGTGGCGCGAGCCAAGAAATCATCATGCAGACTGTTATTTCTGCATTACTAAAGTTGCTGGATTTTCAAAGAAAAATAAGTCTAAAATCGTTTATCCTGATTGCGAGTCCGCTCTAAAGCCAGTGCCGCATGATGAAGAGAATCCAGTACCATTTCCGCCTGCTGCGGGTGCTGATGAAACGGACAGTTCTGATGGTAATACAGAAGATGACGTTACTGTTTATGAATCCAGTGATCAAGATTTGGAAGAGGGTAGGCCGCATTTGATAAGGTAAGGTGAGTTAGATGATCTGGTGAGGGACCTATCTTTGTCAAAGGAGAAATCTGAACTGTTAGCCTCCAGACTAGGGGAGTGGAACTTGCTTCAAAAAGGTACCACAACATCACACTTCCGTTATCGTCACAAACAGTTAGCTACATATTACAAACTGGAAAATGATATCTGTTTCTGTACTGACGTGAACGGTCTCATGCTGAATTTAGGTTGCGAATACGTTCCTGATCAATGGAGACTGTTCATAGATTCCAGCCAAGCGAGCTTGAAAACTGTTTTTTTGCACAATGGTAACGAAAAGCCGCCTGTTCCTATAGCCCACGCTGTAGGCCTCAAAGAGACATATGATTCAATGAAACTCATTTTGAAAGTGATCAACAACTCAGACCACAAATGGAACATCTGTGCGGACCTCAAAGTGGTAGCACTTATTCTAGGCCTACAGCTGGGGTACACAAAACATATGTGCTTTTTGTGCTTGTGGAACAGTCGTGATGACAGCAACCATTACAAAGTGAAACTGTGGCCTCCTAGATCTGAGCACATTGTTGGTCGGCACAACGTGCAACACGAACCATTGGTTGATCCATTGAAAGTGTACTTACCACCACTTCACATTAAACTGGGCCTCATGAGGAATTTCGTAGTGGCAATGGATCGTACTGGACAAGGCTTCCAGTATCTGAGAGATAAATTTGGAGCGGTACGACGCATCGCGATTTCTGGATGTGCACGGAATTTGTCGAGATCCATAAACTCGGGATCGATCGTGTAAGAATTGGCGTGGCCATTCGTTCTGCAGATATTTCTGCAACCTAAGATCCTACAGAGCACCGGCGGAAAAGAATATTCCATTCTTCTAAAAAGTCTATAGCGAAAACCTTTCAAAGCCTATCCAAACCACAGTTGAATCGAGCATGCCAACGACGGAGGCTTTATAGATAAAGCGAAAAAATAATATAACTATGGTTCTTCTGGTGCCTGCTTAGGAAGAGCGAGATTAAAATAGGTCTGAAGATTGGTACTTAGAGTGACGGGTGGTTTGACTTATTGTTAAAAGTAAGTTGATTGTAATGTGCATATCAAATGCTCCAATATAACTGAAAGAGCTAGTTTACTGCAACTACCGCTGCTGGTATACTCCATTGTTATAATATTATCACCATAGAAATAATACAATGTGTTCGGACGGTGTAAAACACCATCAGACTTCACACCACCTAACTGTATACATTGCACCTTCAAGGCAGACTCATCAGAGATGGTCCTGGCCCGACAACACAAAACCATTATCAAACAGAATGTTTTCAAGGGCTTACAAAATGCAGAGAAAGAAATGCCAAGAAACCCAAGCCGTTAGTTGCTAGGCAATTTCTTCCCTAAGGATGGGCTGACAATACCGAAGCTTTTGTGCTGCACCGTGGGAGTTCATCCAGGTCATCCTGGTACAGAACAGAGATCTACGACTAGGAATGGATTAGACTGAGATATTGCTCCCGAAGAAAATGGAGCAAAGCCTGCAAGGCAAATTGTCTTAGGTATTCAGAGGTTATACTCGTTTGGTTTTGCATCGATAAACAGCGCAGTTCTTCGCATATGAAGCTCGCTATATCTACAAACCTATCTTTATATCGCAATCATCATTCTCATCTTCATATTCCTATCCTCCGTCTCATCACAGAGAAAAGTTCTGTTTCTGTTGAAGACACAAATTGGCCGTGAATCCGATGGTCGAAACGAATTTGCCATTTCGAATAGATCAAAGGTGAAAGTATTGATCAGACAGAAATCCGAAGTGAAATGTAAGAATTGTTTAACTTAATGGGATAGTTGATCAACAATTTAAATACTAATTGATCGCTAGATTTAAAAATCTAATCAAATCTGGAAACTCTTCTAGCGCCGTACGTTATAATGCACTACATTCATAAACGTGTATGCCTCATAGATATAATATGTTATTATATCTATGGTATGCCTAGCATCAGTCGATAGTCACTTAATTGAAGCAAAACTGCACATTCCATTGGAACCAGCGAGATCTCGGAGACCCCGAGAGACGTCAAGAAGCCTAAATACTAGTTAACCTGTATTTGTAATCTGACAAAATGTCATACAAAGTAAGTAAATAAGCAGGTAAGTAATGCATAAGTTAACATGCATTTGTCCTGACACTGCACGTGGAATTGTTGGCGAGTCATAGTGGTCAGACAGGACATATGGTTACTAGCTCTTTTTAATTTATCCTAGTTTCGAATCATCAGCAACGTGAAATATTCGACTTGAAACTCTAATTCCAACTGGCAATAGAGATTAGCCTAGTCGTGAGCCTGATATGTGCAAGTCTAATATAGGCCCCTATTATTTGTATTTGTTTGTATTTGATAACTATTATTTAGGCGCTTCCAGCGTAGCCCCTTACGTCTTTAAACAACGACTGACTGACTTTCTTAAATTTTCTTACTTCAGATACGCATACGCATCCTTGATGATGAAGACTTCTTTGACATGAGTTGCGAATACCGTGGTGCCTCGCTGCTTGTCTTTCTCTCGTCTCTGTCTGTCATTGTTTGTATTTGTGTATTAGTCGTAGAATTCCAGAGGCCTCTGGCGTGGCGTAAAACCCCGCAAACCAAGTCGTAGATTTTGTTTTGCGTTTTTGTCGTGTTGTGCCCGGGGAGACTCGAGGAAGGAGAACGGAGGGACGGAAGGCGAAGAGTATCAGGAAACGGAGGCAAGAGCTGGAAGACTGCCACCGAACAGCATCAACTAATTAAATCGGACAATATGTTACACTGTATTAATTTTAATACAACTTGATTGATTGATATTAACGTTTTAAAGAAACTTTTCAATATATAGACGATTGAATAAAGTAAAAATTTATACTTACTGCAACAGTCAACGAGCTAGTTATTATGTAGTCTAGACACATTAGGTTGATGAGTTTTGATTGCATATGGGCTTAGGCCTAAATCTTTAATTGCGAAAACTGACAATACATTAGGCTACTAGTAGGCTGTACACCAAGATTATTACCTAATTCATTTTATAAGAACAAAAAGAATCTTACAAAATCCTGTTCGATTCCGCCTTATTTTTCTAATAGGTCTAATTTCACACTGATTTGCGAATTTCACCTCGTGTATTAATTAAAACATCTAATTAGGCCTAACAGATGCTTCAAGTCTGCCAATTGGCAACTGCAGCCAATATTGGTCTACCCTGTCTTGCCTTAAACGTTCATTCTCAATATCCGGTATCTGACTCAAATCATAACATGGATAATAAGAAACTTGAAATGAAATAATATCTAACGTCATTCCTTCGTATTGAGATACGTGAATCTTGTCACGTGTTACAGAAAATAAGAGTCACATTACGAGTGACGCTTACAAAAAATAATTACAAGTCCAAGTGCTACCATTGTTTGGCGAAATAAAAAATTGACATATAAAATTAGATATATATATGCGCTAGATAACTTTGTTTCCTGCATTTAATAGATCCATGGAAACCTAACAACGTAACCGGAACAGGTGGTGTCAGCCCGTTAGAGCAAATAATCAATTTTTCGCTCGTCATAAAATATCGAATTCTGCTCGTATTGAAAGTTTTATAAGCTGAAACATCTGCCTATTAAGATTCTGTGATATTAGAACCAGACAATGAGTAGCCGAGAAGATGAATATGACTATTTGTTCAAGGGTGAGTTTAACTATTCCCAAAATTAACAGGTGAGCGAAAGACAACCCTCGAAATAATAGTCTTAGAACTAAACCTAGAAATACTGCACGCATTGAATTGAGCGTAAATGGTGTCATAAACACTTTTGCTGAGAAATAGACACTTTGAAAATAAGATTGGAACATAAAAATCAGTTCGTCCGAGTAATATAATTACTGCTAAGATAGACTGATCAGAATTCTTTTTTTGAAAAAAACGGGATTCCGGTTAAAGCTTAACGACTTTACGTGTTTCAAAATTGACTAAGTTTCATGACATTGAAAAGCAAAATATCTTAATTGAGTTCACATGTTATATTAGTAAAAGTATGACATAAGAAGACTTCTTGCAATATTTTTGGAAGTTATTTTATGATGCAGCAGTCAATAATGTGTCATTTTTCAGACGTTTACATTTAGCATTTATGATTGAGTTCAACTGCATCATTTTTGTATAGAACCACGAATTTGTCACAGCAGCTTTTTGTTTAGCAAGAGATGTTCATACATTTCAATAAATATGTAATCCAATTTGAATTTTATAACTGCACTACACCCTCAAACGAGATTAGTAGTTGAAGTTGTACTTTTATGTTTATGACCATCCAAGTTGTTTTCTGAATTCAGCTAAAGATCTTGTTCCAGAGTTGTTTTGAACCCATCGCTCTGTGTAATCGCAGCAGGAACAAGCTAATTTTGCTTGCATTTGTATTTAAGAGATCTACTCTGATGCCTATCAGTGTTGGTGATGATTTGCTATATAAATGTTTTGTTTATTTCTTTCTGTAGTGGTCCTGATTGGTGACTCAGGTGTAGGGAAAAGTAACCTCTTGTCAAGGTTCACACGAAATGAGTTCAACTTAGAGAGCAAGAGCACTATTGGAGTTGAGTTTGCAACAAGGTAGGTGTTTCATTGTTTGCAAAACGAACTGCTCTTCTGCGGATATGCGAAGAATTTGTTTGTAACCTAGCAATACAGTGGGCTTGTTATTCAGAGCAAAGCAGTTTTTATTTGATGAAAAGAAACTTTGATTTTGCAGGAGTATCTTGGTAGATGGAAAAAAGATCAAGGCCCAGATATGGGACACTGCAGGTCAGGAGAGATACAGAGCCATCACAAGTGCGTAAGTGGGACCAGATTTCAGATTGTGGTTTTGTTCAGAAGCATGTATTTATGTATGTATGTATGTATTTATGTATGTATGAATGCATCTGGCTATTTATATAGTGCCTTTTAATAACCTCACAAATGTGCTAAAAAATAAGTGAGAACTAACTGATGCCTTGTGCATTACGAAACAGAACTACAGAAATTAACAGTTAGATTAAGGCATCTTGCTTAGTGTATGGTCTAAGAAATACAGTGAAACTCCGTTAACGCACGCACCATTAACCCGCGAGTCCGGTTTACATGCGGTGCCACACTGCCTCCCGACGCCTCGCGATTAACGCGCGGGAATCGTTACCACGCGGTAGATTAATAGTAAGAGATTACACTACACATGCGGAAGAAATTGCTCCTTACTTACGTGAAGCGGAAGCACTGATTTTATGTAGCTTTTCTGCTCTGTTGAACGTCCTTTTCCGTTTAGATTCAACGGTGGTGAGTTGCATAGTTTAACGAATACAACGTGCTGTAGTGTTTAATTATTGCTGAAATGTTACAAACTGGAAAGCACCAACGTTCTTACACGGTAGAAGAAAAATTGGCGGCTGTCGATCGCGTACGTAGCGGTAAAAGTCAGGCCGCGGTTTCTAAAGATATCTTAGTTAATGAGTCCACTCTTCGCGGAAATCTAATGGGCGAGGAGAATTTCCAAGCAAGCAGAGGTTTTATTAATAGATTCAAGAGACGCCATGGCATTTCTCAGGTGTCGATTTCAGGCGAAAGTCGATCTGCCGACGAATTCAAAAAGCATGGGATCAGGTTAAACTAAAGTCAATAGAGAATTGCTGGTTGAAAGGTCTTGGAGACGCCTTTGCTCCAAAAGAGAAATCCAACGACTTGTCCAGCTCTGACTCTGAAAATTCTGATGATCAAGACAACTCCCCTTCCTCTGAAAGATCTCTTCGTGGAAGTGACTCTGACCCTGATTTCGACGGCTTCTCTGAAGAAGTCATTCTAAAGGGTAACACAAAGGAAGAAAAACGTAAACTTCTTTATAATATGGTTCAAACTTTTAATTTAGACACTACTCCAAAACTCATAGAAGAATGGTTGAAATATTAACTGAAGTAGAAATAATTGCGTCTTGCGAAGGTACTACAAATAACGATGATGATAGTGATAATGAGGCTAATGTACCGACCGATGACGACGTCGAGATTGCTGCTGAAAACCGCCACCGAGTTTCACATACAGATGCTCTCAATGCGGCAGACGCTGACTCAGTATCTCGAGGAACAAGGTGCTGAATACATCAAGCTTATACATCTACGATGACTTGCCGATTTTGTTAAAAAGAAAAAGATTGAAAGTATGAAACAAGGCAAAATAACTGACTTTATGTAGCCACTTACATATATCCGACTTACTGCCTTTTTCAGAACAGTGAATGGACCTCAGAGCGTGATATATAGTCTTTGTAAATAAAACGTTGAAACCGCTAACCGTGGACTTTTATTTTGGTCTAAGAAATAAGTGCTTATTAGATGTTCCTGAATGGGGACATGTGGCAGATCTGGAGAGTAAGCATTTATGTCGCCAGTTTTCTGTAACATGAGTTTTGAATGAGATTGCAATGTGTCGTCTGAAACAGGTACTATCGCGGTGCTGTTGGTGCTCTTCTGGTCTACGACATAGCAAAACATCTGACATATGAGAACACAGAAAGATGGTTGAAGGAACTAAGGGACCATGCAGATGACAACATTGTTATAATGCTTGTTGGCAACAAAAGTGACTTACGACATTTAAGAGCTGTTCCAACAGACGAAGCTAAAGCTTTTTCAGGTGAGAAGTCAATTTCTGAGCATAGACTGCAGCCGGAGTTCACAACTTTTCTGAGATTTATTTAACCAAGTGATTGGAAGTTTATAACTTCATTTGAGTTGATAACAAGATATTTTTCATTGTTTTTTAAATGGAGTGAGAATAGTAGTAGTAAATTTTGCTGTTTGATGGTAAATTCATATCATTTGAACATGAATTTCTGCTTCTACAGATTTTTAGGTTATGTTATTTTTGAAACTTTTGTTTTTATCCTTGTAATAATTTTGCATTTATGCAACATCAGATTTTTCTAAGATTTTATTTTTATACAGTTTTGCTTTTGCCTTTGTAAAGATTGTGTTCTTTGCAGAAAAGAACAGCTTGTCATTTATTGAGACATCAGCTTTGGATTCAACCAATGTAGAGGCCGCATTTACGCACATTCTTACAGGTCTGTCTCATTGATAAATGTAAAAAATAAAATGTAAATGTACATGTTTTTCTATAGCGAAAGTATGGTCTGGACCCTGCTCGTTTTTCAGTGAATATGAGTTAATGCTGCCGTATACTGGATTTCATTTAATGCAATATTCATGAGCTGTTTAGTTGGTGATACACTTGGCTGTAATGTATGTGAGATTTTTTGAAGTAATTCTTTTTGAGTGTTGTCTTTTTGTGTATACTGGTATTGGATAAAATTTGAGATTATGACACAAATTCAGTTGTAATGTCATGTGGCTTAGCACAGTTCTGAATGTTCCTCAATTTTAATGCTGGACAGAGCAGTGAAATGCTACTAAGATAGAGGTCATCCATAAAGGATTCCACAAAAACATGATCTACTTTGGACCCCATCGCCTTTTCCACATTTGGTATTACCCTCCCTCACCCTGCCAGCACTGCAACAGAGTATTAAGGCCTGATTAGGCTATCCTGTTGATTTTGCACCCCAAACGGTGCTACGGGGTGGGGTATTTTGATACTGCCACATTAGCAAAGAAACACTTATAATTAGATCCATCACAACACAGACTGTCTGCAGTCTGACTTAAGTTGGTGTTACAGCACAGGCTGTACTGAAATAACTGCATGCACCAAAGTTAGATGCGGATGTGTGCAACCTCGGTTCCTTGTCCGCATTTGGGTGACCCCTTCTTTCCCCTCTGCAGGCGTCCTTTATGGACCATCCCTTACCAGATAGCATAACTTGGGGACTATTTGTGTTAAACCTGAATGAATATATATAAATATATAGATATAATGATCTCTTGACTGGAGCCTGTAGCTGTTTGAAGCAGAATGACAGAGCTACTTAATGAAACCTGTTACAATGTCAACATAAAGCTCTGCCTTGTTTGTCTAATCTAATCTTATCCAACAAATTGACCAGGATGTCCTTGTGTTTAACTTTTTTCCAGCTATCTACCGGATCATATCACAGAGGCAGATGGTTGATAATCCTGAGGATGCTTCACCGACATACAATGCCCAGACGATCTCTGTGGCACCTACCACCGCTGGCGCCTCAGAGAGAAAGGGTGGCTGCTGCTCGTAGTCTCGGCATCGCTTTCTCAAAGACTTGGTGTACTCAGTGACGTGGAATGCAGGTGTCCACTATAATCTTCAAAATACGATACTCCTTTGACTTAGTGTGGGTGTAAAGGATTCTGGCTTGTGCCAGGAAGAGTCTTGGGTGTGGTGTAGTGAATTTAATTGAGGAGAACCATTCATAGATTTCTACTGCTGAATTGCCTCCTGACATAAGAAAAGTATGATGACCTACCCTTTTTGAGCTATTTAATTTAGAACTTTCTAATTATGGGAGAACTAGATTCGAAGGTCAAGACTCGTTTAGTGAGACGTAGTAATGCAGTTAAATAGACTGCATATTCACAGAGGAAGAGATGGTTCTTCAGTTTAAAATTCTTGTTTTAGTGTTGCTCTTGATATTTGAATTTCTTTCAAAATGATGGCAACCAAGGTGTTCACTAGTTTGTCTGTTTTGCTTTTAGTGACCAGTTAATGGCTAGTGGTAAGACTGTCAACTTAGAGGTTGGGGGTTCATGTCTGGGGTAAAAATTTTAGAGATTTCTGCTCCTTTTGTGTCCCTTAGCCAAGTAGGCTATAATGAGTACACTGACCGTACACTGTCTGTGGGAAGATCAGACGGCGAGGCTTGTCGCCCGACCTTATATGCCAAAGCTAAGAAAACTGAAGTGGCCAACACTTCATACCCATGGCTGCCCTTGGGCTAACTGAAGAACTGCACTTCTTCTAATGTTTTGTATTTAAATTGGCAATGTATGTCATCTTTTTGTGAAATTAAGTTGTTGGCTAAGCTAACCATATGTCTCCCGCAGTCAAGCCCACAACTTAATGTTGTGATGGGCATTTAAATTTGTTCTTTGTGTCATCCATGATATGAGCTTAAGTTGACAGCTTACACCATCTGTTGTGCACTTGAGTCTCTGCCATTTGTCAATGTTAGTTATGAATTAAATGGATTAATTACAAAACGTGTGTTATCTTTTGCTTCATTTTGATAGTTCAGTTTTTTAAGTGGAAAGATATGTAAAACAAAAAACATATGTAAAATGAATTCCTAAATTAAAATTTTAGTTACTTGTTATAAATATTATGTAAATGTCAAACTCAGATTTTAAACATTATCACTAATAACTTGTGAATATATAACTATAATTCGTAACTTCTATTGCACCGATGTCTAATGCACACGGCATCAACTGATGGCACACCAAAGCCAAGCGCAATTGGGTTAATATCCAGAAAGTCGGTCCATAAGACAGAGAGGCAGCCCACAGTGGACTTCCTTACATCAGAGGTCACACAGTTCGACATGGCAACCTGTGTCAAAACCTAGGTGCTGCAGAGATGAAAAGGCACGCCACCTCGCTAACTGGTTTGCCAAATGTGTAGAAATTATATAAACAGCAGATGCAACATTACAATATTTAAATTGTAGATGTTACAGTACCTACTGGGATGCTTCGTCATAGATACATAATCCCTAATGGGATATATAATCCGTACTGGAATACTGTATAATTTCCATGAAAATGGAGGAAATTTGTGTAAGAATTTCTTTTTTTCCGACATATAATCCAGATCTTTTCCTGCCTATGAACATCTTTGGGAAAATTTTGGTGTCAGTGATTGTTCTAAAAAAGAACTAACATTCAGAAAATTGTTCACAATTACACTGGATAAAAGCAGTCACTCCTATGTTTTAGCTCAGACTTTCTGCCGTCGCAGATGCTTCTCTGGCCAATTTAATAGCGTCTGGACAAAGTTTTCTGTCGACAATTTCACCGTCCCTGAAGTGACCTTCGTAATGTGGAACACCATTGGGGCTGTTGGCGCTATCTTTAAAGGTTACTCGACCTGCAGAGCAAACAAGAGTTCCCAGGTACAGCAAAATGACACATATGCCCCAACTTGCCAATTATTTCAAAACTTCTATATATCTTACAGATGGTTTATCGCAGATCATTAAAATTAACCAATTCAAACATTAATACAAATAGTGTATACAATTTGTGGCAATTTTTTTATCAAAGCTAAAATAGCTTCTTAATTATAATTTAATCTTAGATATATTACATAACTTTTTGGTACAGTGCTATAATTATGCACATGATATGACACAACTTGGAAGCTTAGCACTGTTCATACGACACTGGCCGGTGCAGAGAAGTCAAGCAATGCCACACCATTGACATGCAATGTTATAAATTTATATAATTTAATAAATACAAATGAAACTGCCCTGTTACCTAAACCCTGTATCTTTCCATCTTCAAACTGTCCTTCGTACTTCAGATTGCCCTGTTCGAAGACCCCATAGCCATGAAATTTTCCTTTCAAAAACTGACCTTGATACTTGTGATCCGGCCTAAAAAACAAACCCACTGTTGCTAAAACCCCTCATTTAAACAATAATATGCAAATGGATGACCCCTCTTCTAGGATGAATTAATTCCAGCCAGGAGGAAGAAGAAGAATGTGCCAATGACCAAGATGCAGGTATTCAATGGTTACTGGAAGCCAGTGAAGCGCTGAATCACAGGATACCAGAAATCTAATCTTACGATAGTGCCATTATAATGCACCAGTACCTGCCTGTAAATAAAGTCCATTTTAGATGGACAGAGAGGCCGCCTAAGGATAAGCACACTCCGAAACAGCTACATCTTAAACTGGAAAGACAACAAACATTCCTTAAAGAAATCCCATTGGATAGCATGTGCTATGTAATCTGTGATGTCATGCAGGTATACGTTTAAGACTCAGCTCTTTCAACTTGCTTACCTGCTGTAGCCTAACTTCTGGATTTTCTGACCTACGAACTAAATTTCACCTGGTTTCTCCAATGCATTATGATATTGATTACAATTTCACTTGAAGTTACCATCGATTTATGCCTTGGGCATTACGATAATAGCTCTGTAGAAGTCAGATTAGATTTAGATTTCACCTTTTTATGTAAACATGTATCTGATCATTTATAAAGCACCTTTTAGGGACCTCTTGACGATGATACATATCCTTGGACTGAGTTCAAACAAACTTGCTATATTCTGGAGATTCAGTTTGGCCCAATTATCAATAAGTGATAATTAATAAATGCAAAAATGTGATTACTAATGTGATTTTTAATTAAGGTAAGATCAAATTGTTGATGCTTTTCAAGGGTGGATCCAGGGGCCGTAACCCGCCATGGCCCCACATTTGACTTTTTGGGGCACACCACTCAGTTGGCCCCCAAACCAGTTTTGGCAAGAGTTGTCCACACAAAGAGAGCATGAAGTCATGCAAATTGAGAAAAACGGGTCATTAATTATTTGGGCAGCTGGAAACCTGAAATCGTTCCAAAAGTGGCAAGGACTAAAAAAAGACATAAGAAATTTTCCACCGCATAAAACCTCAACAACAGTGAAATTGGTCCTCCGTCCTTTCAGCTCCTGGATCCACCAGTCATTCTTTAAACAGGTTCTTTCAAACGTTGAGATGCATACAGTGACTTACCCACTTCCTGCAGGGATTTTCATAACTCCAAGATCTTCAAAATACCCGGATTTGAAACATCCATGGTACTCGATTTTGTTTTTGAAGGTCAAAGTTCCAATGCCATCTTTTTCACCCTTCTCATTAAAATTTCCGTTGTACGTGCTACCATCGTCATATTTCTTTGGCTGACCCATAGCTGTATAAGAAAAGTAATAGTGATTGACTAACAAGTCAGCCACTTAAGAATTCATGCAAACAACACAAAAATTATGTCACTTGTTGGTCAGGTAAGCTTATAGTTGACATAAATCAGCAGTCATCCTGCCCAGCCAAACAACTAGTCAGTCTGTCTGTACATCAGTCAAGTAGTATATCCAATGTTTAATATCTTTTGTGGCTCCCACAGCCGCTGAGGCCGACCTTATCCTTCCCACTTGAAATGAAAACATTCTTGAAACAGAACTCGAAGCTCATTTTCAAATAAATCGAATTCTGAACAATTGTGGACATACCTGAGAAACTCTTGAACAACCATAACTAAAACTGAAACTTGGGAGTTAACGATAACTAATATAACTAAAACTCTTGATGTGACAAATGTATTACTGAAATAAAATTAAATAGAAAACTAAAACTTCACTAGTATATACAAATGGCCTTACACATAGGCCTACATGTAGCATACATTCATACACATACAAACATACATACTTACCATCATACATACATCATACAAGTATACATACAATCAAACAAATATATTCCATCAATAATGCATTGTCTCACATATGCAGTTATATACCTATACATGCAAGCACACACATACATAATGCATACGCACAGGGCCGCTTTAACCACTAGGCGAACTACGCGGCACATTTCGGGGGAGGGGAGCGGCAGAAAAGCTACATAAAGAAATATGTTTTTAAACATTGCCGCCTTTTGCCACCATTTATAAATAAATGAATTATACGAAAATTTAAAAATTATTAAGTGCCATATTTTTATTTTATTTAGAAGTAATAATGATTCGTAGATGATTATAATGAACGACGATACTAAATTAAAGATGCAGCATTCGGCTGCATTCCTGTGTGCAGGTTATATTAACTTAGTTAATTTAATATTAATTAGTTATCGCACTTACCGCCGGTAAGTGCGACTGGTTCGCCTAGGGGGCCAAATACTCTGGCGCCGGTCCTGCATACACACACTGATGCACTTAAGCTTACAAGACACTGAAATCTCACACAAGATGCTGGTAATTCTACCCATTTCAATTTTGCCAACAATTTCGAAACCACAAGCTTGCCATACACGAACCTTCCGTATTGCTGACCTATACTATAGGGTTAAATGAACTTCCTCGTTCGGAGTTACCCAAAAGCTAGAAGTTTAGCACCTCTTTGTTCACTTTTGTATTTTCACCCAACAGAGTTGCCCGTAATTAGTGTACAAAATTTCGACTGAACAGGTAATTAAAACGCGTCATACAAGAAGAAACAAAAACCACAGACCTAATGATAAGACTGATGTAGCCCAACAATTATATACACCTTCCAACTTCCTGTAGCATTGCTCGAATGCACATAGGCTCTACATATAGGCTATATGAAAGGCCTTACGTTCAAATCCATTTGAATACCACTGTGAAACATGAATTTAGTTACAAATTCATATCGTGTCCTCAGTTGATGTAGGCCTCTTTCCCGCAGTGATACTGAATGCCAGATGATTCCCTTACACAGCGAGAACGAATTGGTAGGCCTACAATTTTCTGAATGCCACTGGGGCAGATAACCAAAATCTTCCAACTTACCGTAAATTTTCGAAATCAGAAGTTAAACACGCTACACTGGCTGAACGTACCACCAAATACGAATCAGTTTTGTCTAGTTGACAGTCAGAGATTTGTTCATAAGTAAAATGCCCTAAATCCAACGATTATCGGGGTCACTCAAGCGTTCCCATCACAACTCTAGCCCTGTTTAAATAGACAATTATGGAAAGCCGCACACATCGTAAATAGAGCTATCCGACGTCATATAACTGGCTGAAGTAAGTTCGTCAGTCGGGCAACCCACAATCTGGTCGGGAATCATTCGTATTCACCGCTTTCAAAACGTTAGGAGGGAGGATATGTGGTACCTTGATTCTACATGAAACTCTGAGATACAGTTATGAAGCAAAAGTTATGCTCCACATGCCAATGGCATACAGTAGGCCTATCATTCACAATAGTCTACATGTCTGAAAACGTTAAAACCTCTGTTTTAAATTAAAAGTTGATTTGGACATTTTTGGGTTTGGGGTTTTAACATTTTAAACTAAAATGACATTTAAGTTTTTGACATGTTTTTTATCATTTTTAAAAATTATTTTAAGGCATAGATAATTTACTTTTATTTTTGACATAATAAAATCAGTATTCTGCTTTACCTCATTCCTTACACCTCAAACTACAAGAGGTGATTCGGTACAGTAAAGAGTAAATTGATAAATATGGAATCACTAAGAAAATCGTTGAGTTTTCCACAGAAAGCAAACCAAAATTAGTGTTTATTTACTAAAAAAATCATTTTAGTCACAGTGTTAAATTATGACCCGGCTTTATTCAGAATAAAAACAGTATTTTATGCGAATTCTGGTAATATGTCTCTCAACAACCGTCAGCTTCTTTACAAAACCTAAGTAAATCATAAGTCGTACACTCAAGATTTCTACAGCGCCCAAAGAGAGCTAAGTCGCGGGAACCAGCTTATTCACAGGCACTTGGTCCAATCAAATACAATAGGCAGGAAAGATCAGGGTCAAGCAGCATTTGGTATTCTGTTGACAGTCCGCACTCAGTTCACTTGCTTAGTCATTCAGTTGATAGACTGAATATTCAGTCAATAGACCATGCGAAAAAATGACTTTCAGCTGACAGAGGTCTTTGTCTAGAAGCAGGATTATCTTTTGAGTCCTTTCTGATGCTTAGTTATCAACACTAAAATATTATAACATGACAAAGATAAATGACCACACCTTAGAAGGCAATATGCAAATATCTATCATACACACAAGTGCATACACACATACATGAACATATGCACACACACATACATACATACATGCACACATACACATACATACACAATAACTGTCACTGTAAGTTATCTTTTGATGCAGCTCCACCCGACCTGTGACATATGTAGCAAGCATCTTTAAAGACACTTAATAAATGTCCTGATAACTCCAGACATACACATCTGAAAAGGTATAAAACTAGGACATAAATACATAAAACCCACAGTTAAAAGAAACAGTTTAGAACTAGAAGAGTGAACTTAAGCCAATAATGAGCACCTAATGACAGTTTTTAAAACAAGAAAACAAACGGTAACACAAATTTCCAGTTCTTGGGATTGTAAGAAAAACATCCAGAAGAGTAATCTTACAAAGCCAAATCACTAAATATGGCCAACAATTTATGTTTTCTAAGTAAATTAATTGCTATTATATTACATTGTGAAAGATTTTTTTAAATTGCTTGTAGCAAAAAAAAGTAAGTTGACAAACTCATACAAAATTATTGTATTCGTAACAGACCTGGATAGAAGCTTTATTTGAAACCAAGATATCGGCTTGTATGGGGTTCATCTTCGTGTACAGAGCCTCAGGATTTGACTGAAACCAAAACAGAAACAACATGAAATAGAGTTTGAACAGAGCAACTTGTTTTATAAGAAAATGTTGGCTTATGAAAGTGGAACACAGGTCCAACTCTACCATAATGATGATGAATATGATTGTCATGATGACAATTACAATGAATATAATGATGATGATGATGATGATGACGATGATGATTATGATTATCAGAAATAGGATGATGATGATGCCACTGATGATAACAATCCTAATAAAGTATAACATGAATGTTTTAATACTTAATTTCAATGCTGAGTGATAACATCTTTTCAAGATCAAGACTAGGAAGAAACAGAGCATGAAAATACAAGTTAAATTATTTTGTAAAAATACTAAATACATTTTCTGGAAGAAGACTGAAAACAAACTGATAGCAAGAAAACCGGAAGAGCTATAATCTATAAATTACAGCAGAAACTAAAGGAGAAAAATGAATAGACGGAAAACTGAAATAGTTTTTGTAAAGCACAACAATAGAATAAACAAATTAACACACAAATTTAGTCACAAAACAATCAACAAATGAACAAATTAAGTAACGAACACATAAAATCTCACCATAAATAGCTCATACAGAGTATCTCCCATCGCTTCGTGCACCTGTTCATCAACAACTGGAAAGCTCTGACAGAAATGCTGGATCACAAAAGCAGAACAGAAACATCAGGAAATGTAAGTGCATTACAATTCAACATTTGCTTTATGTATTTGTCACATCGTCTACTTATAAGTCAGTGAGTAAGTAAGTAAATAATGCATTTTATAACACGCCATATGTCCATCGGCTGAGTGAGGAATTGTAATACAGTTGTACTTGTAACTCTTAGCACCCAGGTACCTGAGCTGACAATTGGCATTTTACAGATAAAGCACCTTAGAAGTAGCTCTCTACTGATGATGCCATATAAATTTTCATCATTAAATAACAATGATATCACCAATCTGAATACATTTAATGTCGGGTCATACATCAGAGGTCACTTGATATAATTTATAATTTTCACATCACCTATAGTACTTGATTACATTTCAGGTCAGGTCATATAAAATACATCAGAGGTCAAATAAAATCATTGTCTGACTCCATTTTGATAGGAAAGAATCACTTACAAATAACTCAAATACTGGTAACAACGACGTAACATTACAAGTTTGGCAGATAAAACTGAAATAAGTCAAGGTCATGTAAAAACATGGTCTGCCCAGACTTTTTAAGGAATAAGGGCAATAAGATCACAGCTGTAACAGTTAGGATCATTTGGCAGAAATACCTCAAGGGTCATGGAAGCCTGTCGCTGGCTGTCAGCATGATCCACATTTCCCATTGCAAACATCAGATTTGATATAACAGGAAGCTGAAATTCAAATGAAAGCATAATTCAATGGCAATCATTTCTAAACTTCATTACACAGCATTATAAGTATTTTATGCTAATACTGACAATGAAATGCTCAAGGGATTAATTAATAACTGACTAATATGTTTACTAAACACTTTATTTCTGATTTACTTGTTTTACAATCTTCTGAAATTAGTAAAATGTCTAAAATACTTCAATTGCATATAATGTGATATAACATAATGTCACGAAATTTTGTAGACGCAGCAGTTTGGTTAACATTACCTGCAGCAATTCTTCGGCAACCAGAAGAGATTTATTAATCAACACTCTAAAACAAAACACACAAACAAATTTTAAAGCTATATTTAAAATAGACATGATAAACAGATAAATGAATACAGAATATACAAAGACAGATCAATGCATGGATTAAATTAACTTACAAGAACTGGTATATTTACCAAAACTTGGAGGTCTATCGGTAGCATGATTGGGCTGTAATCAAAAGTTTGCGGGTTTAACCCTGCTAAGCAGACTCTGCGTAACAACAATAGGCAAGTAGTTTGAACACACATGAGCCTCTGTCAACAGTTGATAGAATTTGGTGTCGGCATGAGCTGGAAAGTAAATGGCCAGTCCTGCGATGCATTGGCCCCGTGTTCAAAACCTTGGGTTTTCTCCACTGCTGGTTCGAGGGACAAAGAGCAGGAAATGAACGACTCTTCAACATTCCACTCGGGACATGTAAGACAGACAGTCTGCATACAGAGGCATATGGATATTTGCCGAGATTACCCAATGGTTTTTGCTGCAGCAGCTTGTTGAAGGAAGACCAGAAGAGGACCCAACATGTTCTCAGCCGCAATATCTGAAATATCAAACAGTAAAGATCTATTTATTTTCCTCAGTCTAGAGCCAAACTGAATTTGGTAGACATGTTGCTGATCATGTTATGTTACAATTCACATTATATTGATGTGAGTTACAAGGATGCAGATACAGCTAAAGTTACATTTGCAACCTTAACTCATCATGATTCTTAAATCTGTTAGACAGCCATGCCTGAGAGGTTCTTAAAAGGTGCTTGACATACATACATAGATACATATACATATATGGATATGTATGTATAAGTATACTTCCAAACACTAGCATACAAATACATGCTAAGGTGTATCAGCAGTAAATATATGATGACCACAACCCTTCAGTGTGAACTAAAACTACTGAGACGTCAGTTAAACAGACCATCTAGAATTTCTGGGCGATTGATTAAGTCTTCTTTCGTTGGCCGCAGAAGTTTAACAAGTCCTTGCAGCAACAGACTCTGAACATCGTAATCCATCAACAGTTGGATCAGTTCAATCGCTGCACAAAAAAAAACAAAATTTGTTTATAACATCACCACTATCAAATGCAGAAATATATCAGCTCTTGACCCCCTCATGCAAGCAATCCTGGAGTCACCACTGGTCTATCGTGTACCGTTTTCAATAAAACAAAATATCCTGAAGACAAACCAATGATGCCTTGCACCTTTGAAGTTTAAAATTTCAATCAGTCACAAATGAATAGCATGTTTTCCTAGAGCCTCGATACTCAACCATAATGCCCTGTGTTCTGCAGTGTCTCAGAAAGGTTTTTACATCGTACTGCATAACTATTCACAGCATTGTCTGCAGTATTTACCTTCAAACTGAACTTCGGGATGTAGGGTCTTGAGCAGGTTGAGAAGTGGGTCGACAATATTCATGTGTGCTGCTCCAACAATCGGCTACAGATTAAACAAACATCTCCTCAATTCAGTTGCACATTTTTCTGATAACCTAGAGAATGGTTGCAGAAACATCCCAACACGTCCAGGGCATAACTGGGAGGTCACAGATCAAAAGCATCCAGTGGAAAATGCAAGAAACCATCAAAGCCTCAAAAGGGATGAAAACGATAAGAAAAAAATACTACAAAAATCATTATGAAAATATGAAATATTCTAATATAATGCAAAAAATATTATTAGTTTTTACTCCCCAACATAAGCAGCTTCAACATGGATTTCAATCACTACCGGTACATAAACCACAATATGATCAATTAAGGAACCAATGTATCATATGAACTATGCTTTGGTGCATACCTGTACAACGCGCAGTGTCTGTGCTGCCATCTGCTGGGCCTTTGGCGAACTGCATGGAAGAAGGGCGATGAGACCCTTGTAAACCTGACCCTGGAACTTCACATTGCCCTCGGCCAACATCTGCAAAAGGTAGCGTGCCCTCTCCTGAGTGACCTCTGACCTTGACTTGGCAAGGCATTCAGCAATTGATCGAATTCCTGAAAAAGACAATCCCTTCAAACAATGCAGAAACCAAAGAATGCAAAAAAGCATATTGCTGAAAGATGGCTTCTGATCCAAATTTTCTATTCATTGTATATTAAAAAAGGAAAAATGACAGATGCAACAGCAGGGTGGTCCTTAAGCTGACAAGGGCTGCACAATGACTATCCTCTAACATAAGCAAGTGTTATAACACCTACATGCCTTCACTTACCTCTCCACACTGTACAGGGGGTGAGGTAAGTTCTACTTAAATCTACCTTACTATGGTAGATTTGGGTAGCATAAGACAGTGAATGTAAGGTGTAGTGAACATGGTATGGTCACATACGGTAATGTAAGTCAACATGATAATACTGTAATACCATACCCTACTCTACCACATTCAAGCCTACCTTACCCCATCCTCCACAGCCCTACATTACTTTATTTTAGTGGCATTTGTCAAACTGTAAATGTAAAGGTTTTTACTGAAGCGAATCACAGTAGAATGGATGAATTTGAAGAGTTCTGGAGCATACATCATCAGCTGATGCCTTTGCATATCATACATCAACAAGTAGACACGAACATCATATTTGAAGATACAGTGAGAATATGACTGTATTCCCATATGGGCTCCATATGTCCTGCATATGGCCCATAAACATTTTCAAAAATGCAGTCAAGGACAAGCAGGAGTACCTATACTTGACCACAATACAGTCTCTGGTAGCAAAGATATGCAAAATTTCAACATATGACCCATATGTAAGACATACGAAGCCCATGTTGAAATAATGTCATAAGAAGTTTAGTAAATATAAATACAAAGTTTTTTATTTTAGACAGTATCTCTTAACCGGAAAAAGTTTATAATGTTCTAAAACAGTAGTTAAAGTAAAGAAAAGTAAAAACCAGAGTTCAAACAAACCCAGAACAGTTATTTAGAACCATAGGCCTGAAATGGACTGCTAAAGCACTAACCATAGCCTTCACAGATCAACTCCTTGTACTGTCTTCCGGCATTTGCGACGCAGGCCAGCACCTGAAGGGCCTCAGCCTTGTCAGCCTCTCGTGCCTGCTTCACTCCAAGAATCTCTAAGACTGTCATCACGCCTCCAACCTCAAGAAACTCTTTCAGGAACTTATGTCTGCAGAAATCAGAAAAAAACTGAAAATGGGAATTCAGGGCAAGGAAAGCTCAGAATCCGAGCTTAAGCGATGCAAAACATTTCAGTCAAGAAGGAATAACTGACCATAACAAAGTCTCATACTTCAAAAATAAGTCAATTTGTGTTAATGAAGTTAAGTAAGTATGTAAGCAGTCTTTATATGCATCTGATAAACACATATGCATTACATTATTATTATTAAGTAATATTAAGAAAATTTTTAATGTGCACAAAATCACACAGAAATGAGAATCTGGGACACACTTAGTCAGTCACCAGGTAAAATGCAGTTTGATACCCAGATGTCTGAAAGCCAGTGAGAACTAGTGATGAAGGTAGGGGCCAAGAAGACTTCACTATCGACCAATATGCTCTTTGCAGTATAATTTTTCTCACAGATTTGCCATCTTTGAGCCTTTTTGAAGAGGTGCTGTTAGTTAACGTTCCAGGCTCAGAACATCAACACAAATTCAGGAAAATTTAAAATTCTTGCCATCAGTTTACTACAACTGCAGTCGGCATATCTGACTTCTTGAGAACTATGCAAAATCAGTCACAACTCAGCCGCTAAGCCAGCATACACCTGCAATTCATCTGTGTTTATTTTGATTGGCAGTGAGTGCAGCGCAATACCCTGTCATTCTAGATCTTCTGTAGGTAATGAAAAAGATAACTTTGACTTCAGAAGCATGGGCTGGGCCAAAAGGCGTCTGAGTCCTGGCACAAGCTTAGCGCCACTAATTGTTTCCAGTGACCGATAAAAAACCGCTATTCTGGTTCCTTCGGTGCACAGACAAAATGTTCAAAAGAAAACAGCAAACAAGAAACTTCAGCAAAAGGGAGCCCACCATCAATAACAAGGGAATTAGGCTGACTCCAGCCGCCCACAAATCACCTCTAATCTTTTTTATAACATTAAACAGAGCATGTGATTACCAAGTACCAAAACCATAAGGATTCTCGAAGAAATCTCATGGTTTGGCACAAAGTACATACTAAGCAGTCCGATGAAAAGAATCCAAGGAATTCAGATAGTCTTATCTGACTACCATTCAACAGTGATAAGAAAATAGCTGCAGTCCAATTTCTGCTATTCCCTTAACTTTTAAAAGTAACATTAACAAAATAACAACTGCAATAATAAAACATCAACACCATAAGAATTCATTCATTCATTCATTCACTCATTCATTCATTCGTTCGTTCATTCATTCAATCATTCAGAGCATTTATATAGCGCCCCTTCAAGTTGTAACCCAGAGGCGCTTCCAGCGCAGCCCAGCCCAGCCCCAGCAAGAGAACAGTTTTCAACTTTTAGTGAGAGGCACACCTAGCATCCCTCGCCGGAAGGGATTAAGAAATAGATTAAGAGAGATGCCACTCCACGTAGAAGGCCCAACCAGTGAGAAGGCGTGATGTTGCATCACTGCAGTTCACGTGAAACGAACAAAAATTTAACTCCAGGCTGCAGAACAAACAACAGCAACCACACACAGCATTAGCAACAACAACAGCTAAAGCAACACAAGTAATAGCAACAACACTGCAAATGGACAGAGGTGCTTTTAACATCGGTATAATCAGTGTAAACACCAAGGGATCCCAACGGTGCAAAGTACAATGGGCTTCAATCACGATTTTAACACGCTGGTTACATCACGTGAGGCCAAAAGTCTGGGTGGGACCCTAGGAGAGGTTACACCAAGATACTAAAAGCCATAAAAGCGCCTCTGCAAATGAACATGGCCATAAGTTTCGAGATAAACTCAACAGTTTAAAGGTCAAACTATTCAAGTGGAAGGATAACCTTATCTTCCTGTGATCCATCAGACAGATCAAAGAGCTTAGAATTGCCACTAAAAGCTATAAGTACATCAGTAAGTTGTTAATCTGTTAAGCGGCACTAAAATTAATACCCGTATTTAGAAAACAGACATTCAAATTTTTCTTTACACTTTGTTGTAAAAACAGAGAAAATGTAGATAAAATAATATTAGGATAGGATAGATTAGATCAGATTGATCTGATATGATTCATTCAGACATACCCACTGGAAGCTGACAGGAATATCTCCAAGGCTTGTAGCTGTTCATAGACACAAGTTCCAATCATGTATCTGCGTTGTTTGATTAAAGGAAACTAAACGCAACTGACTTTTCAACCAGAACTGACCCCAAATTTCAAAACCCATCAGAACTAGAAGCGCTCAAAAATTACATATACATAAATAAGCCAAATATATCTGTTAATTCCCTTTTAATGTATTATTTGCAAAACAACAGTCGCCAAGGATACGTGAGCCGAAGCCAGGCCAAAAGACGAGTGAGGAAGAGGCTTGCAGCATCTGCAAACTCTGCATCCAGCTCTGGTGCCGTCTTATTGTAGTTCTGAGCGATGAAGTCCTGCAACAGCCTCCGGCGGATGGACTTGGATCCAGAGTCCCACTCACGAAGCAGCTGCATCAGCTTAGATACGGAGACAGAATGCTGCGAAGAACTCATCTTTGCCACAATTTCAAAGCAACCATAAGCAAAGCCTAAAGAAATAAATTCTAGGAGAATCAAAATGTTTAAACATAACCCAGTTTCACATAATACAGCATAACGTTACATGACACACATCACATACGCTGTGTATTTATTCAGGAACTAATAAAGAAATAAATTCCACAAATAAAAAAACAAATAAGTAAATGATAAATAACAATAATAATAATAAATAATAGAATAACATAGCAATCGGCACAATGGGTTTTTATAAACATAGCTTCAGTAGTGTTATATAAACCTTCGATGCCAACTCACTTGAAGCAGCCAAAGAGCAGAAAGCACCCGCCGAAACGCTTTTCTTTAAGTGGTTGAATGAGGCGCATTGACGCCATTTATATAGCGGCTTTCATTTGTAGGGAAAGCAAAAGCCAAGAAGCGAATCCCCGGCAGGCAGCCGCCTCTGTCACTGCCCTTCCTCTAATTGATAAGACTGGCTACACATGTGGATTATCTTATACAAAGGGACCGTTTCACAATCAAGAATCCAGCAGCGGCATTTGATTCACACTGGAAGGTCTTAACACAACCGTGGTCCAGAGGCTTCAGTCTGACAGTGGCCCAGCTAAATTTTGAAGAAGCCCTGCCACCATAAACACAGCATCCTTGTGTGGTTTTCACAAGGCGTTATTTCAATAGCTGGATAACTTATATACATACATAAATACATATATACATACACATGTACATACAAACATACATACATACATACATACATACAGTACATACATACATACATACATACACACAGTACATGCATGCATACATACATACATACAGTACATACATACATACATGCATACATACAATACATACATACATACATACATACATACATACAGTACATACATACACACATATATACATACATGCATACACAGATACAAACATACATACTATACATACATACATACAGTACATACATACAAACAGTACATATATACATACATACATACACACATATATACTGTATATACATACATACACATGTACATATAACTGTTTCTTCTGCAATCAACAGGCCATGAACATCATGCACTAGCAATTTCTTTTATTGAATTTTCATTCCATAGCCATTTGTCTCTCTTACCATCTTTTCTCTGCCAGGGTTTTGATTCTGTGCACTGAGTGCTCTTTGTTGGACTCACTCACCCTACGTCAATAAATTAAATATGTTGCTATTCTTACTGAAATAAACACATAGCGTTCTTTTTGTTCTCAGTGCTCAACCTCAAAATATCTAGCACCTCATTTAGCACATCTGAAAGTTTTTTGTGCCCATAAAAGTTCAGAAACACATAATTATTCCCTCAGCAGTATCAGCATTATCACCATCTTCATCAACATCAACTTCTTCATCACTTTCATCATCTTCATCCTCTTCATCATCATCATCATCATCACCTTTATCATCATCATCATCATCATCATCATCATCAACAACAACAACAACATCATCATCATCATCTTCATCTTCATCACTATCATCATAAGCAACATCATCATAATCACTCAGACTAAGACCAAAAATCAAGACTGATACTATGACAGCAATAAACCAAGAGAAACTAAGACTACAGCCTGTAAAATGCTTTCATGCACTCTTGAATGTGAGACTTGACCTCCCAGCAACAGAAAGAATTTTCCATTGTGAGATGGTCCCTCCGTTGTTTACAAATCCATTGGAGTTTCCTGAATGAGATGCAAGGGGCTGAACCTTTGCACAGAGCACCTGTTAGGAGAACCAGTGGGCGGCCGTAGACAGCCATACACCACTCCGTCAGCAATTACTCCAAACCAATCAGACACCTGCATGAGGGAATGATGCACAGGCAGCAAAGAATAACAAAGACAGCCCACGGAAGCATTCTCTGAATTCCATCACAAACCTCTTAAACTGTGACTCAGATTAACACAGTCTTTGGTGCCAAAGATATGAGTCAAGGAACTGAAATCAGTGCCACTTGATGTCACAGTCCAGATACATTACAAAATGCCGCTAGCCCGGTCAAGAACTTGACTGCAAGGCTACTGAATCAGCAGAGATGGAGAAGCAATATGCCCCAAATACTAAATCATCGTACCTCTCACAATAACTACAGACAGGAAAACAGCCAAAACAAGAGATTGCAAATGAAAGCAAGGCAATACAATGACACGATTATCTCTTCTATTCTTATCACATCCCTCATCTATCACCTCCTGCTTTTAGCCAATAGGTCCATCAAAAATCGCAGAAAATACACAGAAATGTCAGAAGTTTCTTGGAAACCACTATCTGCTTCTTGAAACTCATACAACATGATTCCATAGGTATGCTACTAATTTCCAGATCCTATGAATTCCACAGAAATTTCTTTCAGCCATTCTGTACCCTCGAGTGTAAGGTCATAATCGCTCTTTATGCCGAATGCACATGCATTCATCATTAATAAAATTCCTTTCTAAATCCAGATATGACTGTGCACTTGCACCAATAACCTAGAATTTGTGGGAGCAGTTGAAAATTTTGTGAGATCTTAATACATATTCTATGAATTTCTTAGCAGATGACTACTTATTTCTGAGCAAACATCTGACTTGGAATCCCAGAAATCTGATTTTTGGTACCTCAGAATTTGGTACCTGGAATTATTCCTTGCCAAGCTTTGGAAGGGTAACATGGGCAACGGCATAGCAAGGAAAGATCTCTAGTGTCCAGACACAATGTTTATATTAAATGTGTGCCTCTTACAGTGCAGTCATTATTATTTTAGAAGTTTCCTCATGCATGCATCCCTTACACATGTACCTTTGGACACATGGCCCTCTCGTCCCATGTGCTGAATGTATGGTAATTAAGTGAGCTTTACATGCAGTACATCAACCACAGTCATTGGCCCCGTTAACCTAAGAACATATACAATAAATAATTTCAGCACAGGAAAACTGGTCGAGTTGGAGTAGCCAAAACCTCTCTCTGCAGCAGATCGTAAAATGCCTGTAACATACGAAGCATAAAACCAAGACAACTCAGCCACAGGCAGTAAAGTGTAACTGCATTTACACTGTAGAAGCCATAAGCAAGCCTCTACCTTGCTCAGACTGAGTGCCATTTTACATCTCCATGGTACAAATATGTTAAACAAATTCATGATCGCGCTGATTAACGTGTAACCATCTCAAAGAGTCGACCAAACAACAACTCCATTTGTAATGGCTGGCACGAATGTCCGATGTGTGTGCCGTGTTGTTGCGAGGAGGCTCGACTGCTTCTTGCCCGGATGAGGGCGCCAGCTTCTAGCAAAGTGTACAAAGGCGACAGAGCAGATGGCCTGCCTCTAAAGTGTTTACAAAGGCATGGAGAGGCAACCGTTCGCCAAAATGCCAAAGATAACAGCACCACATAAAATAAATGGAAGCAGTCGACTGCAAGCACATCCAAACAAAGGAAGTCAATGAAGGATAAGGAAATTGTCAATCGGTTATTAAGGCACCTTGGAAAAGAATTGAGTAGTTAGCTGGTGACTGCAAATACATCCAAGCAAAAGAAGTTAAGAAAGGGGATGAAAGTATTCAATCAGCCTCTGAAACTCCTTGGAAAGCATAGAGGAGCAAGTTGGTTATCGCTATCTATCTCTGTTTACCAAAATATAAAGGAAAACACTGAAAGACAATACAAAAGAGAAGATAACATCTGGAAACAAACAACATCAGGACCTTTCGTGCTAATGACAATGCAAAAAGGACAACAAGGAGTTGATGCACAAAGAATAGACAGAGAATGAGAGAAATATTCCAACAAGAATTAACGAAAACTGCAAAGACTTAACACAGATAAAGCTGAAAACGAAAAGGACAGTGATGGTGAATGGATCCAGACAAGAAACAAACAGAAAATGTCAACTAGAAAAGAAGAATGAAAACTACAGAAACGATGTGAAAGAGCAAAATGAAAACTGCAACAGAAAGTCTACACAGACATCAACGGCCCTTGATGTCACATGATGTTAAACCTTTGACCTGATGATGATTCAAGTGCAATGCAGCTTTAGCTTCAATGACATATTCAGGCACAGTTAAGTCAGTAAGACACTAATTACCGTTAAACACCATGAAAGCAATAACTTATTTATTTAATATTTATTCATTTAAAGCATTAATTATGCACTCAAAATCAGTAAATGTGAATCTGAGGCATAGATGAATGTTTGCTAGGGGCCAAGATGGAGTCAATCAAAGGCCAGAGCAAACAGTAGGTCTTTACAAGTGATTTAAATAATGACAGTGAGTTGGCAAGTCAGACCTTTTGTGCCTTCTTTCCTATTATTTGGAATCAACTGAACTCAAATAAGAGCCAGTAAGTAAAAGGTACACAAAACAATAACTGAAAGCACATGCTCCTGCAATTGTCTTAAACGTAGGCTCTAGCAACAAGCCCGTATCAGAAGAAGAATGCAACAATGTCTTTTCTATTATCAATTAATTTCAGCCCATACTTCAATCCAGGAATGCATGGTTGCCCTTTCAGCTGCCTTTTGGGATTAGCTTAGGGACTGAAAAATGAAGACAATTAGTCCCTTAAAGCAAACAACTAAAAAACTGAACCTATCAAGTCCGAATACCTTCTTGGCTTCGGTTAGTATGTCAATATGGCAGTTCCTCTCCGTCGCTGTCGGATCTTTTCATCTTATTGACAAGTTCGTTATAGGGCACTAGTGGAAAACAAATATTGGAATTTATATCTTTTTGTTCTGGTAGGGCTTTGAACCATGAACTCAGCTGATAGTCCGGCACGTTACTATACTATCACGCCATTCTTGCAAATACCAAATGCTCAAAAATCTATACACACGCAGTGTATCAAATACTAATAAAAATCCTTTTGATTACTTTAGAATACATTTAGACACGCACTACGTTGTATCAGACGTAATATCTAGTGTTTTTCCAGCTGAATAGATTATATAAATATAGTTTTCATTTTGGTAAACGATCAAAATCCTATTATAGCAGGTCTTCTACCTCAAGATTGTCTTTGATTCGAGTAATTATGGCAAGATCCTGCAAGAATTTATCGATCAAACGATTTCATATATACAAATCAGATTGTTTGTATGCATTTTTATTTTTGTTTTAAGCAATAAAATAACTAATTTTAGATAGCTACTTTAAAACATAAACTTGAATAGTTGTTAACTCCCTCCTGTTGTCACACGACTACAGGTTGCTAGGCCGCCATGTTACAATTCACGTTATAAGTGTAATCTTGTAGCGCCATTCATGTGAGGTTCACTTCCTAAGAAAGATAGGTTGAATTTGGCCACTCAGAACTAAAATATATTGATTTAAAATTTCCTGGATGGCATAATGATTTTAGGAAATCGACCTGTTTTTTAAACTTTGGTAGGTCTACTGGTATGTGTTATCTAAATAGTTCTGAGACAACAACAAATACCGATAAGCCTATGGGAAGGCCTATCGGTATTTGTTATCTGAGAATCCCGGATTCGCATAAGTTGTTGATTAATCCACCTTTTGCAACTTTTACAAGCTTATGCAGTTATGCTCATTTTTACAGCATCGAAATCCTACAGTGCAAAGCAACTGCGTGTCTATACAAACTATCTTGAAAGACTTGAGCAGGCAGATTGCTAGTAGGTTACGGAATTATGTGCCGTGTCGCAAATTTTTACCACCATACACTAGGTGGCGTCCAAATTATTTCCGCGTAGAAGTGAGTGCGGATTTCAAACAGAACGCTTCCACATGCAGAAAGGTGTTGCTCGGCGACCTCTTTGTGTTGGATGATCTCCTGTGCTGGATGTTCTCGTAATTAGTGTCAGAATTTGGAATCCCTTCCTAAGTAGAACGAGATCAGTTTTCCATCCTTTATTTTCTTTGCCATTTTTGCGTACAGCCCTTGCTGAAACTGATATGTGCGTTGGGACAACTTAAAGGCAGGTGCAGCAGATGGTAGAGCTATTGCCAACGTGTTTCAAGTTGCAGCGAATAGGAATGCCGTGGAAAAGTAGAGAAAGATTAAATCGCGTAGATCTATGTTTAAAACGTTGCCGTTAGCATCGAGTAAGAGGCATGAGGAGAAATTGACGGTTACAGATACGCCGGTAGGAGCCTGGGAGTGGGCATATATGCATATGGCTTTCGTTTTGCCTGGGCGCCTGTGAATTAGCTCAGTTTTTTACTTAGCTTTTTGGGCGCTGTATTTACGATTATCGTTATATAGCGCCTCTCCGATCGCATGTCTAATCGTAATTTCGAGAGTTCTACAGCGCCCAAAAAATCTAGGTCTCTTGAATCAGCTTATTCCCAGGGGCTCGGTCAAAACAAACTCGAAAAGCAGGCAAGGAGAGATTTATGGAAGAGTATTTGAAGGACTGGAGATAGGAAATGTAGGCCTACCAAGAATTGCTAAAGTGGGAGCATGAAACCATCCGAAAGAGATGGAACGACTTGAAGCAATGCGCTTCGTGAAGCTGACCCACTCTGCGATCGACAGCCGAATTCTAAGAATTTGTTCTCACGAGTGCAAACTGCGAAGTATGCCTATTCTAAGGGCAGATGAATGTGCCCATTTACTACGATTCTGGGGTAGCTGGAATATGAATAACTTGCCGGGGTAGGGTGGCTAAGACTATTGGGGCTACCGGTATTAGTTGGATCCTACACAGGTCGATGCTAGTTGCTGGGCGGGAAGTGGGAACTCTCTAGTCCAAGCTATCTTCCATTGAAGGTACAATTATTCTATATATTCGCTAGATTTGGCCCATATCTATTTCCCCCGCTGCGGACAACTACAAAATTTCTTACTTGGCCCTAGGCCTATAGGGCGTAGGCTTCTAAGTTAAAGCCTACATCGATGAATCGGTAAAGTATTCATTGGAATAGAGGATACGCCGATAATATTGTGATGCTTGGGGTTATGGTACCTGGTAGTCACGACAGCGTTCTTGATGGGTTGGAGCTGATTGATAGGCATACCGTTGGCAGCGATCGGGGTTCAAAAAGATTGCGCTGGATCTACTAGTTAGTTCTTACGCCAGCGATATAAAAATTTTGGCCTACATCGCAAATGTGGCAGTCGTGAGATGCGGTGCTTGCCCACCACTTAATTATTAACGATCTAATAGGCTACGCTTTGACAAATTGATTAGCTTGCTCAGTCGATGTAAAGTTGTTTGATTTGTTCGATAAAGGATCGATCAATCGATCTGTTTAAAAACTCCGCATCCTTCTATGCATCAATCGGTAGATGGCCACAGTTGTACAGAATAATCGCCAGGTGGTGTTGGCCTTTTGTGTCGGCGGACATTAAAGCGATTGAAGTATCCACTTGTGTGGTGAAGTAGTTTTCACAGTTGTGGGTCGATTTATCCAAAAGAATTGGTTTTGCAGCTCTGCTTCTGCGTTTAATACTCACAAAAGCTCGTCCGAGGCTAATAAAAGATGGCCGGAGTCATTCTAGAGACGCTGAGCAATCGGAAACTAATCGCTTTTGCGGTCATTATGTTTGTTTTGCAGGTCGGCTTCTTTCTGATCGGAGGATTGATTGGTGAGTCATTTTCTGCCTTGGATAGAATGTCTGTCGGCGTTCTTTGATCTAGATTACAGCAAGTGTAACGATAATCTCGATTGTTTTTGGTGGTTGTGTTTCCCCGACTTAAATCGGTTTTAGGGAGGGGCGGCAGCAGATTTCGTAAATGGTACGAAACTGCATTTAAAAATTGTGCACTGCCATACTTGAGTCATTCGATTCCGAAGTGCAATGTAAGACCTTTGTAGCACCCGTTTGAGAAGGCAATGTATGTCGATGAGGTTTGAGAAGGCAATGTATGTCGATGAGCTTACGAATCGCTTGGGTGAAAAATGGTAAAGATGCATCGAATTAAAGTGACAGGGCTGTTTAGGAAAAGGCAGACTGGAGACCTGAGACTTGTCTCTTGAGATTTTGATTATATATGTCAGAGCTTCACAACTAACAATCAGTTTTGCTCAGATCCCTTTGATTCGAAGCCTAGACACAATGCAGAAAGGCCACAATGATGCCACAAAATGTACTTTGATGCACACATGCACAAACTGATCAGGAGTTGGTTTGGTGTTTTACTCAGTCCGCTTGAATCTTTAAGATTAAGTTTGCAATATTTGTATGGCTCCAAATCAGTGGCAAGTACATTCCACTTGTTGACTTGTAATGATGATCAAATGACTTGCAGTACATTACCTGGTCTGGTGGTACTGGTAGGTAAAGGTAAGGTAAATTAAGGTAACTGATTATTTTTTACATGCCTTTACCTCTTTCAAAATTAGTCCGCTGTGGTTGGGGTTGGGAATCTTACAGCTGAAGTACAAAATGACAACTTGAAAATAACTTGGCCTGACAATGAATTGTGAGTTTCACTTGGCATACGGGGATTCAGTCCATGGACACTGAGGTGAAAGGCAAACACTCTAACAATCTGCCATCATAACATGGTTGTAATGGGTGTAATGAAATGTCTTTGGTTAGAGACAACTTGAAAGTTTTTGATGCTAATATGTTGAGAATGAGCAAGCATTAGCCATCGATTTGTCTGCATTTATTGTCTAGTTATGAAGTAATATGTCAGCACTGGAATAATTAAAATAAGTACTGGTTTGATTGCTTCAAGTATGTCCTGTTCGATGACTGGCATGAGAAGCCCACCCAGAATTTACGAGAAATTTTGTGTTCTTTCTAATCGTTGCTTATCTGTTAGCATGAGGTTTGGTTTCCCAACCTATTGGATTACGACCATGCTTGGGCAATGGATTACGTTTTTCACTACGGTTTCATTTAAAGCAACCATCGATTGATGCCTTTTGCATTTTGATAATGGCGCTATAGAAGTCATTCGATTAGATTAGATCTGGTGACTGTGAAAATGGTAACATTGGTGGTATGACAGTGGCAATGGTGGCATGGTTTTGTGGCTTGGGAATATAGCCAAAAAGATAATGCCTGGTGGTCTAACATGTCTGTGTGACTGATGGGATCAGTCCGGACTCTTGGAAAGCTGCTTGTTCCAGGTCATGCTGACAAAAAATACACTTTCTATCTGTTGGCTCAATTTATCTGATGGGTTTTATTTGTATACCTCACATTTGATGTAGCTGAAAATTTAGCTGGTTGGGTAGAGCGCTGGCTTTGAGTTCAACTTCTCTCCCCCTATCATTTGGAATTTCTGTATTCCAAACGTGGTGTAGCCGAAAATGTACCCTAACTTTTTGAGTGGAAATTCTGTCCATGCGATGAATGTTGGGCCAAGAAGATCAAACTGAAAATCGGAAGTTTGGGGAAAACTCTTGCCATGAGGTTAAACATTAATTAGCGATATGCATTTTGTCTTCTTATGTTGCAGATTTTCATTCGTTCAGAAGAAAACTGTATGCTCTCTGAATGAATAATAACAAGAACTTCTGTAGTGCCACAGTAATAATGCACAGGGCATCAGTTGATGGTTCCTACTAAGCAAAATCGTTGTAAATGCCAGATTTTATGGTCAGTCCAGTTGAAAAGCTGAGAAGGGATTCCCAGAAGACACAGAGATAGCCATGGAGGAAACGAGTCCAGGAAGAGGTGAGTTTTTAGTTGAGATCTGAAGGCCAAAACAGACTTTGCAGAGCGAACATTTGCTGGAAGAGAGTTCTGGAGTCTAGGGTTAGCAACAGAAAAGGCATGTCTGCTGAGAGCTGTCCTCGTCCATGGAATAGTCAACAAGTCTTGAGAGTGAAGGTAGTGAGGTTGGCTGAAAAACTTTAGTTTTGTGTACGATTGGTCCAGTCTTGACCTTTATTCACTTTTCTGTGGCGATCCAATGCAATAATTTTAGGATGAGTGATATTTGTTCATATTTTGAAGTTTTAGTGATAGCTCTTGCCAATGTATTTGGATTGTTTGAAGCTTCATCAAATTAGCTTTTGAAATGCTGGTAAGAAGCAAGTTGCTATAGGCAAGACCAGGACATTACCTAAACAAACCAGGTCAGAGAAGGGAACATGGTGCTTAATCCTACGGATATCACGGATATGGTATTGAGCAGACTTACGAATAGAATTAATGTAATGTAATTAACGAATAGAATTAACTGAATGACAGGTTGGAGTCAAACACAGCACCCAGATTGCAGGATGAACAGCTGGGTTGTATGACAGAGATGCCTAGATAGATGGAATTCAAAGATTAAATTTATTCGGTTGCTGTAAAGTTCTGAAAAGGTGATGGAGCCAGATGGCATGGTCGACAATGTCAAAGGTGGCAGATAGGTCAAGACGAGCAAGTGCAGTTACTTTGTCATTGTCCATGGTGCAGATAATGTCACTGTGGACACAGAGAAGAGCTGTCTCAGAGGAGTGGAGTTTGTGACATGCTGACTGAAAAGGGAGAAGTAAGAGGTTTGAAGACAGGTGTGCTTCCAGTCTACATTTAACAACTCATTCAAGAAGTTTAGAAATAAACTTAATAAAACACAAATAAAATAACAAATTAAATAATTAAAATACATATAAAATAAATATAAAATTAAGTTTAGAAATAAGTGAGCTGTGCATTACATTGCTTACTTACTTATTTCAACACTCAGATTCTGATTATGTTTCCTTGGAAGTTGAGCTATTGTCCGTTGGCTTAGGCCTTGTGATGTGGGAGGGCTGCCTCATGGATGACACAATTCTTGGGAGGTATCCAAAAGCCAGACAGTTTTATGATCAGTATCTATGCATATTGTCTGCAATTTTCCAAGGTCATTTGGTGCTATCAATAAAAATTGATTTATTGCCTTTTTGGGAGGTGAAGAGGTTGTCTGCCTTCATAAGACAACCAGCTTTTATTATGTCTCTGAATAAATTCACTGTAATGGAGTCGTATTATTTGTAGTTTTTATTATATGTTGTTTCTTGTAAATTCTCCCGATGAATCACGTGTTTGAGGATGTATAATTTACGTGGGAATATGATTCTGTAATGTACATAGGAATATATATACATGTCATAATGTACATGTATAAGTAGGAATATGATGCTGATATTTTGGTAAATAGTCCTTTGTTTACAACTTTTCCAGTGGTTTCCATTGTCTGTTTGTCCTTTTGTCTGTTGAAACATTGGCCGATTTGGACTGTGTGCCATTCGTGTTTACTTGTTCGTGTTATATTGTTTGAGTTATTTTATGATCGTGTATAAACAAAATATCATTCTCATTTGCCTTGCATTGCATCATATTCTGCCTGTAGTTTCTTCAGCCTGGTACCATGTATCACTGGCTCTCCGTATGGTGCCTTGTTGATTCCTTGATTCATGCTGTAATCCTTTGGTACGGCCATCATCTGGTTTGTGTGGTTAGTTATCTCCAAGCGGTGCTCTCCTTGTCTGGCCACCACCAAAGTCTGTCTGTGTGGCTGAGGCGCTTGATTGGATTAGCGCTGAAAGATTCGGAGGCAGAGATTCATAGCAGCAACATCAACAGCACCAACAACCAGATGGGTTTGTTTTCCACTCCTGTCTGCACTTGGCATCCATTACTTTGTCATTTTCCCAAGAAATCGGCTACATCTTGTGCTTGTGTTCAGTGTTGCTGGTCAAGGCTGTCTGCCAGGGAGCCAGCGCATAAAGCAGATGATCTTGATGCCACATTCAATTGCAATTTACCGATGGTTGAAAAACTCGTTTTGTTGATAGTCGGGGTTGCACTGGCTGTGCATTGGCTTCTCTGATGGGGAGCCATAGCACAGATTAGAGGATCTTACCACATTTACTGGTAGTTGAAACACTTGTGTTGCTGCTGGTCAGGATTATCTGATGGGGAGCCAGAGCACAAACCAATAAATCTTCATATTGCTTTCACTAGAAAATTCCTTTGCTACAGTTGCATAACCGACAGCTTAACAAGAAGACTTTGTTGGCTGAAACTGCAATAGAGCAGTCAAATTTTGCCTTTGAATAAACTGACCTCAAAGTCTGACCTCAAAGTGGACTGAATGGCTCGGACAAGAATGCAGATACAAAGCAGATTCTGGTGGTCAAGCAAGTGCTGAATACCAAAAACTGACTCACTGACTCACTATGGCTGACAGGTAGGCAAGCAGCCAAGACCTGACACAGACATTGAGATAGGCAGACAAGGAGACAATGAGAAAGGGTGCTTTTATAGCTCTGTTTCAGTTTTGTTGATTGTGTAGGGTTTAGAATTCTTGGAAAGCCCAGGTTTCATTCTTATTGTTGACTAAGAAAGGCTATTAAATACGGTTCCTCTGAATAAGACTAGATGCTTTCTGTGAATCGATGGCTGGCCAGCTAGCTATCAGTCTCCCATATCGGTTCCTCAAGTGAACCTTTTGTCAAAAGAATTGCCCTTAAGGGATAGCCTGGCAGCTGGTGCCAGCCACATGAGAGCTTCCCACTTGTCTAATATTGATACAGCCAGTTGTATTAAGGCCACTTCCTAAGATATATTGCTTCAGTATACCAATGCTGCTTCTGATGCTCTTCTGCGGATTTTATGTCCTCTCTTTCTTGTCTTTGCATCCGACAGGGTTTCATCTTGCTAGATTTTCCTTGCCTTTCTGTTTGACTGTTGCTGTCTTTGCTTGTCAAATTTATCTATAGTTTTTATATTTGTGTTAGCCTGACATGTCTACTTGTTGGGCCACATTTTCCCGGGTCTTCTTTCATTCATGAATGTTTTTTGGACTACCCTGAAGTCTAGACTCAGTGTCAGCGGGCTGTCTAACGCTAAGGCATTGACTGTTGGTTGGTCAGACTGCCAGTCTGTTCAAACTGTAATAGCAAAGACAAGGCACCAGTACACTAGAACCTCGTTATAATATTACTACTGTGAGCCATATCAAGTACTGTATTGTAACAGTGTTGGTTTATAATGAGGTTCTGTCCTAATTGAATTAAATTTGGGATCCATATCCTGATTATGTTATATTAGAATGATTCATATTATAACCAGCTTCCATTGTAATATAAGTTGTGAAGGAAGCCTGGACTAACATTGAGAATACCGCTTAGAAAAAACAGGATTTCGTGAATAACAGCTCTTACTTTTGCGACAACTAAAGGAATTGATTGGAGGACCCACCATCAACAGCTAATAATACAATAATACAACACCGCATTTTTATACAGGGGTGGGTTACTTACAGTCATGAGTCACTTAATCTGTAATATATATATATAGGCCTCATTATCCATCATGCATGTATATACACTTTATGTACATATATATATATATATGTATATATATATATATATATATTTATATATATATATATATATATATATACAATGGAAAATTGTTCATCTTGTATGGCCAGGAGATGGGCAATATTCTTCAGTTACACATAATCCCATTCTCAGAAACTATTTCTCAGTTGTTAGTTTACCTCTGGATCTGTGCTTTTGATCTGTGCTTCAGCGGATTACCGACCACTGGGACTAAACTTCAAGAAACTGACCTGACTTTTGGCTAGGTCTGGCATTGTTTGAAATGTTGGGGGGGGGGCTAAACTGATGTTAGGGTTAGGTCCCTATTATTTACCGGCGCCTGTGTAGACAACTCCGTATTACGTATATAGGCGGGTGTAGACAACTGTATCTTCTGCTAATATGGAGGAGTTAATAGCTTTGCAGTGCTACACAGTGGTCTAACAATTCTGTGGAGGGGCTGCAAAGGAAGGGCGGCTAAGAGCCTAGTTAGCCTGTATGCCTAAAGACTTATTGGAGCAGCTACTGGTTCTGCCTTTATGTGCCTCCATTATCTTATGTTATATATACATACAGAAACATTAAACTTTATTTATGAATATACAACATAGTATATGTTATATATAAATATGTATAAACTGTGCATGTAATATAGCTTTGCATCCCCAATTATGAGTCAGCTATCACCCATTGGAGATGGACCGCACAGGCAACAGACCGGAGCTGACTTTGTTACATTCCCCACCCACAGCTCAATAACCGAAATCCTCGTGTTTTCCATGTGAGGGTGTGTGGATTTTTTTGATTTTGGGGTCATTTATTATCCGATGTTTGAAATTTTTCACCACCTCATTCAGTATTAAATTCTTGCTGATCAACCTGGCCGATAGAGACTACGATTGGCGACACATGGTCATCTAATCGTACCGCATTCTCACACGTCGGCTCGGGCAGGTCGCGCCTACTCCACTGTGGGGCGGTTTCTCTGGAACACTCTTCCACCAGACATCCGATCCCTTGCCTGTTCAACATTCAGGAAACATTTTCGGCCTGTCTCAAGACGTTCCTCTTTAGAGTTCATTACTTAAAAGATTTAGTGATACATACATACATACATACATTATTTGTGCCTATACTGACCTCTTCGGCTTGTCATGTTCTAAGACTGATGGTTTTCTGTGATTGTAGCGCCGTCACCAAACAACGTGCAGCAACTGCTATCAAACGTCTGTGTTGATGACAGACAGGACAAGTCAGAGGCCATCTGGATCTACCCACGTGGAATGTATGGGCGATGCAGTCGACCCCACAGCTCAGTGCCAGAAGTCATGAAGGAGTTTCAGGAAGCCAATGCAGACAACCTTGTCTTCACCTTTCAGTTTCCACTTCCACGTGAGGGTAGAGAGCTGGAAATGTCACGACTGCACCAGAGCATGGTCGCTGTTCTGCACATCGTGATGGACAACGTTGAAAGCCAGGGTAACTTACAAGCAATATAATTGTTATCTTTATTAATATCATTATTAATCATTTCTTTTACTATTAATAATAGTACTGATTTTCTAGATAGGTAACATGAAATTGGCAGTAGTAAAAATATTAGCGCTACCTATTTTATTTCAGGTTCATGTTATTTTATATTATTAGTGTTTCTTCAAACTTTAAAAGTTTTCTTATATTATTATTATTTATTGTTGTGTTTTGTTGTTGTTTGGTTGCTTTGTTCTTGTTCTTGTTGTTTACTGTAATTTTACTAAAGCATTTTGCAGTTTATTTCTTAATATTACTGTTATTGGAATTGTTTCTTGTGATTTTGTGTTGTTTTCTTTCGGTTTTCTCATAAAATAATGTCTTGAATGCTGTAGAGAAACTGGAGTATAATACAACAACTGAGGTGACAATTGATGCTCGTCTGGGCTACAATAATGCTGGGGATAGTGAGGGCAACTGGACAGAAATCGCCCGCTCTATGGAACTGCGCCAACTGAGCTGCATTGTTGAGGTTACACTTCTGTTATTCCCAGTTGGATTATTGAAAGGATCATATATTTTCTTGAAGGCATTGATTAACGTTATGTTTACATTAGCAGACAGAGAGGCCAGAATGGAGTTGATAAATTTTATTAAGATGTGTAAACAATTTTGCTGATAACTGTGCTGGTGAGATTGATGGTTAGAAGATGAAGGTGTCTTTGGTACTGATTTTGGTAAGTAAGTAAGTAACTAGTGCATTTGTTAACACGCTAGATGTCCATTGGCTGAGCCAGGAATTGTAGGCATGGACAAATACACATACAATTAAATACGTAACAAAGCGAACAAACAATGGAAGATGCACAGCCACAAAGGCAAACATACAGAATGACACTCAACCACAAAGACAGACATACAGAATTCTACACAATTAGTGACTGACTGATTCACATAGCTCACTCAGTGACTAACTGAATCACATATTAATTCATTTTGTTGCTCTCTTACACACTGACTTACAAACCAAAATACAAGGACTAGAAGATGGAGAGAAAGAGATAGACAATCCACAGACCACTCATTGAATGAACAAACAGATTCAGGTTGGATAAGAGCTGCTTTGCTGATGTTTTCTGTTTAAATAAAGATCAATTCGGAGCTGAGCTGTGACATGATGCCACTCTTTGAGTTGGGAAGTGTCCATCATAAGTTCTACCTCATCAACCTTCGTCTTCCAACAGGTGGCTACAACGAGAAACTTGGACCAGTCAAGGAAATCTGGGCATATGTAAGTCCACAGCCAGCGGACGAATCTCTCTTGTCTTTCTTTCTTGCCACGTATGACTGTGTGTAAGTTGAGAAATTTATTCCTACAAGTTGGTCCTAACAATGAGTTCGACTTATGCATGAGTAATGTGAAATTTCAAGCCCCGCTAATGTTGGCTGCTGATTTGTGTTTTGTGGCAGTGTTACTGTATTAAAAATTAACTTAGTTCAAATTTGGGACCTTGAATGCAATATTGGTGCATTTAACCTGTTTTATTACATGTTACAGAATGATAAAATTTCTTGGTAATCATAACAGCATTAAGTAAGGTTTTAAGGTCATGGTGTCAAGAGAAGCATCTGGTTATTGATTTCAGTCCTGAATAAGATCAGGAGCTGGAAACCGGTTTATTGTGACTAGTACTTTATGATCAACAATGATAAATACACATCAAGTCGTTTACTTTTATCTTTACAGTTGTAAGTTGTGTCTCCTTGTTGTTTGTTGACCCACGTGAGTTGCGTACATCATGACTGCATGATGCTAATTCTGTACTTAAGTTACCTCTATACATTGAATTGAGTTTCCAAAGTTCAGTCTTGTTCTAAAAACCTACTTTAAAATAACCTACTGACACATTAAGGGTCTTTCATGTTTTCTGCAATTCTTGTTTTTAGGTGATTCACCCAAATGGAGGTTTTACCATTGTATGGTTTTCCATCAAAACCCTCGTCTTCCCTCTGATTGCGATGGAGCTGGTGTGGTTCATCTGGCGTCTCTACCACATGGACCGCAAGCCAAATGTCTTGGAACAGTGAGTAGTATTTCAGCAAGGTGCCATTAGTGATGGAAAGCAGTGGGTGGAAAGACCTTTGGGTAGAAGTCTAATGGGGTGGTCTGGGCCAGTGAGGAAGAAGTTTTCCTATTCCTCTCCTACATATCCACCCTGACAACAACAACAGCAACAGCAGCAGCAACAACAGCAAAAATAGAATGAATGACTACAGTGGTGCCATGTTTTAAGTGAAAAAGGATTGTGTACCTAATGCCTCATATTCAGTTTAGGTATTTGCATGCTTAATAGGCAGCTGAAATAAGACAAATTAAAAATTAATGTAGTCAAAATTACATAGTGGTTATTATCATTACATGATTTTTTCTAACATGCACAAGGTCATTGCCTCAACTTCAGATTATTCACTGCACAAGGTCAATGAATAATTTGAAGTTGAGGCAGTCTTACAAGAAAACTCCTGGTGGTGTCTTTGTCAGTAAATGAGTTTCAAAAACAGGTGGTATGAGTTGATTTTAAGCATTGGTGTTATATTAGGCATATACATTAGAGCTTTCAGACATAAAGCATTCGCCTTATATATTAGAACAATAGGGTATAAAACATTTACCTCTTATATTAGAACTTTAGAACCTGGGCTTATATGGTCAAAGCTTCGGGACAGGAACGTGAGGCTTAAATACAAAGTTATGACTGTGTGACTGTAAATCTTGAAAATATGATATCTGTTTTCTTGTTTACTTTGGAGTTCGGTATGAAATTTTAGAAATTCATGAAATCTTGTTTTCTTTTCAAGGACGCTGGTTGCTCTTGGTGCTGCAATCACCTTACTTAACAGTAAGTATTCCTGCTTTCTTATTTGATTGAATTGATTGTTTAATTCAAGTTTAGAATTATATTGCTTTTATAAATGTATCGTTATTCATTCAGAACAGGTTCAAGATGTTAGAAAGCTGACTGAAGGATGGATTGGTTTCAGTGGGCTTTTCCAAGCCATACATGTTCTGTTAGAGTACCCGCCTTGCTTTCTTTTGCAAGCACTGGTAGTTGTTGTGACTCTGTGTAGACTTGTTCTTGTGTCCATTTTTTTTCCAGTACCTGTTGATTGGCTGACGCTGTGGATCTACATGCCGTTCATGGTGCTGTATAGCGACATTCGCCAAGGCATCTTCTATTCAGTTCTCTTCTGCTTCTGGGTCATCTTCACTGGAGAGCATGTCATGGTCAGATCATCATCCAGCACTTTTCTCAAATCTGCATTCAGTTTCTGTATTATATTGTGTATTCTGTACTAACTTATGAAATTTTTGAAGTCCAAAATACCTTGGCCAGAGCTATCACTAAAACTCCAAAATATGAACTTATATCACCAATCCTAAAATCAATTTAGCTAGCTTCACTATCTTGTCTATGTACTGACTCCCAAGACCTGTCTCTAATCAACCAGGTCTTCTACCTGTCTAAATCTGACTATCCCATGGACAAGAACAGCTCTCAGCAGAAGTGCCTTTTCTGTCACTAGCCCTAAACTCTGGACCTGTCTTCCAACAAATGTTCGTTCTGCAAAGTCCGTTTTGGCCTTCATATCTCAAGTAGAAACTCGTCTCTTCCAAGACTCATTCCTATGTAAGCTGTTTCTATGTCTTCTTGGACACCTTTTTGACTTTTGACTGGACTCGCCCTGTAAGATGGCTTGGACAATGAATTTGCTTAGCAGCTAACATCAACTGATGCTGTGCGCATTATTACAGTGGTGCTGAAGAAGTTCCCAGATTATTATCATTATTATAGCACAGATCTCTCTGATAAGAATGTTTTTAATTTTACTAATTTTTGGGGTAGACCACCAAATTTTTTCATATTTTCCGTATATTTATAATATAAATATAATTTTTCCCATAGCATTCATTAGACGCTACCATAGTAGAAATTATTGCAGTATTTGCTTGCAGTCTGGAGAGTCTATAATTTTTTTATTGGGCTTCTTAAATGCCAGTAATAACAATAACAGTGGCAAAATGTTTAACAAGTTTTACTGATGCTAGAAAAATTTATTCTAATCTCCAGATTGACTGGCTTATGTAATCATCGGGTACACTATGAGAACTCAAAACTGTATAAAATAAATAACACTGTTTTGAATCTAGGATCAACTGAACCGCAACCACGTCGTCTATTACTGGAAACAGTTGTGTGCTGTTGGATTTGGTTGCATCTGTCTTTTTGTCTTTGAAATGTGTGAACGGTAAGAATGACCTGTCAGTTGCGTCTTACTTTGTTAGTTTCAACTGTGACCAGTCACTGATCACTGAGATCTAAGACATAATAGTGGAGCACGTATTATGATAAAGGCAGGTGTTTCTGTAGAAATATGATGGCGGTTGTCAGTACCGGAATCACATAGCCATTACTGCTTGGGTTTCTTCTATTATAAGCCACCTTCCACTTACTCTTTCATCAGTTACTGCCTTTGGAAAATCTGCAATTTCAACCTTCAAAGCTGACATCTTTACCTTCCTCTGTGGTCTTGCCCAACACAGACAGCTACTGAACTTGCTGCTGACACAAAATTCAGCTCTATCTGAAATTTTGGATAAGCACTTTGCGGCTAAGTTTAAGAGGGTTGTCTTCAGCTGTTTTCCAGATTTTACGTTCCACTGCGGCATCTATTGCAATTTGATTGTACTATTATTAATTCTGCATTCATTAGGTGCTTCTGTCTAATGACTTAGCATCAGTCGATGGCGATGAGCAACTGTGAGTGAAGGACTTGCTCAAGATCCCTACACAGTAACCATCTCTAAGAGGAATCGAAGCCATACTCTCCGCGTTACAAGCCAAGCACTTTATCCAATATGCTACTGTGCCCCACTGTAGTGATGCTCTTGACTCTGGCAAGTGGCTCTGCAGTTTTACTTTGTAACAGTTTTCAGTTGAAATGGATTATCAGTCTGATGTATTGTCTTCTACTGTACAACTGTATTGTAGAAGACAAAAAGCATCAGAAAAATTTCATTTGTTGAGCCTTAGTTTTAGATGGAAGACAGTTTTAGATGGAAGTCAAACCAGCTGCTGTGTTTCACATGAAATTGAACTGTATTTGTTTTCAGTGGAGTCCAGTTGACCAATCCCTTCTACAGCATTTGGGCAACCGATGTTGGCAAATTCCTTGGTGTATCCTTTTCAAATTACAAATCTGGAATAAATTTTGTGGAGTTTTTGACAGTGTTGCCATATGGTTTCTGATAGTTTACTACTGTTAGTTAAGCAGAACTTGAAATGCATTTGTGAACCAATTTGATCATTTTTTCACCCGAGAAAATGCTATGGTTAAGTTTAATTATGATCTGATCCTTAACCATTCATTCAGCTGACTTTCATCATCCTTGCTGGAGTGGCGGCTTGTATTTACTTCATCTATTTGCTTGTCATGGTCGTTAAGGTCTTCCGTACTATCATGGCCAAGAAGGCTGCTCTGCCGAGTATGAGCAAGCCACGTCGGGAATTCTACATGGTAAAATTTGCTTTAGTGATGGTAGATTACAGCCGAATTTTTAACATTCAATTTCAGTGTAAAGCAAATAAATATCATCAACTTTAAATCTCTTCGAATACACCAGAAACTCATTACAATGCTGTCTTTAGGGGCCAAATCAAGAGCCGTCCTATAACGAGGTCATGTTATAAAGAGTTTTTACAGGTGAATTCAGTTTGGGATCCGTCTACCTGACCCTGTTATATCGGAATTTGTGATATAACGAAGTATGTTATAATGACTGTGGTGTAATTACCAATTAAAATGACACCAGCTAATTTGCTGATTTGTCCATCTTTCACCTCTATATCCAGATTTGACTTTGGATGAAGATAGTGAAATTGTCTTTCTCCTGCCTTGTAGCATATTACGAAAGTTTACCTCGTTGTTTGATTATAACATTGTTTGTCTTATTTAATTTATGAATATTTTCAATATTATCTGTTGTCAGATTTTCAACAATATATGTTGTTGGTTTATCAACATTATCTTTTGTTGAAATGTCAACATTATTTGATGTTTTTTGCTTTTGTGACAGGGACTTATCTACCGTTTCTCATTTCTTATGGTTTTTACGCTGCTTTGTGCAGCCATGACTGTCATCCTTTTCATTCTGGGTCAGGTCAGTGAGGGTCACTGGAAATGGGGCGATGCTGGTCATTTGGAATACACAAGTGCTGTCCAAACCGGTATGTGGCTGTTTCTCTTTGTTAGTTCTAGTGTGTTGCTTGTTTCTTATTTTTATAATTCACAATGTTTTTCTGTGGCATTTGTTAAGAATTGGCTCATATTTTCAGACCATCATAAGATAAGTCCTCTTTAGGTGTATTAGGTAGCATTGCTTTGGTACTTTTGGGAGGTTGTTTAAAAAAGTGCTGTGTAATTATCTACATACATACGTTCATGCTTACATACCTACATATATGCACACACACACATATATGCACATATGTCCACAGACATATATGCATGCATACATGTAAGCACAAATATATAAGGTGAGTAAAGGTGGTGCAAATCTCTTGACCCAGTAAGGGTCAAATCTCAAACCCTGTGCACAGGATTGATGTGTCAGAGGGTTTATGGTTTATTAGTCACTTGTCTCCTCTCTTCAGTACATATTTGCCTTTCCTGATTTTTCGTTTGCATGTGATCATGGACAACCTGGACCCAAATCTGGAATTCAGAATTTCGTCTATCGGGCAACTCTGCCGAATATTTAACGTCTTTCTGCCCATGATTAAAAACTTCTGTATTGGCATGTCTGTCTTCAGTGCACTGATCTTCTGGAATTTAACTGATTTTGATGCACCGTGATGCCTTTTTCTTGATGCCTTCTGCATTATTTGGGCAGCAGTATAGAAGCAGTGAGATTGGAATAGTCTGATGCAACGAATTTTGCCACAATGTGATGAAAATATGATCAGTCTGTGTGATTCGTTCAGTAGTTTCTTCACGATATCTATTCAGAAACACTCCCAGCCAAAACAAAACAAAAAAAACGGAGCAAAACAGAGCATTTTCTAACTGATGTTGAAAGGTACATACACATATCATGCCTACTCTACATTTACATTTACATTGCTTCACTTGAAATCCACCACTTAACATTGCTAGTGGCCAGCAGTGCATGGCATTGTCAATCAGGAAAGGCCATAAGGTTTATTCAGCTGGCACTTAAATGAATGATTTGCCACCAGTCATTTTTTGCAGTCTGGCGGGTTTCCCCATCTGTTCCAGGCAGTTGGGGAGACATGGGAAAAGCATTTGCCAATCTAATCTCATTCTTTACGTTCTTCACCTGTTGCATAATGTCTCAGTGCATAGACATATTCTGTAGATGATTTGTTTCACTGTGTGTGTCAGGTGTATATGGAATGTGGAATATCTACGTCTTCTGTCTTCTCCTCCTTTATGCGCCATCACACAAATATGTTGCTGTTGAAATCGGTGAGACAGCTTTCTGTTATTTGAGTTTGATCTTAGAAAGGCTGCCATTCAAAATGCCTTCAGTGGGTTGTATGTTATAATAATGTTCCTAACATTATTACAGTAATCCTATTACACCAGAAACACCTTATTAAAAGAATGCTGATTTAATGCTACTGGGAACATCGATCTCAAATTTGAATTCGGCTTTAGACAATGACATCATTACAACAACCTATGTTAAAAAATAGTGACAAATTAATTAGTGACAAACTGTTATTACGAAAGCAAATAAACAGTTATGTACATTTGTTAAACTGTGATGCAAAACCTCCCTATAGATAGTAGCAACCACAGAAACCAAATGCGAAGACACTGCAAGGAGAGTAACCCCTTTACTGGGAAATAGCCTATGTGTTAAGGTTATTCTATGACATATATATATATATGTCGTCCCCAGGCAAGGGGTTAATGCCAAATGTAGCGTTAAAAGGAAGTTCTGGTGTAATTTCCCCAATCCTTCCGTTTTTGATTGGTTTTCGTTTATATCGTTCTTTTACTGTTGATCTCTGATCATCAGTGTTTGCGATGTTGTGCATTATTTTGAAAAACATTGTAGATTCTCCTTTGCTCTGTTAAACTGACAACATCCGCAGGTTCAAAGGCGGTCAATTTCCCTCCGGAATCTGTCCTGTTTTGCTTGTTTCTTCTGAACTGTTTCTGACCTTCAATAATTATAATTAAGGTTGCTTTATGTTTAGTATTCTGTTAACTTAATTTATTAATGAAGCAATTTAACTTGTCGGAATATGAATGAGTATTTTTTGACTGCTTCTGTTTGTGTTTCCTTGTGCTGTTCCTGCTAAGTTTTTAAGTTTTCTATTCTTCCTAAATCTGATCTTTTTAAATTTCTTGCTAAATCTTCTTCTATTTCCTATCAGTAGCTCAGCAAAATTCAGATGTTTTGACTGAAGCATGTCTGAGGCCAAACTGCATCTTATTTGAATGTGAGCTTCATCTTCACATCTTTCCTTCTTTCGGTTTACTTTGTTTCAATGATGACGTTGTTGCATTTGTGTGGAAGTTATATTATTATATGTTTAAACTTCTTCAGTGCAATGACTCAGGATCAGTCAGGTCAGTGTAGCCTGAGCCAGACTGAGCCACATCAGAGTCACAGCCATCACTCAAGTTTGACCTTGAGTGTAAGGGCTGTGAAACAACAATATTAATATACTAATATATTGATGCTTATAATTATAGTAATAATAATAATAGCAATAATAATAATAAAACTGAAGTGTTGTTACCTTTGGCAGAGGAGAACAGCAATGAAGACCATGTAGAGTTCAGTACAATTCCTTCAGAAGCGTCTGTCCTGACCGCATTCGTCCAGAAGGCAGCCGCCGACTAACTTAACCATAGCATGATCTCCTGCATCTCCACAATTGGATTCATCTGGTTCCACATCTTCTTTGACGACAAGCTTACATCGTGGAAATCCGTTGCATGCATGTTAGAGACCTTAATTCGAGACTTGAATTTGACTGCATATTATACACATATATGTCCTTATTTGCATAAATTTTAAAGTTTACTTGCTTTATTTAGCTTTTTTAGATCTTTTTACTATATGTTTGTGCCCATGTTGTGTTAGACGATGTTTAGAAATGCATATTTTGTATAAAGTTTAGATGTAATCCTGTACCACTGCTGCAATTGTATGAGTTTACCGATTGGTTCATGAAGGCTGAGTAAGAGGCTTGAACGCATTCATTCATTCTTTTTGTCTTCCAGTTTTCTGAGTTATGTTGCATGAAGTTTATGATGTAAAGTTCAGGATGTAAAAGTTTTGTCACATTTTAGCTGCCAGATTGCAACTGCAAGTAACAGAGGTGATCAGAGTTGCGGTGTATAAAGTGTACAAAAATGTGGATGGGCGTTTTTTGTTGTGCTGTATAACTGACTGACTGGCTGACTGACTGACATACTGACTGGTATGTTTCTTCCTGAAAAAGAAGTGGTGGTGTTAACTCCCTGAAGATGTTGCCAAAGGTTGCATTTCCTGCTTTTGTGAGACAAGTTGCTATTCCAACCAAAACAAAATAAGGATGTAAGCCTTTTTGTATTTAAAATGCATAGGAATGCTTTGGAGTCTGCTTCATGAAGTCATTATTTGTTCACAAACCACCGCAAATGAGATGTATTTTTGCTGTTTATGCAATTCGTTGTCTTCCTGTAGTAATGATGTAATGTTTGCATATCTTTAATAAGTTTGTGCATAAATGTAACCAGTCAGCTTTACCACATTATGAAGTTGTACATGACATGTTCATTAGTTCATAATGTGCATTAATAATAATGAGAACAACAACAATAATAATTATAGCCTTCCCAGAATAACACTTTCCCTAATTGTTGTTGTCCTGGGGGATCATGTGTACCTCATATAAAAAAATAATAATGGTAATAATTGGGTTCTGTCTTACACTTCTAGTGACACCAGAGAAACGTGCTACCTTCCTCGTTCATCTTATTGCTATTACAATCCTATGTTTCACTGCATTTCTGCAACACTTTGCACTACTGGACCTTGGAGATCTGTCCGTTCCATACTCATTTTTCATTCTCCAGAGTTTTTTCAAGTTCTAAGGGATCACTGCTCCCTTGGGGAGAAGTAGTAATATTAATAATAAAGTTCTGTTGATTAGTGTGCGTTTCTGTTAGCAAGTACTTCTTTGGTTGGCCAGACGTTGGTGTCTTATGTTAATTAACTGATCTGAGTTGAATTTTAATGAACTTCAGTTTTGGACACAAGACTTGATTAGAGTGTAGGTAGTGACCGTAGCAAAATATGTGATTTAGATTATTCATATTTGTGTTGACTTTATTTTGTGATGTTGCAGCGTTATTAATTAGTGGTCCTAGTTCATCGTTTATCTGAAACGAGGAGATGCAGATATGTGCAAAATGAAGCTAAGGCTGCTGCACATCTGTAGAAAGCCCTCTGAAGCATTATGCCAGGGTTGAAAGTTCTTCTAGGAGAAACTAGACACAATGGCGACAGTCCAGCAACAGGACACCTTTCTAACCCCCAACTTCCCATGGTTCTTGTATACTGACCCAGAACGAATGGACTGATGGTCATCCAAATACCGATCGTAATCGTAAACTGCAAATTTCTACAGCATCCAACGAAAGCTAAGCCTTATTCAGAGCTACTCAGTCAAAACAAAATCGATAGGCAAGAAGGGTTCGGTTCCAAGTCAAGATCCAAGAGTCGGGCAGGCAGTCTGACGGCTACGGTGGCTGGTGTTTGGAACTGGATCACGCTCAGTGTAGCTTAACTTCGCCGACATAATATCTGCAACACCAGGCTGTCAGAAAATTACTTAAGCATATAGAAGTTGAACATAATATTGTGATAACATTGATAATTTGGTCACGGTTGATTAAAACTCCTTGCTTGGGTTTATCAGTCGATGGGTGGCCTGGGTTTTGTTGCAATCTTATTTCTATAAACTCGATTTCTATAAACTAAAATTACTGGTAACATGACAGACTATTGTATATTTATATACAATACAGTATTACGGTACAACACAACATAATATGTTCCCTCGATTAATTCACTGAAAATGAGCAGGATCGAGGCCATACGGTCGCTATATAGAAAACCACATTTACATTTATTTCACAATGGAATACGTTGCTGAAGTTTATCGTAATGAACGTTATTCGCTAGGGGTATAATGGCGCCGTCTGTCGAATGAATCGGTGTATTTCGAAGTAATGCAGGAGACTATAACTTGAAATAAAACGTACTTTACTGTGTGTGAGTAATGACTGCGCGAGAGACACGATCTGTATTGGCATCTGAGGGAAAGTGATGGTTGAAGGACAACGAAGCAAACTGTTCTTTCGCCGGGGTTGGGTTGGGAGAGCTTCCGAGCAAGTTCTTGAGAGACGCTAGAATAAATTGACTGACATAATTTATTGAACGAAATACCTCATATTTCAGAAATTTGCTACGTTTAAATATATTTGAATGCACAGGCCTGTGTGTTATTAATATTAACATTATATTGTTACGAATCCATGGAAATCAGCTAGCTAGAAAAGAGTGAACCCTACACGAATGGTACGCAATGAGATGCATCCGTGTAGCTATTGCATGGTGCTCTCGCGAAACATCGTTAGTTTCATAAAACGTTGTTTTGTCTTCGTTGTGTATCGAGCGACGCGAACAACATTGGCCGCCGATGGAGGGAGGGAGGGAGGGAGGCCCTGTGTTTCTCTGACATTCATCCAATCTGTTTGCCTAGTGGAAAGCCGACGCCGTTATCCGACGACAGTGCCTTGGATTCGAAGCAGCCGCCTTCCGCTCTTAGCCGCTGCTGCCATAGGGGATCGATCGTTCGTCATCCGTCTTTTATCGTCAACGGCAAACAGAATTCTAGGCGGATGAAGGCTGAAACACGATCTGTCACGTACGTGGCGCCCAGCTCTCGTCACGTACGTTACACTAGAGGGACACGTGACTGGCTAAGGCGGTCCTACCCGCACGTCCTGTTAGGCCCATATCTGCCTCGCTGGTTGGATGGTGGCATTGACAATTGCATCCAGCTGAGAGATGGATGAAGGATGGAAGGGACGGAGGGAGAGTG